>CALNXK010000036.1:165000-360000 GCA_942486035.1 Porites lobata
AGCAAGTTAAGTCTGGAGCAGGTTCATGAAAAGCAAAGTTTGGAGACCCCTGAGGTGGCAAAAAAAACTTTACTCCCAGCCAGGGCCGTCCGCCAAGCAACGTTCAGCTCGTCTCAAATTTGTAAGGAAGAGCAAAAGCCTTCCTGTGGAAAGAGGATGGAATGATCATCTTTTCTTGGACCAATGCCCAAAATATATTGTTTCAGCTGCCTAATCTAAAAAATTATATTGTTTGGGGGTCGAAGTGACTCCTGCATACTAGGTTATAAAAAAGCTCAAAATGAATCACCTAGCGCTCTACATACTACATGGCTTATCTCACTTAATGCCGCAACGGCTACAGAGTGTGATAAAAAAACAAAGGGGGGATGCCGGTAGCTGAACTTCTGAACACAAGTACTCGACATAGTAAGAAACATATTTTAGAAATTTCATGTAAAAATGAAGTTTTGATCAAAAGTTATAGCGCATGAAATTAGAGGAACAAACTTTTGGGACACCCTGTATTATGGTAAAGTCTTGAGTTCTGCAAACCAGCTGAAGCAAAACTCAAATGTTTTATCTACAAAAAAATATATTCCACAAAAATAAGTGTTTTGCGTAGTAGATTCACCATGTTAACATTTGATCTCTTTTACCTTTGGTCATTTGTCTGTCATTTGTAAACAATAGCTAAAACAATGTAATTACTAAATTGAGCTCCTAACCAGATTCCCAACAGATTTTAAGTCATCAGTATGGAATTTCTGTCATTGAGGAACAGATGCCTCTCCTGCAAAATGTCCCCAGCAGTGAGGAGCAAGGAGGCACCCCTACGTATATTCTCACATTATACCTACAGTATAGAATTTCCCTGAGTTGAGTATGGGTTGAATGGCTTCAGAAAAAGATTGAGTGACTGGTGAGTGATTGTGATGTCGGTAAACACCAGCGAAGTCGCCATGGGAACAGAATAACATGGAATTTTTGATGAAATAAGGATAAGATGGAAGAATAAGATGATATCAGATGACAGAAGAATAAGATGGAATTTCTGTTGTTAAGGCATGGATGCCTCTCCTGCAAAACGTCCCTAGCAGTGAGGAGCCAGGAGAGACACCTACGTATATTCTCATGTTATATGTACAGTCTAGAATTTCACTGAGTTGAGTATGCGTTGAATGGCTTCAGAAAAAGATTGAGTGACTGGTGAGTGATTGTGAGGTCGGCAAACACCAACGAACTCACCATAGGCACAGAATAAGATGACTTTCTATTTGAAGCTAGCTGGTTAACACTGATGTGCCTTCTACCCCTGCTGGACCGGGAATGAAAAGATACCATCTTACGTGAACAGCTTACACTGTATCTTCTTGCACAAGAAGTGGAGCAGAATCTCTTGGGCCCCCTCTGGTGCAGATTTTCTGTTAGGCGGCCACACTGTTCACAGTGTCCTACAGATGAGTCATCCAAGAATACTTCATTGAGAGCTTCATCATTACTTGAAGGGCTGTCAGCTGAAGATAAATTAATAAAAAATTATAGCACTTGAAATTTCAGCTGAGATTCAACAGAATAGTGCCTTTCCTGCCCACAGTCATGGGACCTGCTTGGTGCAAAAAATTAAGGGATACAACTTGAAAAATTACAGAGATTGAAAGAGAGAGAGCCAATTTTTAGGTGATGGACACACAGTGGCAAAGACCTAAGTCAACAGGACCTAGAACATGAACATTATTTTTACTTCTAATAAAGTGCCTTTCATGCCAAGTTTAAACAATCTTACAATGTATTAAATAAAATAAATGATGAAGAAAATACTGAATAGGTATATTTTTTTTTGAAAGATGTAATAAGAAGTGTTCTTTCATCTGATCAAAAATAGATCAGTTTTTAGCTCTTTTTTTAGAAACATACAATGTACAGGGCTTGAAAAAGGTTCCGTCCAGTTGTCCAGCACAAGTGTAAATTAATTTTATTGCGGGCAAGTATAAACTGTTACAGCTCACTTGCCCAATTAATGGGGAAGTGTCCAAGCAATTCATCCTCTAACTAAATCATTAACTCAGGGTGCTTTCCGTTTGTCAGAACTGACCGGGCAGACCATTCCCGTCATAATGAGAATTTCACTTTTAATCAAAACTATCCAGCCAGATCAGTCAAATCCTAAATAGTATGCACGAAGGAGATGATTTTTCAGCAAACCCTTTGGAAAAAGCCGATTTCAGTTGCTAATTAACTGGTCCAGCAATGGTCCAGCCGGCCAATCCTGAAAAATCTAACGCGCGCGAAGACATTAAGCCAGTAGTTGTCCCAGGCAAGCAAAACATGAGAGCTGCTTGCCCAAAGGACATACTGGAATTCAAGTTTCCTTAGAGTACTGGATGTACATGTACCAGTAATGAAACACAGAACCAGTTTTGAAAAAGATGAATGGATCTAGACTCTGGAGGATGCTGATCAATAACCTAATGATAAGTTGATACATAAAGATATCTGACAGTAAAATTAACTGTTGCCAATACTCACCCTCGAAACCAGCATCCATTTCAATGTCACCATTCTCATAATTCTGATTTCCATTGAGGTCTTGAGTAAGTTCTTCATTGTCATCTCCAGACTGAAATTTAGAAAAGAAAAAAAAAACATTACACTTACTTGCTCTAATTTTTAAGGTGGCAATGGTGTGGATGCTTTCAGGAATCACACATTCTAGAAATTCTCCACACTGGGGTAGTCGTCCCACTGCTTAAAACTAATTGGTACGCTGAATGAATGCATCGGTGGCTTATCGTGGGAAAGTTACCACTTGTCATGTGACTTCCGCGCCAACGACTCACTCCGAGCCTCAGCAGCAGAGAAGACTTGACGCCATAAATGCAGAAATCCATTGTTGATGTACATTTTTTATTAACTGTTATTAAAGTAGCACCAAAGGCAAAGGTAATCATTTTACAATCTTGGAATTTTTTACCAGCTTCAATAGAACAAACAATCAAAGAAGGGGCCGTCAATTTATTCACTTTTTCTCCACCTAACGCCAACAGGACATTTAGGTCAGACCTCCCCTTCCTCCTCCTTACTGTCCACTTGAAATTTTGCCAACCAAAACTCACTGCTTTCCAGAGGGAATACTGACAAAAAAAAAAACGCTGACGTTGAAAGTATGTATTGAAAAAAGATTCCAGTTTTGTTCTCAAATGTATTTACAATATCAGCAAACTAAACCTAATTTTTGGTGTAAAATAAAACAAAACTGGATGCAGGGCTGGCACTACGGCAAAGGGCTGATTTACTATAAGCCAATATTTCGGCTAACAAAATTAGCCTTCTCATTTATTGGTGATTAAGGGTAGAGTTTAGAAAATCACAATGTACAATGTACAATTTGCTAGTAGTCATCCAGTTGATGTTAAGAAGGGACAAAAGTCAATATGTCAACGGCCCCTAATCAATTCTTTATTAAAATAGGGTAAAAAAAAAAATCAGGCCCGTACAATTTAAGTTGGCCAATGGAGTTTCAGTTCACGGTAATCTCATTGAGTGATATATGCCGATGTTGCTCTAGTACTAGTATCATTATTGTCAACCATTTTCCGATGTAAAGATCTAAACGTGTCAAAGACCAAAAAAAAAAGAACAAAAATCATTTTTTTTTAGGCACCTTGATTCGAATTCAATGCGAAGAAAAGATCCTTCTCAATGGCCTTCACGACATCTGCTCGTCGGGCAGCCTGCCATTTTTCATGCCTTTTTATCAAGTGTTGACACCCTTAATTATGGTAAGCTTACAGTGTGCCTTATCAAGTGACAGATTTTCGCAGCTAGTTTACAAGCTTTAAAATAAAGGCGTGAGACACGTGCGATCGAACAATCTTACCGTGAATGGAAAGTTGCTTTCTTGAATGACAAATCCTTCCACAAAGTGAGTCAGAATTCTTGGCGACGAACTCCGCTTGGAGACACGAGCGATTTGATCGACATGTAGCGTGTTTGTCACCATTTCCATTCCTTTTATAATGTCTTACATATTCAGGATAATTTTAACGACGAAAATAAACAGTGATCAGAAAGAAAGATCCATTCTAAAAGGACCTGCCATCGGAATATTGGACAAAGACTCGGCAAATACACAAAAGCGAAAAAAATCTCAAAATGGCGACATGTGTACCTTTGAGCCCGCATTGTAAGAACAGCAGTTTGTTCATTTACAATATCTACAAGGGTAGGGTAAGTTACATATGAACAATCAACGCTTTTTACAACTGCTTTATCTTATTTTGATAAAACTATGACACTTGCTTTTAGATTACGGAACCTTATGGCATAAAATTTACCTACAATACATAACATCGGAAATATTGTAAGTTACGGCTGACCTACATGTCAATACAGCTGTTCAACCTAATTTACCCCTCCCCACTAAGTAACCTTAACATTTCTTCCCGCTCAATTTCAACATGGCGGACGATAGGTTCGATGTTGTTGTCATTGGATCTTGCTTTGTGGACATGATAAGTTACGTTCCCCGTCTCCCAGAATCCGGTGAAACAATCAAGGGAACGAAATTTCAGTTAGACTTTGGTGGTAAAGCAGCTAACCAATGCGTTATGGCCCAGAAGCTTGGAGCAAACACCGCGATGGTGGCAAAAGTTGGAAATGACCAGTTTGGAAAAGACACCAGAAACAACTTCAAAAGATTCGGCGTTAACACTGATTTTATAGCAGTGACCGATAAAGCAGAAACAGGTGTCACCAATATAGGTAAGAAACTGAGACGTTGCATGGTCATAGCTAGATCGAAGGAACAAGCTTAATCTACCACGGGAATTAATGTGTAACTGAATAATAAAAATTATTCATTACATAATACCCGGCCACGAGGAAGCGTTCCTACCTTGAATGCCACCGCGGTGCTAAATCAACTCTTGACTGAGTTGATTATGAAATGTAAAATTTGTCACGCAAAGAGAAAAAGAAAGAAGAAGAATGCAGGGCTGTGCTCTAGCAATGTCCGGGTCCCCCCTCCAGCGCCTAACTTTTACTCTTGGGAGACTAGGAATTCTTAGTTTGTTTCAAAGTAATCAGATGCTGGGCACCCTGGGTTTCACAGGTTCAGAGTACTAGGGTCCCTTCAATTTTCCTTAGAGTACAGACTTGGAATGACTTTAAACTAACAAGTTTCAAGTCATCCCAAGTGTCACCCATTTTTTAGAGCAGAGCCTGATCGATATAACTACAATATTTTACTTACAGTCTATGTTCTCTCTCGTAGCTGTTAACAATTCTGGTGAACCAGCATTTATCAGTCTAGCAGGAGCCAACAGACATCTGTCAGTAGAAGACATTAAAGCAGCTGAACTTTTTATCAAATCTTGTCAAGTTGTGATCTGTGACAAGGGCATACCCCTCAAGATTGCTGAGGCAGCATTGCAGTATAGCAAAGAATTAGGGAAGAAAACTCTATTTAACCCATCTCCAAAGCTGGAAAGTCTTCCAAGGTCTATATACTTGAATGCTGATTCGTTAATTGTTAATAGAGAAGAAGGCGAGAGCTTAACGAACATGTTAGCAGATGATATTGAAGGAGCTAAGAAGGTTATTTGCAAACTGCATCAGTGGGGAGCTAAACAAATAGTGTTGACTCTTGGATCCGAGGGGGCAGTATCATCTGAAATCTCATCACAACACGGTGGTAAGTGTTGTCTTCTGTCCAGTTTAAAAATTTCAGCATTTACTAGGAGTTGTATGGAATACCACTCAAGCGTCAAGCGTGACGGGGTGGCAAGAGTTGTTGTTCTCATACAAATCCTTCTCATTTTTAATGGCCGTTGCAATCGCTACTTTTCAGGTATATGGCTGAAAATTTACAGGTTACCTAATTTTAATAAAATTATATATTAGCAAACTGTTTTCGTGTTTACCAAAAGTTGATCACGTGATCAACTAATGCAAAAGGTCTATTGGCCAGCTTGTCCTTCATACAATCCATTGTCACATTTTGCTTGGGCAGGGTCGCTGAGTGTGAGACTAACGTGTGTAGTATGGGTTTCCATGCCAGTTCATTAGGAAAAGTACACAAGGGAAATAATAGAGGGATTAAGGGAAAGGGGAGGTTTCTTTTCCTTTTTCAGCTCTTGTTACAATTTTCCCCAATAACTCAATAGGAGAGGCTTGCTACGCAGGCTACTGAGTTTATGATTTAATAGTTAGAAAATGTTTTTTAACCTGATGTCACTTTTTTTTGTTATTTATGTTGTGCAACATTATTTAAAAAATACATGTCCATAACATAAATAATATATTATAATAATGCTAAATTAGTGAATGTAAATAGAAGATGACTTGCTTGGTCACTGGCGATTGGGCAAGTGATGTGAGGATGAAAGTTATAGTGAGGACAAGTCATTATGTCATGTTGCTATGGTAGCAAAATTTCTGGATCTCAACAACATGTCATGCAAATATGGCAGCCGTGTTGATCAATGTACTTGCATCTTTCTTCACTGATGAGCCAAAATCAATTCATCAGGGAGGGAACGACCAATTCTAAGCATTTTGAGTCATTTGAATATTATTATTCCAATAGTGTTATGAGGGGATCTGTTCATGGGCAAAACCCGCCAAACGATTGCCATTGTGCCAACTCGCCTAGCCTGTAGGATAGCGTTAGGGTTAGCATAAGGGGTAGGGTTAGGGGGAGGGGAGGTTGGGGTAGGGATAGGGGTAGGAGAGGAGAGGGTAGGGTATGCAGAGTGCAAAGAAAGTCAGTTTTACAGGCTGCCATTCGGGCAAGCTGTAGCTAGCATGTACTAGCCCACATGTCATTTTAACTAGCCCCAAACCCTTTTTGTTTAGCAGGATTGATTACAGTCCTTCTGCAATTTGAATTTCCCCGAACAACAGCACTTAACCGTCGGGCAAGTTAAGAGTAAAAATCACTAGCCCGATAGCAAAATCCAATAGCCCCGGGCTATCGGACACGACTTTTTTTGCATGCTGGGTATGGATTCAGAATTGAAAAAAAATAGGGTTCTCATAGAAGGCATCCCTTTCCCTCTCTCCCCAATCCTACTCCCATTTTTCCTTTCTTTCCTCTCCCTTTCACTTGAATTTGATGCGTGTCACGCAGGCTACGTTCTCCTACATTACAGTCATACCGATGTTTTTTCTTTCCAAGTTCCAGTAATGGTGCTCATACCAACACAGAAGGTAGAAGTAGTGGATACAACTGGAGCTGGAGACGCTTTAATAGGTGCATTAGCATTCTACATGTCATGTTATCCTCAGCTGTCTTTTGCAGAAATGGTGTTCAGAGCAGTCAACATAGCAACTGTGACTGTAACAGCACATGGTGTACAAGCCAGTTATCCAGCTGCAGAACAACTCGATAAATGGCTGTTTGACAACAATGCAAGAACATCTGAACAGTTAGGACTTGTATCACTGAATGTTGTTAATCTAGAAAATAGTCATGATGAACTTGCAGTATAATTTTATTGAGGAAAATAAATTTTAAATTGTTCTTAAAAAGCCACTGGCGCATGAGTTAGAAAAATCTGAGGAACAATAGGCTTGCCAGCCTGAGAAAAAAGCCAACATTTCGCGACGCGACCAACGATTTCCCCGCGAAATGACGTCTGAGAAACGAATGCAGAAATTCTACACTGATGACGCGTCACTACCCAGATCTGGGTAGTGCTTCTGATTGGTCGTGGCGCGCGGGAAATTTGCTTCAACCAATGAAAAGCACAAACCAGATCTGGGAGGTGACGCGCTCGTTTCTCAGGCGTCGTTTGGCGGGAAACCAGTGGTGGCGTCGCCAAATGTTGGCTGTTCTCTCAGGGTATAGAGTTGCAGCAATGAAAACAAATGGGGCCTATCGAAAAATAAATCAAAGCGGTTTGTACTTTGTAATATTATTAGGGAGCCTTAACAACAACGGCGACGCCAACGAGAGTGTCAAATAAATAATCGATAGGTTTATTGAAAAAGAAAGCAATAATTTTGCACGTGCAGCACACTTTTTTGGTACTTCTATCTCTTTGCCGTCCAAGTACGACCACAACGTGAGATTTCCTAGACTTTCTCAAAGTACTTCGCGCTCTCTCGCTCGGTTTTGTCGCAGAAAAGATAAAAAATCTGCCACTCACGCTTCGCGCTCGTGAAAGAAATTTGAGCTCGACTTGTAGGCAAATCTAGAGATTTCCTTATCAGACGTTTTACGGAAGACGTGGACACATACGACGAATTTTTCTTTCTCTTTCTGAACTTGTTTCCGGTCCCCCAAAAAATAACTCTAGAAGAACAAGGCTACATTTGACATTTTAAGCCAGTTGAAATAAAAGCGACAAAGTTTGGAAAAAAAACGACCTTTTAAAAATGACCATCTCTCTGCCGTACGGAGCCCAGTAAGTGCCTACAAATTTTGTGCGCAATTTTTCCTTTCTCGAATTTTTTCTCCCCCAATCCGCGTTCTTTATAATTAATACAACGATGATTAGCGCGCTCTGTGTTGTTTTTGATTGTTACGATAATGATTCGCGCGCTCTTTGTAGTTTTTGACTGTTACGATGATGTTTAGCGCGCTCTGTGTTGTTTTTCATTGTTACGATGATGATTAGCGCACTCTTTGTAGGTTTTGATGTTACGATGATCTTTAGCTCCCTCTGTGTTGTTTTTGATTGTTACGATAATGATTCGCGCGCTCTTTGTAGTTTTTGACTGTTACGATGATGTTTAGCGCGCTCTGTGTTGTTTTTCATTGTTACGATCACTGATTAGCGCACTCTTTGTAGGTTTCGATGTTACGATGATGTTTAGCTCGCTCTGTGTTGTTTTTGATTGTTACGATGATGTTTAGCGCACTCTTTGTAGTTTTTGATTGTTACGATGATGTTTAACGCGCTCTGTGTTGTTTTTGATTGTTACGATGATGATTAGCGCGCTCTTTGTAAGTTTTGATTGTTACGATGATGTTTAGCGCGCTCTGTGTTGTTTTTGATTGTTACGATGATGTTTAGCGCACTCTTTGTAGTTTTTGATTGTTACGATGATGTTTAACGCGCTCTGTGTTGTTTTTGATTGTTACGATGATGATTAGCGCGCTATGTGTTGTTTTTAATTTTTACGATGATGTTTAGTGCCCTTTGTGTTGTTTTTGATTGTTACGATGATGATTAGCGCGCTCTGTGTTGTTTTTGATTGTTACGATGATGATTAGCGCGCTCTGTGTTGTTTTTGATTGTTACGATGATGTTTAGCGCGCTCTGTGTTGTTTTTGATTGTTACGATGATGTTTAGCGCGCTCTGTGTTGTTTTTGATTGTTACGATGATGATTAGCGCGCTCTTTGTTGTTTTTGATTGTTACGATGATGTTTAGCGCGCTCTTTGTTGTTTTTGATTGTTACGATGATGATTAGCGCGCTCTGTGTTGTTTTTGATTGTTACGATGATGATTAGCGCGCTCTGTGTTCTTTTTTATTGTTACGATGATGTTTAGCGCGCTCTGTGTTGTTTTTTATTGTTACGATGGTGTTTAGCGCGCTCTGTGTTGTTTTTGATTGTTGCAATGATGATTAGCGCGCTCTGTGTTGTTTATGATTGTTACGATGATGATTGATTAGCGAGCTCTGTGTTGTTTTTAATTGTTACGATGATGATTAGCGCGCTCTGTGTTGTTTTTTATTCTTACGATGATGTTTAGCGCGCACTGAATTGTTTTTGATTGTTAAGATGATTTTCAGCGCGCTCTGTGTTGTTTTTGATTGTTACGATGATGTTTAGCGCGCTCTGTGTTGTTTTTAATTGTTACGATATTGATTAGCGCACTTTTTGTAGGTTCTGATTGTTACGATGATGATTAGCGTGCTCTGTGTAGTTTTTGATTGTCACGATGATTACCGTGCTCTGCGTTGTTTTTAATTGTTACAATAATGATTAGCGCGCTCTGTGTTGTTTTTGATTGTCACGATGATGATGATGATAAGCGCGCTCTGTGTTGTTTTTGATTGTCACGATGATGATGATAAGCGCGCTCTGTGTTGTTTTTAATTGTTACGATAATGATTAGCGCACTCTTTGTAGGTTCTGACTGTTACGACGATGTTTAGCGCGCTCTGTGTTGTTTTTGATTGTTACGATGATGATTAGTGCGCTCTTTGTAAGTTTTGATTGTTACGATGATGTTTAGCGCGCTCTGTGTTGTTTTTGATTGTTACAATCATGTTTAGCGCACTCTTTGTAGGTTTTGATTGTTACGATGCTGTTTAGCGCGCTCTGTGTTCTTTTTTTATTGTTACGATGACGTTTAGCGCGCTCTCCGTTGTTTTTTATTGTTACGATGATGTTTAACGCGCTCTGTGTTGTTTTTGATTGTTACGATGATGATTAGCGCGCTATGTGTTATTTTTAATTTTTACGATAATGTTTAGTGCGCTTTGTGTTGTTTTTGATTGTTACAATGATGATTAGGGCGCTCTGTGTTGTTTTTTATTGTTACGATGATGATTAGCGCGCTCTGTGTTGTTTTTAATTTTTGCGATAATGTTTAGTGCGCTTTGTGTTGTTTTTGATTGTTACGATAATGATTATCGCGCCCTGTGTTGTTTTTGATTGTTAATTTTTGTGTTGTTTTTGATTGTTACGATGATGTTTAGCGCGCTTTGTGTTCTTTTTTATTGTTACGATGATGATTAGCGCGCTTTGGGTTGTTATTGATTGTTACGTTGCTGTTTAGCGCGCTCTGTGTTGTTTTTTATTGTTACGATGCTGTGTAGCACGCTCTGTGTTGTTTTTTGTTGTTACGATGCTGTTTAGCGCGCTCTGTTGTTTTTGATTGTTACGATGCTGTTTAGCACGCTCTGTGTTGTTGTTGATTGTTACGATGATGTTTAGCGCGCTCTCTGTTCCTTTTTATTGTTACGATTATGATTAGCGTGCTCTGTGTTGTTTTTGATTGTTAGGATACTGTGTAGCGCTCTCTGTGTTGTTTTTGATTTTTACGATACTGTTTAGTGCGCTCTGTGATGTTTTTGATTGTTACGATTATGTTTAGCTCGCTCTGCGTTGTTTCTGATTGTTACGATGATGTTTAGCGCGCTCTCTCTTGTTTTTTTATTGTTACGATGATGTTTAGCAAGCTCTGTGTTGTTTTTGATTGTTAGGATGATAATTAGCGCGCTCTGTGTTGTTTTTAATTTTTACGATAATGTTTAGTGCGCTTTATGTTGTTTTTGATTGTTACGATAATGATTCTCGCCCTGTGTTGTTTTTCATTGTTAAGATGATGATTAGGGCGCTCTGTGTTGTTTTTGGTTGTTAGAATAATGATTAGCGCGCTCTGTGTTGTTTTTGATTGTTACGATGATGTTTAGCGCGCTCTGTGTTTTTTTTATTGTTACGATGATGTTTAGCGCGCTCTGTGTTGTTTTTTTATGTTACTATGATGATTAGCGCGCCTTGTGTATTTTTTGATTGTTACGATGATGTTTAGCGCGCTCTGTTGTTTTTGATTGTTACAATGATGATTAACGCGCTGTGTGTTGTTATTCGATTGTTACGATGATGATTAGCGCGCTCTGTGTTGTTTTTTATTGTTACGATGATGTTTAGCACACTTTTTTTAAGTTTTGATTTTTACGATGATGATTACCTTGCTCTGTGTTGATTTTGATTGTTACGATGATGATTAGCGCACTCCTTGTAGTTTTTCATTGTTACGAAGCTGTTTAGCAAGCCCTTTGTTGTTATTGATTGTTTCGACGATGTTTAGCACGCTCTGGGTTGTTTTTTATTGTTACGAGGATGATTTGCGCGCGTTGCGTTGTTTTCAATTTTTACGATGATAATTAGCGCGCTCTGTTTTTTTATTTTTATTTTTACTATATTGTCTAGTGTGCTTTGTGTTTTTTTTGATTGTTACGATAATGATTATCGCGCCCTGTGTTGTTTTTTATTTTTACGATGATGATTAGGGCGTTGATTGTTGTTTTTTATTGTTACGATGATGATTAGCGCGCTCTGTGTTATTTTTGATAGATACAATGATGATTAGCGCGCTCTGTGTTGTTTTTGATTGATACGATGGTGATTAGCGCGCTCTTCTACTTCTACTTCTACTATATTACTTCGCAAAGCCTGTACAGCATCACGCGAAGGATCCGTATATCAAGGTTGACCACAACACCGGGGTCTACGACCCCTACTCTTTACGAACAGTGTGTGGGTTCTTTAACGTCCCACAGTATTAATATAGGCAAGGATTGTGAGACGGGGCCTACGGTTTTTCGTCCTTATCCGAGAAGACTAGAAAGTCTAACCATTTGCAGATGTCATTACAAAGGCAGCACTTTCTTCTCAGTTATTGTTAAGACCCTGAGTGTTGGTCCGGCCGGGGCTTGAACCCGCGAGCTCCCGCTCAACAGACCGGTGCTCTCCCAACTGAGCTAACCAGGCGGCTCTGTGTTGTTTTTGATTGTTACGATGATGTTTTGAGCGCTCTGTAATGTTTTCAATTCATAGAATGATGATTAGCGCGCTCTGTGTTGTTGTTGATTGTTACGATGATGATTAGCGTGCTCTGTGTTAGTTTTGATTGATACGATGATGATTAGCACGCTCTGTGTTGTTTTTGATTGATACGATGATCAGTAGCGCGCTCTGTGTTGTTGTTAATTGTTACGATGATGTTTAGTGCGGTCTTTGTTTTTTTTTTTTATTTTTACGATGATGATCAGCGCGCACTGCATTGTTTTTTATTGTTACGATGATTTTTAGCGCGCTGTGGGTTGTTTTTGATTGTGACGATGATAATTAGCGCGCTCTGTGGTGTTTTCAATTGTTACGATGGTGATTAGCTCGTCTTGTGTTGTTTTTGATTGGTACCATTATAATTAGCGCGCTCCGTGTTTTTTTTTGTCTTACGATGATGATTAGCTCTCTCCGTGTTGTTTTTTATTGTTATGATGATGATTAGCGCCTTCCGTTTTGTTTTTGAATGTTACGATTTCATTTAGGTCGCTTTGTGTTGTTTTTGATTGCTACGATGTTAATTAGCGCGCTCTTTTTTTTTATTTTTTTATTTTTACGATAATGTTTAGTGCGTTTGCGTTGTTTTGATTTTTACGATAATGATTATTGCGTTCTGTTTTGTTTTTGATTGTTTTAATGATGATTAGGGCTCTCTGTGATGTTTTTGATTGTCACGATGATGATTAGCGCACTCTGTGTTGTTTTTGATTGTTACGATAATGATTAGCGCACTCTGTGTTGTGTTTGATTGTTACGATGATGATTAGCGCACTCTGTGTTGTTTTTTATTGTTACGATGATGATTCGCGCACTCTGTGTTGTTTTTGATTGTTACGATGATGATTAGCGCACTCTGTGTTGTTTTTGATTCTTACGAATATAATTAGCGCACTCTGTGTTGTTTTTGATTGTTACGATGATGATTAGCGCACTCTGTGTTGTTTTTGATTGTTACGATGATGATAAGTGCACTCTGTGTTGTTTTTGATTGTTACGATGATGAATAGCGCGCTCTGTGTTGTTTTTGATTGTTACGATGATGATTAGCGCGCTCTGTGTTGTTTTTGATTGTTACAATGATGATTAGGGCGCTCTGTGTTGTTTTTTTTGTTGTTACGATGATGATTAGCGCGCTCTGTTTTGTTTTTTATTTTTATGATGAAGATTTGCGCACTCTGTGTTGTTTTATATTCTTACGATGATGTTTAGCGCGCTCTGTGTTGTTTTTGATTGTTACGATGATGATTAGCGCGCTCTGCGTTGTTATTGATTGTTACAATGATGATTAGGGCGCTCTCTGTGGTTTTTTATTGTTACGATGATGATTAACGCGCTCTGTGTTGTTTTTGATTGTTACAATGATGATGAGCGCGCTGTGTGTTGTTTTTGATTGTTACGATAATGATTAGCGCGCTCTGTGTTGTTTTTGATTGTTACGCTGATGATTAGCGCACTCTGGGTTGTTTTTTTTTTGTTACGATGATTATTAGCGCGCTCTGCGTTGTTTTTGATTGTTACAATGATGATTAGGGCGCTCTAATTTTTTTTTGATTGTTCGGATGATGTTTAGCGCGCTCTGTGTTGTTTTTGATTGTTACGATGATCATTAGCACGCTTTGTGTTGTTTTTGATTGTTACGATGATGATTAGCGCGTTTTGTGTTGTTTTTTATTGTTACGATGATGATTAGCGCGCTCTGTGTTGTTTTTGATTGTTACGATGATCATTAGCACGCTTTGTGTTGTTTTTGATTGTTACGATGATGATTAGCGCGTTTTGTGTTGTTTTTGATTGTTACGATAATGATTATCGCGCCCTGTGTTCTTTTTTATTTTTACGATGATGATCAGGGCGTTGATTGTTGTTTTTTATTATTACGATGATGATTAGCGCGCTCTGTTTTGTTTTTGATTGATACGATGGTGATTGGCGCGCTCTGTGTTGTTTTTGATTGTTAGGATGATGTTTTGCGCGCTCTGTAATGTTTTCAATTCATACAATGATGATTAGCGCGCTCTGTGTTGTTTTTGATTGTTACGACGTTGATTAGCGTGCTCTGTGTTATTTTTGATTGATACGATGATGATTAGCACGCTCTTTTTTTTTTTTTTTGATTGATACGATGATGATTAGCGCGCACTGCATTGTTTTTTATTGTTACGATGATTTTTAGCGCGGTTTGGGTTGTTTTTGATTGTGACGATGATAATTAGCGCGCTCTGTGTTGTTTTTAACTGTTACGAGTTTGATTAGCTCGTCTTGTTTTGTTTTTTATTAATACCATGATAATTAGCGCGCTCCGTGTTTTTTTTTTGTCTTACGATGATGATTAGCTCTCTCCGTGTTGTTTTTTATTTTCATGATGATGATTAGCGCCTTCTGTTTTGTTTTTGAATGTTACGATTTCATTTAGGTCGCTTTGTGCTGTTTTTGATTGCTACGATGTTAATTAGCGCGCTCTTTTTTTTATTTTTTATTTTTACGATAATGTTTAGTGCGTTTGCGTTGTTTTGATTTTTACGACAATGATTTTTGCTTGTTTTAATGATGATTAGGGCTCTCTGTGATGTTTTTGATTGTCACGATGATGACTAGCGCACTCTGTGTTGTTTTTGATTGTTACGATGATGATTAGCGCACTCGGTGTTGTTTTTGATTGTTACGATAATGATTAGCGCACTCTGTGTTGTTTTTGATTGTTACGATAATGATTAGCTCACTCTGTGTTGTTTTTGATTGTTATGATGATGATTACCGCACTGTGTTGTTTTTGATTGTTACGATGATGATTAGCGCACTCGGTGTTGTTTTTGATTGTTACGATAATGATTAGCGCACTCTGTGTTGTTTTTGATTGTTACGATGATGATTAGCGCACTCTGTGTTGTTTTTGATTGTTACGATGATGATTAGCGCGCTCTGTGTTGTTTTTGATTGTTACGAATATGATTAGCGCACTTTGTGTTGTTTTTGATTGTTACGATGATGATTAGCGCACTCGGTGTTGTTTTTGATTGTTACGATAATGATTAGCGCACTCTGTGTTGTTTTTGATTGTTACGATGATGATTGGCGCGCTCTGTGTTGTTTTTGATTGTCACGATGATGATTAGCGCAGTCTGTGTTGTTTTTGATTGTTACGATGATGATTAGCGCACTCTGTGTTGTTTTTGATTGTTACGATGATGATTAGCCCACTCTGTGTTGTTTTTGATTTTTATGATGATGATTAGCGCACTCCGTGTTGTTTTTGATTGTTACGATGTTGATTAGCGCACTCTGTGTTGTTTTTGATTGTCACGATGATGATTAGCGCACTCTGTGTTGTTTTTGATTGTTACGATGATGTTTAGCGCACTCTGTGTTGTTTTTGATTTTTACGATGATGATTAGCGCACTCTGTGTTGTTTTTGATTTTTACGATGATGATTAGCGGACTCTGTGTTGTTTTTGATTGTTACGATGTTGATTAGCGCACTCTGTGTTGTTTTTGATTGTCACGATGATGATTAGCGCACTCTGTGTTGTTTTTGATTGTTACGATGATGTTTAGCGCACTCTGTGTTGTTTTTGATTGTTACGATGATGATTAGCGCACTCTGTGTTGTTTTTGATTTTTACGATGATGATTAGCGGACTCTGTGTTGTTTTTGATTGTTACGATACTGTTTAGCGCGCTTTGTGTTGTTTTTGATTGTTACGATTATGTTTATCTCTCTCTGCGTTGTTTCTGATTGTTACGATGATGTTTAGCGCGCTCTCTCTTGTTTTTTTATTGTTACGATGATGTTTAGCAAGCTCTGTGTTGTTTTTGATTGTTAGGATGATAATTAGCGCGCTCTGTGTTGTTTTTGATTTTTACTATAATGTTTAGTGGGCTTTATGTTGTTTTTTATTGTTACGATAATGATTCTCGCCCTGTGTTTTTTTTTATTGTTAAGATGATGATTAGGGCGCTCTGTGTTGTTTTTGGTTGTTAGATTAATGATTAGCGCGCTCTGTGTTGTTTTTGATTGTTACGATGATGTTTAGCGCGCTCTGTGTTTTTTTTATTGTTACGATGATGTTTAGCGCGCTCTGTGTTGTTGTTTTATGTTACTATGATGATTAGCGCGCTTTGTGTATTGTTTGATTGTTACGATGATGTTTAGCGTGCTCTGTTGTTTTTGATTGTTACAATGATGATTAACGCGCTGTGTGTTGTTATTTGATTGTTACGATGATGATTAGCGCGCTCTGTGTTGTTTTTTATTGTTACGATGATGTTTAGCACACTTTTTTTAAGTTTTGATTTTTACGATGATGATTACCTTGCTCTGTGTTGATTTTGATTGTTACGATGATGATTAGCGCACTCCTTGTAGTTTTTCATTGTTATGAAGCTGTTTAGCAAGCCCTGTGTTGTTATTGATTGTTTCGATGATGTTTAGCACGCTCTGGGTTGTTTTTTATTGTTACGAGGATGATTTGCGCGCGTTGTGTTGTTTTCAATTTTTACGATGATAATTAGCGCGCTCTTTTTTTTTTTTTTTTTACGATATTGTCTAGTGTGCTTTGTGTTGTTTTTGATTGTTGCGATAATGATTATCGCGCCCTGTGTTGTTTTTTATTTTTACGATGATGATTATCGCGCTCTGTGTTATTTTTGATTGATACAATGATGATTAGCGCGCTCTGTGTTGTTTTTGATTGATACGATGGTGATTAGCGCACTCTGTGTTGTGTTTGATTGTCACGATGATGATTAGCGCACTCTGTGTTGTTTTTGATTGTTACGATGATGATTAGCGCACTCTGTTTTGTTTTTGACTGTGACGATGATGAATAGCGCGCTCTGTGTTGTTTTTGATCGTTACTATGATGATTAGCGCACTCTGTGTTGTTTTTTATTGTTACGATGATGATTAGCGCGCTCTGTGTTGTTTTTGATTGTTACGATGATGTTTGGGGGGCTCTGTTTTCTTTTCTATTGTTACGATGATGATTAGCGTGCTCTGTGTTGTTTTTTATTTTTACGATGAAGATTTGCGCACTCTGTGTTGTTTTTGATTGATACAATAATGATAATCGTGCTTTGTGTTGTTTTGATTGTTACGATGATGGTTAGAGTGCTCTGTTTTGTTTTTGATTGTTACGATGACATTTAGCGCACTTTGTGTTGTTTTTGATTGTTACAATGATGTTTAGCGCTTTCTGTTTTGTTTTTGATTGTTACGATGATGATTAGCGCGCTTTGTTTTTTTTTTTGTTGATACAATGATGATTATCGCGCCCTGTGTTGTTTTTTATTGTTATAATGATGTTTAGCGCGCTCTGTGTTGTTTTTGATTGTTATTAGGGACCTTAAGCACCAAAAACGTGGAATGCCGCCGACGGTGATAGTGAGACGAGAAGTCCTGGGGAAAACGTGAGTTACGTTTCCCACTATTGACGTTAAGCTGAACTACGCAGCTCGGATGACGTGACCAGTCAAAATGTAAACAAAGGAGGGTTTGTCGATCGTACGTACTACTTTTTTCACTTTTTTTCACAATGGCTAGCCGCAAACAGGTTGAGGAGATGTTGCTTTTGTCTTTTATACACGGTTTCATTTCTGAAGAGGAATTTGGAGTTTTACACGAAGCATTGCAGACCAAGAATCCAATTTTTCCGCACAGTGATTACGAAAGGTTTACTTTAGACACTCTCGAGGAAAGTGAAATCTTTGCAGAGTTTAGAGTACGAAAACGGGATATTGAACGCTTAGCCGATGCTCTGGGGCTTCCAGAGTCATTCGTCTGTCACCAGAGGACAAGAGCCGATAAGATTGAAGGACTCTGTATGGTGCTCAAACGTCTGGCGTACCCGTGCAGGTACAGTGATCTAATACACCAGTTTGGGCGAGCCGTGCCAGAACTATCTATGATCACAAACGCGGTGGAAGAGTTCATTTACCAAAACCACCACCACCGATTAACACAGTGGAATGCTACTCTTCTAAGCCCACGGAAACTTCAGCAGTATGCTGATGCAGTGGCAGTGAAAGGTTCTCCATTGAAAAACTGCTTCGGATTCATCGATGGCACCGTAAGACCAATATCAAGACCGGGTGAAAACCAAAAAATAGTGTACAATGGGCACAAGAGGCTCCATGCCCTAAAGTTTCAGTCCGTTACGCTGCCGGATGGGCCAATTGCGCATCTTTTTGGACCTGTTGGTAAGTCAGTTTAAATTTCATGAAAGCAATGGAAAAGTGAAAATTAAAACGAAATAGGTCGGTGACCCCTCTACATGGGCTTCCCTACCTTCCCCCATCCTCACCCCACCAAAAAGGGTATTTTTACAAATTACTTATGAAGTGATCATCTCGAGAATACTTTGGTTAAAAAATTAACATAAATTATGTAGAGAATATTTTTATTCTTCATGTGGTGTCTCCAACTAAAACTTTATTAAACAGTGATAATATTATTTTCTGTTATTGAGAGGGAAGAAAGCATGATGCAGCAATGCTGAAAGATTCTCATCTCCTGGATGACCTTAACGCTCATGCATTTAGTGCCACTGGTGAGGCCATGTGTCTCTATGGGGACCCCACTTATCCCCATCGCATCCACCTGCAAGGACCCTTCAAAGAACAACGACTGACTCCCGCTATGGAGGACTTCAACAGTGCCATGAGCTCAGTCCGTTCCTCAGTTGAGTGGGTGTTTGGTGATGTTATTGGATCATTTAAATTTTTGGATTTCAAAAAAAATCTCAAAATTGGTCTAAGTCCAGTTGGCAAACATTACATAGTGAGCGCTCTGCTTAGGAATGCCCTGACATGTATTTATGGCAACAATACAGGGGCATACTTTGGAGTGGAACCACCATCTCTAGAGGAGTACTTCTCCTAAGTATGAAACAGTTGAGTTGTTGAGTTGAGTTAAAGTAACCATAAGATGCATTTTTTGCAGTTTATACAACAACTCTGGCAATGCCTAGAAAAGATATAAACATGTACATGTATATAATCTCATTTTTCAGTTCCTGTATTCATTGTCTCATGCAGACGTCACATATGATCCTGTCAATTATTAATTTCATGATAAGTGGATGGGCTTATTGTGTGCCAAAGAAATTGGAAAAAAATCATTTTGTTTAAAATGCAATTATTTTTTTCAAGAGTTGTTTTAACAAATGTGCTAGCTTTCATTAAACATACTATTGTAAAAATAATTGTGACTTTATATGAAAAGGTACCTTAATTTCGCAGAATCTCATGCTCTCTGTAAGAATTATGTGATGCTGAAAATAAATTAGCAAATTGCGAGTTAACAATTGAGAAACAACTCAGACTTCCAAAAACATTTTTCTTTTGCCACGTGAACTTCTAACAAAAATTAGTGTTCTGCAATCTAGAACCACAAAAAGATACAAATGTAGTTATTCTACATCTCAGGTACCTTTTCACTTTTTACGTGTAATAATTTTAACTCTGTATATGTTTCCCATGCTTGACTTCCTGTCCTCATGATAAGTACTTTTTACATAATAATCCCCTATTTTTAAGTCTGTTAAAAAGGGCTGAGTCACTGCACCAGTTTAATCTTATTGTTTCTTTGACATAATGTTCTTGCCATTAATGTGATCTCAAAAACTCCCAAAAAGAAAAGAAAAGTGTCTTTGCAGGAGCATATTACATCTAACTTTGAAAACCTGGTATACTGTGTATAAGTCTCCTTGCTGTAGCTGTATAATAAAAAATGCAATACCGGTATTAAATATTGCAATATTTTAATGTTCTTAATTTTCCAAATCCAAGCATCTTTCATTTGTTGTTTTTGCTGTGAGCAGGGTTGTTCAAAGCTGCAGGGTTAATATAACCATAGGGCTTAATTAAAGCACATATAAAAGCTTAAGCACATTCAGTCTATTTTTGTGTACATTTGATGTTTGGATGATCTAAAAAGATTAGAGAAGAGGCTGGAGTCGATCACTTGTCCAAGAAAAAATGCTTTTAAACATTAATGAAAAAGAAACAGGGATATTAAAATTCAACCCCAGGTTAGTGCTTAATCCTCCTTTGAACAACTATGGGCCTTAGGTCATTTTGTAGAGCATTGCTGGGGGAAAATGAGTAAGGATGTTCTGGCTATGTTTAATGCATTAGTCAAACTGGTTGTTCTCGTGAAGGCTAACAATATACCTTTGCTATATCCAACTATCTATCTATTACGAAAATGGTTAGGCCCACTAAGTATAATTCTGTTTTATTTCTTACAATACACTTCTAAAACCAGCTGATCTTTATTTATTAAAAAGCATTATTTTGAAATCCAATCCATCTCTTGGACAATATAAATATATAACTCGTGTCTGAACAAGGTTTTAAATGTTAATAATATAACTGTGCCACGTTTTTTTTTATAAGAAATTATAAAGCAATCAAAATGTATGTACACACCTCTTTCAATATTGTACAATCAAGTGTCCTTGTCATATGAGGTCATAGAGATCTCTCAATTTCAACACATTATTTTGAAATACAGTATGTAGTAAATGTGTAATAAATCCAACTTGTTTTTAAAAATTATTGTGCTGCTGTTTAATTTTTTTTTTGCAGGATGGCCATCAACATTTGAAAATTTTGTTGTTGTTGATTGGCCATAGACTGTTGAATCTGAAGAAACTGTTGTTGTTGTTGCTTCATGGCTTCTTGGTTTAGCTGAACTTGTTGTTGTTGGAACTCTTGTTGTTGTTTTTGTTGCTGTAACAGAATGTTAAAGAGGTCTTCATGCCTCTTTGCTTCATTAGCCATCTGGGCCTGTTTTGATTCTTCTACCTTTGCACGCAGGGCCATTTCCTCCTCTGCCCTCTCCTTCAGGTATGCAACCATCTCTGATCCATTTGACCTCCTCCTGATCTGCTTTGCAGGCTTAATATTCCCATCCTCATTTTCTCTCTTTTTGGTTTGGCTTAGGGCCTCCATGGCCTTCAGCCTGATGTCTTTGGCCATAGCCACCTCCCTTTTCTTCTTTTCGTTGTCTTTCTCAATCTCTGCAACATTTGCTTCCATCCTCTCTATTATTTCTTCAAGTATAGTATCCAGCTCTGATTGTTCTGGGCTAATCCCACTCGCCTTCAGCTCATCTGCATTCTTCTTCTTGTGGTTTTTAATCAGGAGCGCTATATGGTCCTTAGCACCCCTTGAGGTTAGCTTGTCGAATTTCCCTGTGTAATTTTTCATGAGGTTGTTGACGAGATCCTGCCACGCCTGAACACTTTGAGCAGTCCTTTCCTTGAACTGAAATGGTTCAAGGTAAAGGACCTCTTTAGCCAGCAAAACATCCTTAGCCTTCGACCATTCCATCTTAGAAGAGCTTAAAGTTGGATAAAAATAAAAAAAAAATCAAGTTTTGAAATATTATTCGGCTGTCTATACTATAATTATATTGAGTTCTATCATGATCTTATGAGTTTATCAATATAATGGAAGCTGGCATTCATTTGAAAATTATAAAATCGGCGTTGTTATGAGATCTTAAACCGATCACGTTTCGGCGATGCTGCCTAATCTACGCTGCCATTTCGCTTCAGAAATTTCAGCTTGTACACATATGGTTGCGTTGATTTCTGTATCTGAGGTATTCTGCAGTCGAGTGACAATGAAAATCAGGCAAACCTAGCGGTCACTAAAAGTGCCTCTCATACTCGGTATAAAAACCTGTGAACCTCACGAGTAACGTAAAACAATAATACAAAGAAGCCAATGAGAAGTCAACACAATGGAACCAAGGGAAAAAATAACTAGAAAACAAAGAAAAACTTCACAGGTTTTTACACCGAGGATGACCCAAAAGTGCAATGCAAAAATGAAAACATAACTTTGCTTATTATGAACAATAATCACAAAAAGGCCAATAATATGATACGAAATCTCGAAGAGTATTACATTTTGTCAGAGCAGATTGTATTTTTATTACCTTTGACTCTTGTTTTCTTCCGAACAACTCGCCATGGCTTTCTTCACTTTGCTGACTCTGCAACCGGTTGTTTGCACAAAAACACGGGTTACGTAACACTTCAGTTTTTAAACTTCACGCGATAAAATATGCAACATTGTTATACCTGCCAACTCTCACGCCTTAGGCGTGAGTCTCACGCCTGCGGGTTGAAAACTTCGATCTCACGCCCGCTCACGCCTGCGGACCAATTTCTCACGCCTGATTGAAAAATGTGAGTTGTTGCCGTCTTACTTGACACAATTTCCAAAAATATGTTAACTCAGACCCATGTAAGGAACGAAAACCATGTGTAAAATGAATAAATGACAATACCTTCCTCGCGATCTCTGATTTTGTGGATAAGCGTTTTCTCGGTAACTTCGCCTTCGGCAGACTTCGGACGTCTTCGGAAGACTTCGGACGTCTTCGGAAGACTTCGGACTCCTTCGGGAATCTTCGGAAATGATCGTGTCGTTTTCAAAAATCCCAGCACTCCCAGGATAAAAATCTCACGCCTACATCTCAGAAAAAGTTGGCAGGTATACATTGTAGTAACGGATTATAAAACAAGATGATTTTCATGTCTTACCTTGAAACTGAACTTTTTGTGGTGATTTACGAGTTATTTTTTTCTTACGTTTTCCAAAAACGTACAATTATCCTGATCTGCGTCGGCGACGAAGGGCTTTTCGCGTAACTGCGTAGTATCCCATGGCAACCAATGGCGTGTGCGCGACTGTCATTTCCGGTTCACGTCCCCGACATTCTACGTTTTTGGTGCTTAAGGTCCCTATTATGATGTTTAGCGCGCTCTCTTGTGCTTTTGATTGTTACGATGTTGATTTCAGATTGATTAGCGCGCTTGGTTTTGTTTTTGGTTGATACAATGATGATTATCGCGCTCTTTTTTGTTTCTTATTGTTACGATGATGTTTAGCGCGTTTTGCGTTGTTTTGATTGTTACGATCGATGATGATTAGAGTGCTCTGTGTTGTCTTTGATTCTTACAATGACATTTAGCGCACTTTGTATTGTTTTTTATTGTTACGATGATGATTATCGCGCTCTTTGTTGTTTTTGATTGTTACGATGATGATTTGCGGGCTCTGTGCTATTTTTGATTGGTAGCATGATTATTAGTGCGTTCTTTGTGGTTTTTCATTGGTACCATGATGGATAGCGTGCTAGGTTTTGTTTTAATTGTTACCATGATGACTACCAGGAGGATTCCTATATACCGAGCCAGGGGCCCGTTTTTTGAACGTACGGTAACTTTTTGGGTCTGAAGGCAAATTTTGAAATCAAAAGCTGTTGAACAGTCGCACGGTTCCTAGCCCACAGACCGGTCAAGTTTGCTTTTTTAACTCTTATTTTCATTGTTTTATGTTCAAAAGTATTGAAATTTTGGTCTTGAAAGCAAACACGGGAAACATAAAAGCAGTTTTCGGGCCCGAAAAGTTATCGGGACTTAAGGAAAAGGGCCCCAGGACTCGAGCCAGGACTTGAAGCCAGGACTCGACGCAGGACCGGACAATTTTTTGCTTCTCCGCCATTTTTACCTCCTACAAGTCACATGACCATTAAGCGGAGGGTTTTCGTGGCAATCATTTGAGGTAAGGGTTAGGCTAAGGGTTTGGGTTAGTGTTAGGGTTAGGGTTATATTTGTTTTTTTTATTATTTTAATTTCTTTATTTTTCGCTTTCAAAAAATTAGAAAAGTCCTAACTAGAGTCCTAGCTCGAGTCCTTGCTTTGATGTTAGTTTATCTCGATTACTACGTTCTTTGTTGCTTGTGATTGTTACCATGATGATTCGCACGCTCTGTGTTGTTTTGATTGTTACCATGTTGATCAGCGTGCTTTTGTTGTTTTGATTATTACCATGATGTGTAACTCGATCGCTTTTCGTTTAGTTAAATTGTGTTGAATATGTTGCGCCTGGGGTTTGTTGGTTTTGATTGTGTTGATTGTGACTTTGACTGCTTTGATGATTACCACCGCAAGTCTGATTTGTTTTTGTTGGCTTTAGTTTTTGTTGTTGTTGTTGTTGTTTTTTGTAACTTTGTTGTTTTTGTTGTTGATTGTACGTTACCTTTTAGAACTAATCTTTTTCCCTATTGGAAATGGGTAGGAGGTATCCTTTAGGTATTTATCTGCATCCCTAACCTTTTAATAGTTTAGATGATACCAGGAAATATAACCGCTCTTTTACCATTTACAAAAAGTTTCCGGAAATTTTGGTTAAAAGGGTAAATGATACACCAAAGTTTTTGTCTTTCTTGTGGGAAATTTTCGGGGGGAGCAAGTTTCAACGACGTGTTAACGTACCAGTTTCAGGCCGTTTACGGCCGTTTTTCATTAGATAGCGCTGATTTGGGCAAATGTTCAACGCACATCACAAGTCACGTCTAGCCTGCGAACACAGACCATGTCAAATCGGTGGAAGAATCGGGGGGCTGTCAAATTAAATCAAGCTCATAGAGCTTGGGTAACCTGTGCTTTGGGCTCTCTCTACCCAATCCTTTTCCGATCATTTTTTTACTTTTTTGAACGCCTTACCAAAAATGACGTCCGGTCTTCGTACGCTTCTCTTTCTCCTATGCTCTTTTTGGATTGTAAACGTGTCCTTAGAAAACGATGATGGCTACAATGCAGCCGTTACTCTTCTGGGCGGTAAATTTCGTATGGGAAGTTCATCTGCAGACACCAAACGCGGAGAATTACCCACCAAAACCGTCGGAGTAAAGCCGTTCGTGATTGACAAATATCCCGTTACTAATGAAAATTTTCGAAAGTTTGTTCGCGCTAAGAAATTCAAGACCGAAGCGGAACGGTTTGGTTGGAGTTTTGTTTTTCGTACCTTCGTCCCTGAGGAAGTCCGATCCAAGATAACGCAATCTGTCCCGGTAGGTTAGTTCTTTGGATATCAGTGGTTTTTTTTTTAATATTTGTTTTAAAAGATACTCGTGGGGTCCACGTGGTTGTTTCAAGAGGATTGCTTTTAGAAATGGACCCCGTTAGCCTCGCTCCGTTCAAAGTGAGACAAAAATAAACTTCTTAAACCTGTCAGCGTGCCTGAAGTGATTCACTCAGCTTCAGTTTACCTGCACCGTTCCACTTTTCCCTCAATTTTTGACATGGATCCATTGACACTGTGGAAAAAAGTGTCTTAAAATAAATTAGAAGGCTTGTCAAGTTAGAAAGTGATCTGTCGGAAGTCAGTGAAGATACGTATAACTTTGCAAAGAAACAACATTTCATAGTCGTCTTGTGTGATGAGCGCCAGCACAAACTTACCCCAACAATACAATCATCTGTATCCTTGCAGGGGTTTATCTTTGCTACTTCTGAATGTATCACTCTTAAACTGATTTTAAGGGTGCTAAATCTTTCCAGCCAATAATTTTTCAAACATGAAAAAATGTTAAAAATTACTTACTTGTTGTTCTAAAAGTCCTGTTTATTGACATGATTTTTCAAGAGATTTTTTCTACTGCAATTTTATGGCAATTTCTTGGTGATTTTATTGCAATTTTCACAGTAGAGGCTAGAAGCAACTTGCGGAAATGCCCTATTCCCTTGAAGTCAGTACTAGTTTACGTGAGATATGGGATTTGAAATCACATGCCGCTGAAAAAATTGTTAGGCTGTGTAAATGGGCCATGGACTTTTCTTGCCCCATTGGGTAACTTGTGATGAATAATACCAGTCCAAGAGGTTGCTCTGCTTGGGCACAAATTTGTGGGACATCAGAGAAAAATAATGTGATAAACCCAAGTGCCCTGCCCAGTATATACAGTGTGCAAAGAAATAGTGTCCGATAGCCTGGGACTAGTGAATTGGCTAATGAATTCTTGTTCTTAACATGCCCAATGGGCAAGTGAATTTTTTTGGGGCGGGGAGGGGGGGAATTCACACTACAGAAGAACTGTAATCATTGCTCATCAAAAATACTTTAATTTCCGGCGAGTGGAAATGACTTCAAATGGGCTAGTGCATGCTAGGTACAGTCTGCTCAAATGGCAAGCAGTAAAACTGACTTTCTTTGCACCCTGCTATAGAGAGATCAATAACACCAAGCCAATGCAAGAACAGCACATCTTTTTATTTCTGGTATTAATAACACTATAATTTATATTTATGGCAAAAAAACTGACATACATTAATTGCCTTCATTTTTTTCCCCTTCAATTCAGGGGGCACCATGGTGGCTGCCAGTGCAACAGGCATACTGGAGGCAGGTCTGTTATTATTGGAAGCAAGAAAATAAGAATGTTCTACACATTATGAAATTGTAGGATGATGTACAAAATGAATACTGTACATTGGGCTAACTGTAGTGTACCAGTTTCTTTGACTGGATATGCTGTAGACTAGTTACTGTAGTACTTAATCACTGGCAACTTTGAACTCATTCAATTCAAGCCATATAAATAATGAATAAATAAATAATTTAGAGGTAGCACATCCACTTAGTGGTTCTTCATCTATCCGATTCCTGTTCGAATTGGTTTTGGAAACTTTGGTCTTTGAGGCGGGACAGAAATCAGCGTACCCAGAGAAAAACCTCTCAGAGAATAAGGAGAGAGCCAACAACAAACTCAACCCTCATATGGTGTTGACGCTGGGATTTGAACTGGGGCCACATTGATGGGAAGGGGGTGCTCTCACCACTGCACCACCTTTGCTTCGGACAGGTTTTTGCCATCATCATTACGTTCTAAGTTTTGTGTGATGTTATTTTGTTAAATATTTTGTATGAACTTCATTGAGGTCAGAAGGTTAACCCCTAATAATAATATTACACTATAAAAAAAATACAAGATTTCACATTTCTATCACCTTATACTAAGTATTTATTTTCCATTTTTATACTTTAAACACATTTTAGCCAGGAGGGCCTGGAACATCTGTAAAGGAAAAGATGTCTTACCCAGCTGTGCATATTAGTTATAATGATGCCAAGGCTTATTGTGAATGGATGGGAAAGAGATTACCAACAGAGGCAGAATGGGAATTTGCAGTGAGAGGAGGGCTGAAAGGTTATGTTTTTTAAAAAATCATACATCATCACAACACAGCTTTTAATACTGTATGGACACTGGTTATTTGTGATTTTCCTTGTCATAATCATTTTTTGGAGAACCTGCGAAGTTAATACAGACACTGCGATAACATCTGTAGACACCATGCCATGTCCCTTGGTTGAGTATAGGACTATAAGTGTAAAAAATATATATGTCTGGGGTGTGTGATTTTACTAAAAGGTGCCTGCTAAGTTTTCGCTTGAACACAGGCATTGCCCGTGTTCAAGCCAGTGTATTTGGAGAAAAAACAGGGGGCATAACATCTTGCAAAGTGTCAGCAGAGAGCCCAGGCCCAGACCTATCCGTGGGGGGTGGCTTTTTTGTTTTGTGTGAAAACCAGGGGGGTAGGGAGGGGAGATTTTGTCACTTTGATTAGAGTTTTATGTCAGAAAGCAGTGCAAAGTCAGAGAATTGTTTCTGTGGCCTAGGCCAGCCAAATCAATGCAGTGACTCATAATCATAACACTACTAGCAGTGCTTAGGGTAAGTGATTGACTAGTCATAAGCTTCATGGGTGGGGAGGGTGAGTAATGGCTCCTTGGACTTGACTGTCTAGAGACTCAGTACAGGCACCTTGTATGAAATCCAGACAGATGTAAATTGATGTCAAATATTGTTTACCAGGAAACACCTACAGTGTAGGAAGTCTTGAAAAGTAACCTTAGGGTGCTTTCCATTTGTCAGAACTGGCCAGCCGGACCATAATTTGCCAGACCAGTCTGTTAGCAAATGAATTTGGCTTTTTCCAAGAGATTGCCAAATTAAACGTTCTGCTTCGGGCATACAATTTAGGATTTGACTGATCTGGCTGGATAGTTTTGATAAAAAAAAAAAAAAAAAAGAAATTCTTAATTAGGACGGAAATGGTCTGGCCGGTCAGTTCTGACAAATGGAAAGTACCCTTTATAGCCTTGCAGCTCCATTGATTCCCCTATAGCTCTGACAGTGATAGTAGATCATCTGGAAATAATAACTTAAGTTCCGCTGGTCTATTTAATGCAATACTTGCCTAGTTTGAGTGATTTCAATGTAAATTACATATTTTTTGCTTTAACAGAAAGGGAATACCCTTGGGGGGCTGAATTCCAGAAGAAACGAATGAATATTTGGCAGGTAACTGCATGGTCAAATTGTCATTTGCAATGACTGAGTGATTTCTTGCTGTGATAAGTAACAGAGTATTAATAGTCCTCAAAGTTTTGTTTGCTGTCACATATGCAATTAACTTTGTTTTGCCTTGTCCATAATTTTCCATTGTGTTAATTAATTATTGATAGGTAAAAATGACGTTGATAAGTTCAAAACTTTTAAAAATGTCCAGGATTGCAAGTTAATTACTAGATTTATTACAAAGTATCCCCTAGCCCTAAACCTAGTGGATCATCTAAATGCATGCTGTTCTCTCTCCAATCAAATGTAAATTAAAAATAGTGTTATAGTTACAGTATTTCTAATGTGTGTCTGATGTGTCTGAAGTATCTAATTTTCGAGTTTTCTTGCATTTCTGGACGTAAGTGTGATTTATTCGACCATAAATAATGAATTTTGTTCTATAATGTTACTGTTGTTTTTGTGGTAAACTAATTAAGGGCAAATTTCCTGATGACAACACAAATGAGGATGGTTTTGACTGGGTTGCTCCAGTAGATGCCTTTCCTGCTCAGAATAAATATGGTAAGGAATAAATAAAACCAGGTAGATTACAGATGAACTAAGGTCATTGTTTATATGGGAACTTCAAGATGTTTTTCAGTCAGTGACACTGGCAGCTCAGAAGAAAAAATCCGAGCAGTACTCCCAACAGGAGTTGAACCTATGATCTTCTGGGCACAGTTCCCCTGAAAGATGGTTGAGTTTAACCAGAGATTAATCCAATTTTAAAGCAAGGTTTTCTTGCACAAAAACATGCAACTCGAGCTTACAAAGCACTGTTGAGCCTTTACTTCGAGATACGGAAATGATAACACAAAGTGTTACTATGAGCAGTACATAGGAAGGTAAAATGCATTAAAACGGAACAAAATTTTAATCCTGGATTAGCGCTAATCAGCCTTTCAGGAACCAGGCACTGGTTAGTCTGGTTCAATAATGGGTCTGGATGCTGAACTTCTACCACAAGAGACTTGTGAAAGCAAAGGCTGCTAAACTAGGTTCATGTGACAAACATCTGTAAACTGCTAGATCTAGAACTAAAAATTATGACGATATGTGCTTTAAAAAATCCTGACTTAAAACATCAACACCCCAAAACATGGTTTCTAAAATTTCCCTACCCCTCTCCTCCAAAATCCCAGAACTGAAAATTTCAAACCCAAAAATTCCTTGGATCATTTCCATTGCTTTAAAACTGGAGTACACTCCCCCCTGGATATATGGGTTGGTTTTATATGATCCCATATACTGTACTGTGGGTCTTGTTTCATGGGCTGGTTTCAAGGGGCCCGTCAAACTCAGTGGCGGATCCATACCTTCAGATGGTGGGGGGGGGGGGCGGTCATCCAACCCTGAGATAAGGGGAGGGGGGTCTCAAAAAAAATTTTTTTGGGGCCTCAGTTTGGTCTAAAAAGAAGGGGGAGGCGCGGGCCCCTCAGGCCCTTCCTCTGGATCCGGCATTGAAACTAACTGTGTTTGAATTGTATTTTATTGTTAGGAATGTATGACATGTTAGGGAATGCATGGGAGTGGGTATCAGATGAATTTAAAGACCAAGGAAAGGAGGCAAAGTTTGTCCTGCGAGGTGGATCATATATAGACTCCGCAGATGGCAAACATAACCATAAAGTTACTGTAAACACAAGGTAAATAATCGAGTGGATACAAATCAGGCTAGAAATCAAGCTAGGAATGTTGTAGCCTGCGTAGCAAGCATTTCTGTGCAGTTTCAGAGCAAAGAACAAAGTCAAAGACCTTGAAAATGGTCTTTGCTTCATTTCTTGCATGGCCAAAACCAAAATTCCTGTTCATTGGTCATTATTTGCTCCGAAACCAAACAGAAACGCTTGCTACGCAGGCTAGGAATGTTGGAATAAATTGCTTAGAAAAGCTTTGTTGCATCATTGTTGTTGTGTTTTTATTGGAGACGATACAAAAACTGTATTCCAAAAAAAGCATGAACAACAACAGCAATAATTTTCAGTTTGTTATCCTAGAGTACTCAAAGTGTTCCTGCGTTTATGATTGAGTAGATTTTGTAAAAATAATTCAAATTGTGGAATTATGCCCGTTTTGGGAATGAAATAAATAACGAAAATTGTCATTTTAGGAAAAAAAATAATGGGATAATGAAAATCCCATTATGTTCATCCCACTCCAACCCAAGCCCCACCCCCCTCCCGCCATTGAGTGTTTTCGAGTGGAAGTGGAGAAAACGCATGTTAAAAACTCTACGTTTGTCAGCTTGCGAGCCAAGTGTCATTAAATAAGGCTTAAATCAGATTCAGATTCATTGCCCAGACACCCCGAGGTCGCTTGTTTCCATTCCCTTTCTCTTAGGGCTCAAAGCCAAAAGCAGCTTCTCTTGTCGATGTATGCGGGGAGACGCAAAGTATGGCTATATATCACTGGTCTTTATCCTTCTTCCCCCCACCCCACCACCCCACCCTTTCCCGCCAGTCTAAACAAGAATTCCCCGAGTTAATTTTCGCAAAGAATTCTGGAATAGTATTAGGGACTTTAAGATCCAACAAGAAGACGGCAACGAGAGCGTCTAAAAAACAATAGGTTTAGATTGCCGTTTTTGCACGACGACGACGTGAAAATGCCTAATTTCGCGTTTAATGGAGAACGTAAACAAGCAACGACGGAATTTTCATTCTCTTTCTGAACTTGTATATTGTCCCTTGAAATTCAGCTTCAGGGGGTTTAGCCTGCATTTGACAAAGTAAGTGTGTAGGAATAATTGCGATGTAGACTGAGAGAAGGCAAATTCTTTTTTTCAGCGACGTTCTCGTCGCCATCGCGTCAATCAGCAATCCGCCGTACGGAAAAAGATGGCGGCCGTACATTTTACCACAATTCCTTTCGAACCTAACACGGCCAATTACCCATAAGGTCATATTTTGATGAGGCGAAATTCGTCCCTGTAATAGCAACATTGCTTATCCTAGGTTTGAAGTTTATAAAACTTTTCTGCGCGTTTTTATGAGCAGTTTTATGGTTTTCGTGCGCTAAGGACTGTGGGTAAATGTAGCAGTCGCCATCTTTTTAGGTACGGTGGATTGGCCAATTTATTTCTCTGTTCCAAGTAACAGACCCAGAAGTCTCCGAGAAACTTAATTCGGCCCAGTTTCTTCTCGGATAAATACTTGGCAACAGAAAAAGGAAAGATTTTGTAGCAGCATTGTTCAGGAGAGATTCGGCTGTACTTCAGATGAAATGCCAGTTTTTTGTTCTTTTTTTTTAGGATGGGGAACACAGCAGATGCTGGGTCAGATAATATAACATTTAGATGTGCTAGAAGTGCATCTAAGGACGAACTTTGACAGAGAGGAGCTAATTTTCTAAGGAAAGAAATTGCTTTTTTACTGAAATGATATTATGGAAAATATAATTAGAGTTGACTAAATCATCCATGCTAGCTATCGAGTGGGTTTTTTTTCTTCCAAGGAGCTCGAAGATTGATAGCCCCTGCCTATGCCCCTGCCCCTTTCTCTGCAGATGAGAATTTTATAGTGGAATGAATAATCTATTTTTTACACCATCAGTGACAGTCTGTTACGGCGTTTTCTCTGTACTGTCATAGAAAACATCGATGCATGATATCTGTTCACCCTGTTTTTTGCTTTTTTTTTCACTAAGCACGGTCCCATGCGAACAACTGTTATAAGAAAATTTCCAGTGCGTATAAATGTCCTATTTTCCACTTTTACAAAAGAAACCGCTCCGTAAAATTTTTCCTTTTACAATGCTAAAAGCTATCGTCCAAAAGTAAAAGAAGCGATCACCGGCTTAGTTTTCTAGTTATCAGTGCTGGAAGCTAAAAAGTTGGTCTAAAAAAAATTAAGATATGTCGCCGTGGTAACGTCTAATAACGAAATAGCAGTTGATGCAAGTCCATAATTTCTCTTCCCATTTTCTCTGCGGTAAGACAGACGGTGACAGATTTTCTACCAACTTTCTAGAATTGCCAAAATTTCCTAAAAATCCCATGCGACTCTAAGAATCCCCCAAAAATCTGTTTTTTTGTATCTAGGCCGAAGCCGACCAGTTTTTAGCGTACACGAGCATCAGTAAGTTCCAAATTTCTCTTCCTATATTGACTATATTCCCCTAAGACCGACTTTCAGCGGACACGAGCATCAGTAAACCTAAAATTTCTCTTCCCATATTCTCTTAAGTCCGACCACCGACAAGGGCCACAGACATGATACACACGGAAGACTCTGTACAGTAAGGCAACATGGATTAAGGTCTTTTTTCGTGTGGGAATGGAAGCAGAGCCTGAAAGTTAGACTACCAGTAGCCCTTAATGTCGTTTTTTCTCAAGGATAGTAGAGAGAGCGGAAGAAGAAAGCGCGCGTGAAAAGCCCTCTTCCCATTGCGTGTCACCTTCCTCCTGGGGGTGATTTTCACGCGGGCTCACGCATTACTCTCCTCGCTTCTCTATCCACGAGGAAAATGAGAAACTGCTCGTAGCCTTCGTGTCGGTCAACCTTGCTTTAGTTTGCATGCATCTTCACGTTTGCCAGTCAGCTATAAAAGGTGGCTCTGTTTTCACAATACAGAGTTATATTAGCGGGAAAATTACTGGAAAACTGGAAGTTTTTAGCAGCCAAATAATTTGAATTTGATGAAAAAGGCAACGCGAAGACATAAAAGAACACTCTTTCTTGGAGGCTTTTATTCGCCTGAGCCCTTGGTTTCCAGAAAACGTCCGGCTCAAGCCCGCTTGGGAGGCGCATAAAAAGGGGAAGGAAAGGGGGAGTTCGAGCACGCAAGAGCGCGAGCGGCGCCCGAGAGGTGCGCAAGCAGGGGGGAAAAGAAAACACCTGACACCCAGGCAACCTCGGCCATTTCCGAGTTGCCTTGAACCTCTGTTTCAAAGCGAGGCAAAGTGCAACGTTATTGATATGAAAATGATTATTTTCTCATGCAAATTACAAGAAAGGTTTTGCACTTTGCCCGGTTTAGAAAGTTGAACGTTTTGGAACTCGGAAATGGCTTGTTCTTTAAATCGGCCGTCCAAGAATAAAATTTCCCAGTTGGTTGTATTCAGTTTAGTTTAATGAATTCGTCAATAAAAAATGATACAAAAAGAAATCAACAGATAAAAAACGAAGAATTGACTAGTGGCTAAAGAAAAGAACAGAGCTTCCGTTCCAATTATTGTCACCGGCTACTCTCCACTAAATGTCTTATGTACACGCAACATGAACTGATCAAAGTGTAATAGTCCATCCATCTTACTGGGCTGCGGCGCCGGTCTCACTGAAAGAAGTAAAGAAAAAAGGTTCTATCGATGAGTAATGTTCAACACGTAAATAAAAAGATTTGGCAGTCATGCTTTAAAATGCACAGCCGAGTATACTCTATTTTTGACTTGACGCAGAAACTGTTATAACTAAACATTTTGAACTTGCCCTGAGGTTTTGGTGAGTGTAAAGGTGTTGTTTGTTTTACCCCATAATACAGCGTATTAATTCTACTCTATTAAAGTAGTTCAAGCAAGCCTCATGTTTTGTAATATGCAAGATCTACTTTATTGTTTAAGCTCTTAGCAAGGATTTATATGCAAGAAATAACTAGGAAATGCTTGACTTCCAAACCTTTCCACATCAGTTCAAAACAATCAGTGATTTTGATGCTAAACATGCATCTTCTGACTTTTACATATCATGATTTTGTTCTTTTTATGAGATTGTAGATGAAACTATGAACATGACTCATCTTCTCCCTTTGGATTAAATGAGCTTTTCCATCTGTATGTTGTTCGCTTTTCAAGCATTTAATTTTTAAGGGTAAATTGTCCTTTCCACATGTCTTCAGTCTAAAGATCAAGAAATCCAAGTCATATAATTCTTTACCTTAAATTCGCTCCAAACAGTCTTTCCTTAATTGTCCAAAATCCAATGTCACGTCATCGCCAATCAGCGTGAATGGTGCCCAGTGTTTCTCAGCACTGAAATCCTTAGACTCCCGCATCTGTTTCCTGGCTTGATTGAGGGACCTACTTGCACTATGTCCTGCCATCAGATTCTCGTAAAAATGTTCCATGAACACCAGAGTGGCGGCATCGTCTATCGCCCACAGTGTCGCAATAACAGCACGTGCACCGGCTCCTAGAAAGGCACGTGCAATGCCTACCACGCCCTCGGCTTTGATCTCTCCTTGCCCACTATGACAGCAGCTTAGGACAACAAGCTTGGCGCGCAATTGTGCATTCAACACGTCGGCCATCGTCAAAAGAAAGTCTTCTTCTCTGGGTTTTTCGGAACTAGCGTCATTGGGAGACAAAATAATTTCGCCTCTTGCTGTTAAGCTTGGAGTTAAGCTTGCTTAAAACTTGATTTTTTGTAGCATCCTTTCCAGTGAGAGGCTCAATATTTAGTATCTTTCCAATCATGTTCACTTCTTTCTCTGCACCTGGAAGCTGCGGAAACAGTTTGCAGCCTTTGATACGTACAGTTTTCACCCACGGGTTCCCAACAAGCAAAGCCCCAAACTTGCTGTGGTGCTCCTCTGGACACTCTGTCAGCAGCCTTAAGGTGGTTAGTGACGGAGCTAATCGAATTCTCAGCCTCTCAGACAAATACTTGGAATGCTGGTCCACAAGGGCAGCATAAGGAATCAAGAACGACTGACCGTCAGGTACAATGATAACTTCATCGCCTGTTATCCAGTGTGAAATGGAAGCAAAACCCGCTTCATTCAATGTTTCCAATGCATTACACAGACAACACTTGCGGTGTGCCGAAGTTGATTCTGTTTCATTTAAACCCCTATCGAAAAACGTTTCGATCTCTAAATCTTCTGACCCACCAAATGAGCGATCCTCGCACCTGGCACCATAATGAACACCAATTCGTCTGTATGAAGCGCGAGTCAAACAAGTTAATTGGTGACTCATTTCCTTTCGTATGAAATGCCACTTTTGTCCCTTTAGTAGTAACCAAATGTTCAGTGATTTGGGGCGGTCTTCCGCGATGAATATCGCAGGTGAGGAAATATGGCCTAGAAAGTTAGACTTTCAATCTGCCCTTCTGACATTGATTGAATTGATTTTACGCCGAATTTAAATTTCATGAGATCAGCGAGAACCTGTGCTCGTCCACGCTCAGCTGTTAAAAGCGCCTCGAATATCTTGCCTTGTTGTACCTGAAGACCGCATAAAGAATTATAAACTTTATGTTTATTCCGAAAGCTGATTTTCCATTCGTCTTTGTTTTGAAGAAGAACCCTCATTTCTTCCACCAGGCTGATACTGGATTTGAAAAAAATTTCAGCTGCAGAGAAGTTACCAAGAGATTCATAAATGTCTCCAAGGTTCGTAGATGCCGTTACATTCAAAGCTTTGCTTCCAGTCTCTTTTGCGATAATGAGACCCTGCTGACTGAATTCCATTGCTTTTGTGAGACCACTGCGATGGTAATAAGCTCTACTAAGGTTCAAACATACCTCTCCTTCTTCCATTCTCTCTCCAGTCTCTTTAAAGAAAATAAGCGCCTGCTTTATGAGTTCGATTGCTTTTTTAACATCACCGAGACAGCGGTGAAGATTACCAAGGTCATCATATGCACTTTTTTCCAACTCTTTGTCTCCAGTCTCTTCTGCGATACTAAGACCCTGCTGAAAGCAATCGTATGCTTTTTCGCGATCGCCAAGACAGTGGTAAAGAGCTCCAAGGTTTACATTTGCGTATCCCTCTGAAGGCCTGTTTCCAGTCGTTTTGATAATACGTAGATTCTTTTGAAGGTATTCAATTGCAGTTTTGAAAAGCCCGAGATCTTGATATGCAAACCCAAGATTTCGATAGACATATCCTTCTAAAGGTTTGTTTCTGACCTCTTTTGCGATACTAAGACCATGTTCAAAGAATTCGATTGCTTTTTTGATGTCACCGAGAGAGCGATAAACAACACCAATGTTCATTTTTGCTGCTCCTTCTAAATCTTTGTTTCCAGTCTCTATAGCGATACCAAGACCCCACTGAAAGAGTTTCATTGCTTCTTGGAATTCATGGGGAGAGTGATAAGCATCACCAAGGTTCACACACGTGTCCCCTACTAAATCTTTGTTTCCAATCTCTTTTGCGATACCAAGATTCCGATGAAAGAATTCGATTGCTTTATTGAATTCACGGACACGTTCATAAACAATACCCAGGTTCCGACATGCCGCTCCTTCTGCATCTTTATTTCCGGTCACTTCTACTTCCTTTAATCTTAATTCGAAGTAATCCCGAGCTGTTTTAAAATCACCGGGTTTGGAAGCTGCAACTCCAAGACAGCCGAAGCAAGCCTTAATGGAAGGAATACATGTGTTTTAGTCCCACAGCAATCTGTGGAAAACACGAGTACACACCAAATAGTTCCGAAAATCTTACTAAGTTTAATGTCCACAATCCTTAGTCCTCAATGTAATAACGAAACCGAACAACAAAGTTTTTCTGCGAACTCGATCAGTCTTTTCTTTTTCGAACCACGAGGTCCGTAAAACTACTACTCAAAACGAGGCGTGATAAACATGACTTCATGTAACAGTCACGAATGTTCAAACGTTCTCAACAAATCAAAGCCTGCTCTAACTGGAAGAGGTTGAGTTCGACACATTATATTAAAAGACATAAATTTTCAAAAGCTGAAAAAAAACATACTAGGTACTTTTCTGACCTAAAAACGTTTTTTTATATTTTTGTACTACTAGCTCCGATGAGTACGTAAGGACTATTAGGGGCGGGGGGGGGGTTTGGAGTTGGGAGTTTCGAGCCGCATGTTGTTTTCGTTAACATTCCCCTTGTACAAACATTAACCACAAAGGACTGCAAAGGATTTCCCTTGTATGAATCGAATTTCTTTTTAGAAAAGTCCATAGGTATTTTTGGGTTACTTGGGGTGCATGAATTTTTTTTCAATTTTTTTTTGTACTTCGCCACTCCCCTACCCCATAAGTTTTCTAAAGGGCCGTCCCCCAGACCGCATTTTAAAACAATGAATTGATTGAATGGATGAATAAATGAATGAATGAATCGTTTCTTCGTGATCGTCTCCTTAAGACAAAAGTATAGCCTTAGAAGGGATATAAAGCGTTAAGAGGATATGTAGTTTCCGCCACATTGTATATAAAGAAGCGTGATACAAATGCCAATTATTGTTTTGCTTTTTTGCCGTTCTCATTGCCCTCGCCGTCGTCGTTGCTTAAAGCTCCCTAATGAACAGCCTGAATGCAGACATATTGAACTATATCCTTTGAAAGAGCATCTTTCATCGCTTCATCAATGCAAGGTGTTTGTTGTAGAAACACTACAAGATACTCACCTTCTTATCCATGGCTCTAGTTCCTGAAATAGTTTCAGATTTATCCATGTCGGCGCATGTCACTGCAAGTTCGCGAAGTTCCAACAACAGACTGTTGTCGTTGTCAATCTGTTCAAATTGAAGTGAAGAAGCATAACCTGGAAGCTAAAAGTTTGCATTCATCAAACACCCAAATTTGTTGTGAAGATCTTTTTTTTTTTCTGTTTTCAGTGCAACGCAGCTGATAATTTTTTTTTCTGCATGTGTTTGTTACATATAAGTTGGACTAATTTTGCACTTAAGAGAGAAACCCAGTTTCAAAGTCAGTGCCTACCTAATATGCTCCATGCAATTGCGTCACCCAGATAGTTTTATCATCGCGCACATCACACCCGACAATATCAAACTGTAACATGACTGCTAGCTGAACCGGCGCATCGAATTTAAGTTTTTTTTTTCAATTTATACATTTCGCGTCGAGCTGATTTTTTACCTAGATATATTCAGCAACAACTAGAACCATCTTTCTCGTGGCGTCTTATCACCCACTAACAAGAAAAAGGGATCATTTTCCCCACCGTACGGAGAAAAACTCCAGTCAAAAGCAGCCTAGCTCGACGGTTTCATTGTAACTGAGCTACTTGATAATTCACCCCATGATCTTTTGCGAACTGTTGTTTAACCTCCTCTAAGGTTAAAAGCCTGGGATATGCCTGGGGGAGTAATGGGGGGGGAGGATGGGCGGTGTTAGAATTGACTGGCACATAAGGCAACTACGCGGGCTGGATTCAAACCGCACTGGTATCTTTAGATCTAACTACGTGAAGACGCTGAATCCCACAGTGACAAAGTGTATGAAATAATGCAAAAACAACAACAACAAGAACTACTACTGCTGCTGATACTTTTACCAATGAAGGCAAAGAGTAAAAGGATACTGCTAATCCTTGATTGCACCAACTGATGGTCTGCTCGAACAAATTCAAGTTGGCAGAGGCATTTGCTCCTGAAAAAGTGTAAATATTTAAAATAATTAGTCAAACACACCCTGACTCAAACGCAAGTTTAAAATTTGTTCTAGTTTATACCCATATGAGACTGATAGCTAATTCCTAATTTTTAAACTACTGTTAAAAAAACCCAAACCTGGTAAATATCGTCCATCTATTTGAAAAATCAGAACCATTTTCATGCCATATAAGGATTCTGTTTTTTAGGGGCAGTATCCCAAACAGTTTACCAGTATTTTCTATAACTTGCGCTACACTTCGTAAGCGGCTAGGGTCTCCTCAGTGATACACAATGGACTTAAACTAGGGAAAGAGAGGTATACTGATACGTAAGTTAAGTTTAAGCGCAAGTCACAATCATCGGTTTTGGAGCAATCTTTCTCAAAGAGCAAAGACATTCAATCAAACCTTAGAAGTTTCGTTACACTTTCTTCCCATCTTATGTCAAAACACTTTTCATTTACTAAACATTTTTCATGCATTATAGTGATTACGCTCTCTTTAAAGCCGAGAGTGGTGATATGAGCATTCACTGGTAAGTAGCCAGGTTTTATGAACAGATGAAGCTTTTGCGAGCGCGGAGGGCGAATGGCAAAGCGAGGTGTTGCAGTCTCCTGACAGCCAACATAATATTGAATAACAAAGAGGTAGCCTCTCTTGCTATAGCCCTGCTTCACTCCAAGCCAAAATGGGTGGAATCATCTGCAGTACACCCTAATAACGTCTTTCCTAACTTAACCTTAATATAGCTAGAAATTAATAGAAAATTCTAACAGGCAGTTGCGAAGGTTATACGCGTATACCGCAACTGAATCCACCCCCACCCAATACTCTGCTGATGGTTCTGAGAGAATATTTCAGTGACTTTTAAAATAGACCTTATTCACGATACCCGCCAGCTTTGTACGCGCAAAAGGTCTGATGAGATAAAAAAGAAATGTCACTTGCTTTCCCAAGGGACAAACAAGTCATAAAATCTGTCAATACAAGAAATCGCGGTGGGTTTGTTTATTCTAGAGAACGGAAAATGAAGAAGTACCTATCTTAAAAACGATGATTGCAAATTAATGATTGGTGGAAGTGATCGTTGTTATTTTTTTTAAACGCAGTAGCGAACGTACCAATGATGTCCAGTAAGCAACAATGATGTGAAACTTGTTCAAATTTTAACTGTTGCCTTAAATTGTCGTATCGTGTTGAGAGAATAAACGTATTGGCAAATTTATTACTTGTTTGCCCCCTGAAATACCATGTGACATTGCTTTTATCCCACCGATCCTAGAGCGCGTGCAAAGATACCGTAATTATTCGATTAACCGCCCTGGGCGCTTATTAAATTTTTGGACCTTGAGAGTGGGCGCTTATTAGGGGTGGGCGCTTATTCGAGGCTGAGCGCTTATTAAATTTTCACCATTTTAAGCAAGTCAAGTATGTTTATTTTGCAACAAAACAATAAATGCTAATAACAAAACGCGAAGAAGTAACAAGCAAGGTTTCTGTAAAATAGTCTGAAGAAAACTCGGTCCTCGGGGAAGTCTCTTAGTAGAATTTATTCACTCAAGTGGGTGGGGTGGGGTGAGCGCTTATTTGAGTTTGATTGGGAGGAGGGGTGGGCGCTTATTCGAGGCTGGGCGCTCATTAACTTTTTCGGCCTTTAGGATGGGCACTTATTCGAGGTGGGCGCTAATTCGAGGTTGGGCGCTTATTCGAATAAAACGGTTGCTGGTATCGTGAATAAGGTCGGTTACTAAGTGCTATTATTGCTTTAAGCAATAATGGTCGAATGTCAGTGGCTGCTTTTGCATCTATCATTGTGTCACAGTAACTTCTTATATTGTTCAAGAATAAAGCCCATTATTTGATCATAATAAAAACGGTAAGGTATGCTTAATGATCCTTTCTGGGATCTTCCGTTTTTTAGGTAGTGAAGAATGCACGTGATCTGAGATTACAAAGTTAAATCTATTTTTGGATTCTCCCAGAAAACCCAGCCTAGTCTAAGTTACGACGAAACGCTGTTATTTCCATGCTACCTGGAAAATGGCTGCAAATGGGGTCACTCTAATTATTGCTAGCTATCCTTTATTTATCTTCTCGCAGAAGAGAATGATATGTATGATGAAACGGGAAAAAATTTACGCAAATTACACTTCATTGTTTGGCCATGCTTGTAGGCGCATAATGTGATAGAGATACGAAATCATTTGATATACAATCAAGACTAACAGTAGCTAAGCAAAGTCGATTACTTAGCTTACCTGGATTCTTTATGAAGAATGACCTCTGGGATGCCTTCCAGTTCTCTTTTTTCTCTCAACAGCACCTCGATATGATGGTATGGAAGGAGCGTCGATTGGCTGTAAATAAATAGTCTTTGGAAAGTCATGTGATCGAATAGTTGCCATGTAATTGGATGATGTTTTTTTCATGAGAATGTTTGCTGGTGACGTCCTACCGAAAGTAAAATTTCTCGCTCAAATGAGGTCCTTGTTTGAACACTGATTTAAAAAAACCAATCGGTCACTATGAGACTAGACAGCCAATGATAAAAAAGTAAACTAAAGAGCATTTAGCAACTGAAAACATTTCGCAACAACAATGATTTGCAAAGCCGTTTTGCAGGCGTTAAGAGGTCAGCTTCGGTGACCGATATAATTCCCTTTGATATTGTCCAGCAAAATTTCATTGGGTACAAGATATCACTGTTTCTCTTTTAAATAGGAAACCGCATTTTATTTAAGGAAACAATGTCCACGTTCAATTTAGTAATGAAATCAGATGGAAAAAGAAAAGTTTCAGTATTTTATTTGCGAACTGTACAGAATTTTATTGATTTATTTTAAGTATGACTTAAGTTAGGGGGAAAAAAGAGGTAATAAAAACCTGCAACTCGTTTTGTAACAAAGCTTTCACTTTACTGGTAGACTTGTTTAAGGTGCTGAACTGCGAACCTAGTGCCTCAGAGAGCACATGGTCAACAATTTACACAGGACAGAAATAACGTGTTCAAATTTACTTATGCTTGCATATTCTACGGTTGGATCAAGTCTGAATTAGGTCAAACTTTTCACACAAATATTTTTCCTCGGGTTTCGATACACAAAACTGCAACGAGTCTGAAACCAGGCTCCGCATTAGGGGAAAAAGGAGACAACAGGTTGCGAGTCACGAGTTCAACCGAAGCAACAAAATGAATGTTTGATTTGCGCAGGCGCTGTTATCCTTTACATGAAAATTTAATGACCAAAACAATTCTCTGCTTGTACGTTTCAAGCTTGGACAAATCTTAGGACTACGCGGATTTTCTTTAACTTAAATGTTTCAAAGCAGCCCATACACCAATGTTTAACATCATCCGGTTATTCCTTCACAATCCGTGAAACAAACACTTCAGAAGTAAGGATAATGAACACTTCTTGGTAAATAAGTACCTCTCACTTTAGAGGGGTTTACAGTTATGATTATGGCATACGATAGATTTAATTGAGAATTTCGCAAAATAAAAAAAGTATGAGGGGATAAAAACAGTCCAAAGCATTTCTTATGGATAAAAATGATGTGAAAATACTAATTTTTGTGGAGAAGTAATGAACAGTAAACGACATAAAAAGGAAAAAATAGTCACGTGGTAAAAATTCCACGTTTTACGGAAATAAATGCATTCAATAACAATGAAAGTATTGCATGCACCATAGTTTCGTCCCCATCGACGACGGCAACGGCAGCGAAAACGTCAGTTTTAAAATGAATTCCCGTTTTTCCAATCTTTTTCGCGTTTATTCCAATTTGCTGAAATTACAAATGTAGGCGAATTTCCCTGGGACTAATTTCTGAAGCACCGCACTCAAGTTTAGAGAGAGAAAAAGAGATTCGTCGTTGCTTGTTTACGTCCGCCATAAAACTTGAAATTAGGCATTTTCACGTCGTAGTCGCGCAAGGACGGTAAAGAAATGTACAAAAAAGCGTGATGCACGTGCAAAGTTGTTGTTTTGCGTAATAAACCTATTACTTTTTTGACGTCCGTGTTGCCGTCGCCGTCGTCGTTGCTAAAGTTCCCAGGCTGATTTAGAACGGGAACGTCAATTGACGACGGCGCACGCAAATCAAAAAACTGGCTTGACTAATGGCACAGCCGCAAATTGGGCACCGGAAGTCGAGTTTATTCCTTTCCGCGCGCTTTCTCGTCGTCAAATGACGTTCCCGTTCTGTTGCTAAATCAGCCTAATATGTGAATTTGTCAGCACTATCAAGAAATAAGACTCAACATTGGGTTTTACGAAAGTGTATTTTGAGAACAGCGGTTTGTCCAATGGGTTGCCAACGTTATTTCCCTTTCAATAATTGGAGACGCTAATGACATGCTTATAAAGCCACTAAAACAAATGAATGCACTAAACGACACACAATATTACAAGAAAAATATGTACAGTTAAAAATAAACTAAATATGGTTCAGTCGTCTTCATCGGTATGGATGACCTCTTGAGTTCCAGTCTGGAAAGAAAAGCAAGCAGGTTAAAGGGAAATTCGCAACGCATTTCCAGTAATTCGTTGCGATGCTAACTAACATCAATTTTGACTAATGAAAAATCATGGCGCGTACTCAAATCTTGGTGCACAGCTGGGGGCCAGAACGATCGATGATTTTGGCGATGGCCCGCAGATGGACCTTACCAGAGTTTAAGTTTCGCCTATAGCGCAAGCTAGAGTGAGACTGATGTCTTCCCGATACAGTCAACTCTCTCTAAGACGGACACCTTTGGGACCGGCCCTAAGTGTCTGTCTTAGAGAGATGTCCGTCTTATAGAGAGTCAAATAAAGGGAGTAAAGAAACGCGGGAACCAACGTTTTAAAGAGGTGTCCGTCTTATAGAGGTGCCCGTTAAGAGAGAGTCGACTGTAGTTCTAGGTGGAAGACAGCCCACCTTCAACTTTACTTAATAAAAATATCGATTACAATAGACTGGCCCTCAAAATAGCAATTGCTAATCTTGACGGACCAGTTAAAAGAAAAATAAAGTGAAAGGAAAAAGTAAGGAAGGAAACTATTTTAAGTTACAACAAGTTGTTGTCCCTCGTGTACTTAGATAAAACAAGAGCGGGAAATCAGTATGGGCGCGTAATGCACAGCTATTGTAGATGTTGTGGTGTTGCTTACCGCTAACGCTTCTTCTTGTCTTCTTTGTTCATAAATCTGAAAAAGAAAATGGAATAAATCAATGAGTACATATTAATAAAACATTTTGAAATAGAAAATTTACAACAGTTGCTCGAACTGCACGCTCAGTCTGCACTCACCGGGTCTAGCGCGGAGTGGAAAGCAAGGCCATATACTGGGTAGCCTGCGAGCAAGCTCTCTCGGGTTCCAAGAGCTCCCCGGGAGAGTTTGCTCGCAGGATACATGTATCTAATACTGCGCTAAGATGTGGCACGCTTTATGCATGCTGCGAGAATCAACAATGACGAAAGCATATTGTGCGGTAATGAAGAAAGAAGGCATGTGTGTCAAGGAGGAAAGGAAATGCGAAAAGTCAAGTTTAAATCTGGTTGCAAATGCGGTGCAAGTTAATAGCACAAAATCTAGCCTGCGTAGCTGGTGGTTTTGTTCATGATAGCGCAAGAGTGAGAGTTCTAAAGTGATGGCGTCATAAAAATTTCATTTGTGAAATTATGGGATTTGTTGGGATATTTTGAGAAGAACATCTGAAAGGCCTACTTGCCAAAAACTAGCACTGTGGGGTAAATTGTGTTGGGAGATACTAGTCCCATATTCTCTGATGACTTCATACAAATTCTTATAATTTTGACTCGGTTCTTAATAAATGTTATGAAGTGAGTCAAATTTAGAAGGATTTTGTACGGAGTCATCAGAGCACAACTGGGCTGTTAACCCTTATCTTGAGAAATTCTCAACTTGAATCTGATGTTCGCCGTTTGCCTTATACGTAAAGGCATAAACTCTTTTTAAATATGTTGGGGATAAAAATATTGTGAAAGCACATACTAATATCCAGAAATTGATAGCTTTTCTCGAACGTTAGAAACTTCAAGGTAATATTTGCTCCTCGAACAGTATGTAGAGAAAAAAAAAGTCGTTGGGTGCCCCTAAAACGCTGTTGTCACTACAGGCAAGGAAATCCAAGACAGTATTGAATTCTGGATTCCATGCCATGGGTTCTGGATTCCAAGTACTGGATTCCAGATTCAAATAGTAAGAAGAATTCCGGATTCCTTGAGCTGTATTCCAGGTTCCACGAGCACTCATTTTCCGGATTCCGGAATCCCTTACATGAGGCGACTGTTGGTGTGGTGTACGGAACAGATTGAAGTCACCGAGAAAGGTTTATGTTAAGTATCAGTCACCTCTTCAGCTTCTTGTCTCTCGTCATCAGTGTACTCATCTTTATCCAATCTTTCAAGTCGCCGAAGACTGATCAGTACTTCTATACGATAATCATCTTCATCAGATACCGGACATTCTGTGAGGTACAGACGTGTAATGATTACAATAATGCAGTTGCAGTTCATAGCTACAGCTGAAAAATTGTCATTGTTTATAATGGAGAAGAGAAGTGTGACGTCAGGTTACCATGGTAGCAAAATTTCTGGATCTCAACAACCTTTCTTGACAGAGGCGGCCATCTACATTTTTGAACAATGGAAGAAAAGTATGGGCTACCGTTTTGTTCCTGAGTGCAATCATGCACAGGAAAATGATACATGTTATTTTTCTTCATTTTTTCTGCCATATTTGCATGACCACGGCTTGTTGAGATTCAGAAATTTTGCTACCGTGGCAACTTGTCGTAAAGACTTCTCCTATTTAATTGACAATTATGGTGACATATGTATCTTACATGGATAATCCAAAATCAGGAGGTTCCTTTCAATTAAAATACATCATGTACAAATTTATGTGAAGATATGATCATCGCAGTGGTAATTGCAATTTAAGCAATTGCAAATTAACCCCACAACAATATTTCGGGACTTCAACGGGATTCGAACTCATGGCCTCTGCGTTCGCGCTGCAGTGCTCTAACCAACTGAGCTATGAAGACCCATACATGGGAGCAGGCCGACTTGTTGATTTCATCTTAACCCGTGAAAGGAATGAAACATAGAATGATGATATGAATTGCCGAAATATAAATTTATGTCAAGATATGATCGTCGCAGTGGTACTTGCAATTTAAGCAATTGCAAAGTAACCCGAAAAAAAATTACATACAATTGAAAAAGAGGAATGGGATTAAAACTTAAAAAGTAAAAGAGACAACAACAACAACAGATCAGAGCAGCGTACATTCGCCTTTAATCCGTATCCATAAAGAACTAACTGTGAAACTAAGTTTCTCTTATTCTCTCAGTTTTCTAAAAAATGTGCCCGATAAATAGGGTTCTCTTTTGGGAATGATGAATTGTGTAATTGTCATGAGGTGTCCAATCTGATTTTGTCGTACGTTTGAATCATAGCTGAGGTACGAGAAATGTTCTGATTTTGACTGTTCAGAACGAGGCTAACCCTTTCACTAGTTATAGAGGCGAAATGAATAATAAATAGATAAAACTCATGGAGTAAAGGGGTTAAGAGCACGCCCTACATTGTACACGTGATGAAAGATTGTGATAAGCCGGTCTCGTAAATCCCAAAAGAGAGGGAACTAACAAAAAATAGTAAGAATAACAAATAATTACCAGTGCACTCACCCATCAAAAGTAGCGCTCTTAAAAGCGGTAGACATTTTAGTTTGGCGACCTCCTTCATGTCTGAAACATTGTTCCCCCTGTGAAAGAAAAAGACACAAATTTTGCTTGCTGTGTTTACTGCTTAACACGACACTTAAAACATATGAATTAACTTCTAATGTTTAAAACAGTCAATCATTTTACGAAATATCTGCAATAATCGATGACGATTTTCAACTGTACCCACCGTAAATTAAGGTACTGTAGATTTTTCATATTTTCAGAGAATCCATCCAGCTTCTCAATCTGGTTATCACGGAGATGTAGCTTTGCTAGATGTTCCAGTCTGTCCAGTCCCTCAAGACTGCGGATCGTGTTCGCTGCCTGAAGGCAAAAAAATAATGATAAATAGAAAACGTTTACTACAGTGAGTTTTTTCGTGAGAAAACATACATTTAAAACATTACAAATAGTCAGCTTTTCAAAGGGGAAAGTAGCCTCTTATTATTGAAGGTCGCTGCTTTAAATGGCCTCTTGGCCTCGTCCACACGTATCCCGATATTCTTTAATCCACAACTCTTTCTTTCCGGATTCAAAAACTTCCACGTCCACACGCATCCGTTTTTCAAATCGAATTTGCCCGTCCACACGTATCCGACACGTATCTGAAATCACCCTAGTACTCAGGACTCCTCTGGGAATATTGGCAACAGAGCATGCGTCGAGGTTGCCATCTTAGAATACAGTATTCACGATAAAGAACTGGGCTCGATCTTGCCACGTCGCTGGATGAAAAACTATCCGGATTTAGCATCCACACGATTCCGGATTCATAGCGGATTCAAAAACTTGTGCATTCGTACGCTGAATTCACCGGATACGTGTGGACTGAAGCCGTATCCGGAAAGAAAAAGTTGCGGCTTCAAAAATAATTAAAATTAGTAAAGGCCAAGTAATACAGGCAACATTTTCACTCATCTTGTCGCACAACATTGTTTCATTGAAATTTGAAAAGCGTTGTTGCCCGTATTACCACCTTCACTCTTAACTTGTCAGGTAACAAATTTCAATGTTGCAAGTTGCGGCTCATCTAGAAAATCCTGCGTTGTGATTGGTCAACGGTGTGTCTTGTGTCACGAAACAAAATGGCGGACGCGCTGGCCTTTCTAAGTAAACGACGGATAGCCACCCTTAGTTTAGGATTATCAACGGACGAAGAAGGTCAAACCACGCAAAAGAAACCGAAAGGTTTATACGAGAGAGTGGATTGCTTTGCAGGAAGAAAGGGGGCTTTACCATCAGCTTGTAAAGGAACTTGAGTCGCGGAACATTATTGCTTAAATTTTTTTACATAACTCATCCAAAGCTCTTGTCCTTCGCTACTTGTTTTTATAATCTGATCCACAAGTTTCCCACAGGCATGGGTGCTTTTCAAGTTTTTTGCATATATCTTTTCTGTGGGCCTCTGACATTTTTTTCACTTTTTAATTCACAATCTTGGGTCTCAACATTTTCAACCTCCACAACCTCCGCAATGTTTACTTCCCGCCTAAATTTGCCCGAGGTCTAGCGCGCGTACACACCATCTTTCCCGCGCTTTTAGTGCGAAAAAATCGACCAATCACAACCGTTGTGACGTATGGCATTTTTTGACGCGAGTGATAAAATTGAAAGTTTGTTGCAAAAAGTAGAACTCGGGTCTACTTTGCAGAACATGTTGCCGCAACTTACAACATTGAAATTTGTTACGTGGCAAGTTGAGGGCGAAGGTGGTAGTACAGGATACAATGCTTTGAAACTTGCAATGCAACGTTGTTTCGCGACAAGTTGAGCGAAAATGTTGCCCGTATTACTTGACTTTACGGCTTCTTTGTTCCATCGCACATAAAAAAAAGAGCGGGTCGCAAAACTGCACCTGTGACCGAAAGGTAACAAGTTAAGACTGCGAGCATCATTCGTGATGCTCGTGAATTCGTGCGCTCCCCTATCTACATCTGAAGACACAGACATACACTGTAGACAAATTAGCAATTTATGAATGAGACTGAGTAGGATATGAAAATTAAGCAGATCGAGGAGGGTGTTATCCACCAAACCAAGGGCGAGGTGGATAACATTCTCCCAGATCTGCTTAATTCTTCATATCCTACGAAAGCCGAACTCATTAATTGTTTTATTATTCATTCAAAATAATTCCTAGTTTAAAAACATAGCTAAAACATGCTTACCTGCATCGATGTTAAAGTTCACCTTCGATAGCGTACGTTTAGGTTTGTCCAGCTCCGCAGATAATCTCCAAATAGCAGATGTCGCCCTCCGAGTTGTCTTCTTACTGTTTTTGCCATGTTCTTAGCTCTTATTTCGCCTAGTTCCAGCTGTAGTTCTTACTCTTGAAACGAGTGAAATATCCGCCATTTTTTTTCACAACCAAAACAACTCAACCTCGTCCCCGGGTCTTCTCGCTAACGGTGCCTTAACCTGTAGCGGGTTGCATTTTTGACGTCATTTTCTCGTTAAACACAAAATTCTTCCAAATTTGGTCATCAGTAACTGGTTATGGTGAATTATGCGTGTGCTTTTAGCCAATCAGAATTGGGGAATTATTTTGAATGAATACTAAGACACTTATTTTACGTGATAAATATTCTAAGCCGTACGGTTAGATATAGAGAACTGCTCGTAGTCTATAACAAACAAACAAAACCACCAAAACAGAGAAGGAAGAAAAGAAGCTACAAGGTCGGCTCTGGAAAGCACAGAAACATACAAATTGGAGCTGTTTTATTAACGCTGGTTTTCACAAGTAATAGACCTTTTTAGTCTGTATGTTTTGTTTTCCCATTTCAGACCACGTGATGGTACCTCTGAGAACTGTTTCGTTCAAATTCCGTGCTATCCACGTGCATACACGTGCATACAGGTAATACATAATCGGAAAAGACAAAAGGCAAATTCCCCAGGGAACATCACGTGGTCTGAATTAGGAAAACAAAACATACAGGCCAACAGGTCTATTGAACTGCAGTCGGACACGTACAGCTGTAAGGGGAGTCGTTAGAGTGCTTGTGATCCAGTTGTGGGGGACGGACACAGAAGACAACGACTTCCTTTTTCTATTTCCCAAGTTCGGTACACTCCTTTAGAATTCAACTCCGGTAAAATTTGCCTACATTGGACGAATCGAACGAGATGGAATAAGCGCGACGAAGCTTGAAGCAGCGCAAATTCGCTTTTCCGGCGAGTGACGTTGCCGTCACCGTGATTACACCGTTTACGATCTACGGTAGACAAACAAGCAATCAACAACAACAGCAACAACAACAAAAACGGAGGATACAGATGCAGAAACCTGTGAGGCAATGCACATTCCCACTCTTTGCATTTAAGTTAATTACTCCGACAATTCAGTTTACACAGATCATCGGAGTCATAGCAGAGCAAAAGACGTTGCTCCGACAATTTTGGTTTGATCTTCATTCTTTGCTTCTGATTATGCCTCCGATTCTGTTATGAGTGAAATACCAGTCTCAAACAATACATCTACATTTCTTTCCTATTTTAGTTTCGCAAGAGACGTTTCCTTTGCTGCTGCTGTCCTTGTATGTTTAAACTCCCTTTTATATGGCTCAAATTATTTTTTTAAACGATAATTCTTAAACGATTTTTTGAACACACTAATCTTGATATCTTGGACAAAACTTTTAGGCATTTTTCTAAACCGATTTTAAAGAACGTTACTAATCTTCATTGAACATCTAGGCGTCGTTTTGAAAATATGTAGGAAAGTGGACATTGGGGAAAACTTTTGACTTAGCAAAAAAATAAAATAATATTGCATTTCTTAAATAGTTTTTATATATAATTTAATTTCAATTTAGGATTTACAGATGTATAGGATTTCTAAGATGAAAAGCTGTGAATAAGTAGAAAATTATTAATAAATTATTATCATTATTATTATTATCTTTCAAAACTTTTACAAGATTGTGATAGGATTTTTACCCATAATTGCTATTACAAGCAAGATGCTAATAATAATTACCGTACTAGTGTTATCTTACCAGATAAAGCTCTTTTAAGTTTGGAAGGTTAAACAGTCCCACTGTGGTCATCAGTTTGTTACCACGCAGCTCCAGCACCTTCAGTCTGCCCAACTTGTTAGGATCAAATCCAGTCACCTCTACAATTTCATTAACTAGAGCATGAATTATGCAGAAAGCACATCATTAGTTTTAACTAGTGATTTGCATACATTCATTGTTGTTCTCAGTTTCCAATACATGTCACAGGACAGCTCCAGATCTTTTATCTTTTCCAAATTGAGTGGGGGGAGGGGGTGGGGGCTCCAAAACTTTTGGGAGGGCTGTGTGACTGGTACACTGAAACCAGTAGCAGCACTTGTCCCCTGATAGGGTTTAAGTAGTAGTTAACTAGTAGTTTGAGACGGAAGGTGATTGAAGGTCTGTGAGTAGAATGGTTAATGCCCAACATGGACAGGCAACCTCGTTCCCCACAATTTCTCTAATTCCTAGGATGAGTAAGTAGTTGTCCCAGGCAAGCAAAATGAGAGAGCTGCTTGCCCAAAGGACAGCTGGAAATTCAAGTTTTTTTTTAGCACTGCGGTCAAGAGAGAGTGATTGTTGTGATGTAGAACTTTTGCTACCATGGTAACACGATGCTACACTTCTCCTCTCTGCACTGTACTTACAAGACAAATTGAGTTGTTCCAACAGAGGGTGATTGATGCCTTCTGTGTCCATTATTTTGTTATTGGCAAAGCTTGCAATCTGTATATAAGGCAGCTACAATTGTACAGACGAGACACAGATTACACAAAATCCATTGTGCAACCAGTTAATTGCATCTGATCAAGAGGATAATTATTTTAAGTAGGATTCTACAAAATATCGGAAAGTGCAGATGTATCTGGTGGTCCCAGGTGTTGGGGGCTGGGGGATTAGGGGGTAAATGGAATGTTAGTTATAGCCAATCCTGTTAGTATTATGTACTTCTTTGAACAACAGCCATGATGGATTGGAATGATGTAGTGATAACTTGATCACTTGATTTACCAGGAACAATTAATAATACAATGCAATGTATCACACACTAACATAGAAAGGATTTTTCCAGAAATTTCCAGTCTTTAGAGCTTTTCAGGAACAGAACAAAATATGTAAAACTTCCAAGACCCAGAGCTCACTCACTTTAAGGAAAAATTTAAACAATAAGGGTTGGTTATTTAAATGAAGTCTAACTTAGGCTGCAGTTTAAGAAGTAATTGGACCTCCAGTTCTCTTTCTTACTGGGTTAATAATATTTAAGAAAATAAGTGCTTTTCCAGTCTATGCTATAATATATACATCTGTATGCTTTATTCAAGATGTTCATGAAAAATCAACAGTGTTTAGATACTGGTAAAAGCATTGGGCAAACTGAAAATGGAAACTCTGTTGTAATAACAGGCCCTTAAAATTTTTACCTCCCGCTCTATTCCTCCACTGCATGAATCACAATCTATGTGACATACCAGAGTGATGTTACTTAATCCATGAGATAGATAGCAGACTAACGAGTATGTATTGCACTTTATAATTGATTTCCTTCTTTTCTTTTGTTTTTTCTACAGTAGTCATTTTTTTTATTTTCCATAGGTTAAACAAATTTACAGAAACAAATAATTAAGAAATAACTGAACAGAAAAAAGGGCAGAAATAGTAAAACTAATACATTGTCCTAACGGATAGAAAAATATAAAAGATTCCTAATTAAGTCGATACAACGATGAAGAATAAATGAATAAAAAAATAAAAATTAAATCAAATACTAATACAGAAAAACAAAACGATAACACCGAGCCTTATCATGTTGTAATCACTTGGCTCAGGACACAGATCTCGTTTGAACTCTTAAGATCGGTACATGCATGCGTCAGAGGTTCGCGAACGCCATTTCGTAGCAAGATAGAGCAATCATTGGACTGTAAAATAAATGCCGCTAGTGCAGATATCTGAAATACGTGTCTATATGCTTTTACACTTAGGGCTTTTTATGGACACTGGTTTAGCCGTCATTAGTATTATTCGATTGTATGATCTTAATATCTGTGCATAATAGAATTCTTAATTTTATAGAATTTTGAACTTTTATTATTAATTATATCTATTTCCTCTTCTTTTATGTAAGGTTAAGTTACTTCTATTTTTTAGAATTTGTAAGTGAATGGGGGTTTCTTTTGTAACGGATGGAATTGTAGATAGTGTTTTGATGAATTAATTAGATTTTTTGCAACAGCAGGTTGATTGTAAATAGGATTTTAAATGAGGTTTTGTAATAAAGATTTTAATTTCTTATAAAACGATAACAATAAGCTTGTTTTCTTAAGTAACTATATTGGGTATTAATAATTGTCACATACTGTTCATTTCACAGGTTTAGTAAAATCACTCTAGACAAACTGTGCTCTCTAACCTCATCTAGCTTGGCTGAATGTAAGAGATTCCTTTCTGCTTTTAGTGTAAGGAGATGAGTTAATGAGTTCAAAGGAGAAACATCTCTCAGCTGGTTACCACTGATATCCTGTAAAAACAAAAGACAAAATAATGTGTATCACATGATTGTGCAGGGTTGTCACTAAGATTTTATGTTGCCGGGAAAATACAACAAGTAGGCGGGGAATCAAACAGCTAGGGATTTCTTTTGCTTTTATTTTTCTTCTACTTTCCTTTGAAAATAGCTGTGGACCACATTTATCATAGCCGGGGGAAATCCCCAGTCCCCGCCTCTTAATGACAGCTCTGATTGTGTAGTTTAAGGGCAGGGTGCAAAGAAAGTCAGTTTTACAGCCTGCCATTCGGGCAAGCGGTAGCTAGTATGTACTAGCCCACAAGTCATTTTAACTAGCCCCAAAACCCTTTTTGATTGGCAGGATTGATAACAATCCTTCTGTAATTTGAATTTCCCCCCAAAAAAGCACTTGCCCGTCGGGCAAGTTAAGAACAAAATACACTAGCCCGGTAGCAAAATCCACTAGCCCCGGGATATCGGACACGACTTTCATTGCACGCTGAAGGGAAACATTACTTCTGACCAACAAAGACATTGCTTTAAGATTAGATTATTAGAGTTTGTTCTTACCACGTATCTTAAGTGAATGAAGCAGTTTAGAATGCTTATGTCTGTCAGTTCCCTGTAGTTAAAGAAAAGAGGGGTTAATACATGAAAACTGCATTGCCCCATAATGCAAGGCAGTCTTGGATTCTGTATACTGTCTAAACTGCTTGTTTCAGCAGAAAATCGTCAGGAAGGGATGTGTGACTAAGCCCTAAGAATGTCATGGGTATGTAGGAGGCTTCTTGGGTATAGAACTTTTTCCACTTTATTTTAATCATGTATAAATCAATTAATTAATTTATTTATTTCTTAACGAACTTACTTACTTATTATTTTATTCAAAGCTATTATTATTCTTATTTTACTTGTGCATTATGCCATATGTTTACAGGAGTTTCAATAAGGACTGATGGCCGAAGAAACACGTTGGCTACTTTACCCATAGAGGTCGGCTACTTTTTCCAGAAATAATAAGCAACTAATTTGAATAACACTGTAAACAGGAAATATATCATAAAATCTGAATGCACAAGTACCGTAATTATGAGGCCCACTGATTTCATTATACTTTAGTCATGCTATATTTCACTGAGTCATTTTTTCACAAGTTTCTTTATAACACACGCTGTTTTGTCCCCAAATTTAGTCACCAGAACACTGAAAATTGCATTTCACACTGTTTTAGGGCTTTGAAATTTCAAAATTTTCTAGGGCAGAATGCGCCGACCAGACCCTCTGCCATCCTCCATCTTAAGGGGAACTAATGGCCCCTTGTTGATACAGTCGGTTACTCTATTCAAACCTGCTGGCTACTTCATACTTTTATCGAAGCCCCTGCGTTTACATGTACCCAATAATGTTATTAGAAATTACATAATAGTAGTTTCAGAATATCTGCCGATGATGAATAACCACAAACACGAACCTAACAAACATTTGAAACGTAAACATCATGTTGCGTGGTAAATTTATGGACTTCAGTTGTTCAGATCCGTTCATATGCACAAATTATTCACAGCATACACATAAGTTTACATTTGTACAGATCACAAAGCTCTGAGTGATCATTTACAATGTACATTACAAGCTTATAAAATTTTTCAAGACTTGCAAAAGCGCAATGCTTAATTACAGAGTTACAGAGAACTTGAGCTTACTTTTCATGAATATCGAGGCGCACATATGCATGTGCTAGTCCATCTCCAGTCTTACACAGCAAAGAAAGGCTGTCTGCTAACATTTCCTCCGTTAGAGGATTCTCCGGGGGTTTCTAGATGAGCACAGATACACAAAAAGTGAAGAAAAAATCAGTCAAAGTTTCAAAGCGCGCCAAAACAAGAACGTAAAAACCCAATTTTACAGCTAGTCTCAAATTGTTCGATATGCAGTAAGCATGAATATTGATAGCTTAGGTTTTTAGAAACACGAACCTCTTCTTCTTCTTGTCCTTCATCTTCATTTTCATCATCTAAGACCGGTTCATCTACTCCTTCTTCGTCCTCGAAATCCGACATCTTGCTTTCTTCTCTTTTTGGTGACAACGTTGCCTGGCAACATTACGCTACCGCGCCTTCAATTATTCGGAGAAAAACTGGAAATAAGTTGAAACAAAAATGGCGGGCGACTGCGGATGAAATCGGGTTAGCTGTGTTTTGAAAGTAACTTTCGGTATGGAAAGGAGACCTGCGAAGAAGAAATCAGACGACGGAAATGTAATAAAAGGAGACTGGAGTGGCTGGGTGAGTTGTCAGCTGATACCGAGGCTTCTACACGAGTGTACTCAAGAGTTGATTGTACTGTCGCGCCAATAACAACTGCAAGTTGCAAATGTTAGCGACACCAAAGTTAAATTTGCACTGCACTAAACACTGAAGTGCTGAAAAATCAGTCAATTAATTTTAAACATAGCAAATTGAATTTTGCAATTGACCCCAATAACGCGAACCGCTGCTTACTCAAACTGTTTCTTCGTTTTCCTTCAGATGAGGCCCTGCCCGGGGCGGCGGGGTGCATGTCGGCCGTCTGAATTTTAAAACGTCTCGTGTCGGTGTTTATAAATTCTTGTTGCTTATTGTCTGCCGAGGGAGGTTGTCTCTTGTCACAATTTCATTTATGCACTGTCGCTACTTTTTGGGCCATGTCGCTTGTCGGAATTTACCCTGGCAGGGCCTCTCTACTGTATGGGATTTGAACTCAACACCATAGAAGTAAACAAATTCCAATGCAACAGGAGTTGCCCCGGTTAGAAATGGGTTTCATTTAACTGATGTATAAGCTTAGCAATAAAGGGAGCACCAGCTTGCAAAGATAGTTGTGTCCTATAGCTTAGAGCTAGTTAATTTTGCCACTAGAGTAGTAGAACTTGCCCCACAGTTTTTCTGGGAAAAAAATGTTCTATAAGTAGACCTTGTCACAGTTTTGGAAGCCATCTTGATTAGTAGGCAACCGCGTGAGAAATTACTGTCACAAGCCTGACATTTTTAATTGAAACCAATGATAAAAATAACTAATTAACATCTCTTCAGGAAAGGTAGGGACAAAAAATCTGCCACAAATTAGCAAATGATAAAACTATAAGAAGATGTAGCGAAAATTTTTCAACTAAGTTTCCAAGGGATGTCGTTTGTATGAGAATCTAATGTCCAATTATTTCTGTAAAAAGGCTGTTCTGAAAAAAAAAAAAAATGAATTGTACACTAAAGCAACACAGCAAAGGATTCTAGTAACAAATTTGTGGGTCCCTTACCCATGCTTAAATTTCTCCAGACTCTTGCTTTAGATATAAGTTGATATTTGTCTGCAATTTTTCCCAGGAAATTTTAGTTAGCATACAGAAAATTTTAAAAAGTGGTTCTAGCATATGTAGCTGCATGTAAGGCCCTCGGATTTTTTTCAGTAAAATCCTCAGGAGTGAAGTTTTAGTTTACAATTCATGTTTTTTTCAGAAGAGCCATTTTACGGAAATTATTCAACATTAGACACTCGTACAAACAGTGTAATTTCCCACGCAGTTGCCTACTCGTCAAGATGTCTTCCAAAACCATGACAAGGTCTATTAATAATAATATTTATTATTTGGTATTACGCAAATTAACATATATCAAATGATCAAATGAGCCCTATTACCGGTAAGCTTAATTTACATGGATCGATTGCTGCTTTTCAATCCTGAATCTGATGTATATAATACACTTATTAATTACAATGAATTATTACAGGTAATTCACTAGTGATGTAATTAATTCATAAATGATAATAAATTCATTATAAATCGTGCTCGTCAAAAACTTTGTTCGGCTAGTTAAAATGACTCAGGGGCTAGTACATGCTACTGAGTGGCTACAATCGGTTCTGTTTGTTATACCAATTAAAATCAAATGGCTGTAGTGTTTGTTTTAGTGTTTTTACCGATTATGCAACAAGAAGAGCTAATAGGATGGCATCCTGGAAGTGGAGTTAGAAGGACCAGAATTCGAGTTATCGGGGTAAATTTCAGTGAAATTTTTTTGATCAAGGGAACTTCGAGTTAGCAGGGAATTAGAATTATCTGAGTTTGAGTTAACCAACTAAAAATGACTGAGAAGTGGGGGGAAATCCACAGGAATTAGGGCCTAGTTCGAGTTAGCGGGAGTTTGAGTTAACTGAATTTGAGTTATTGAGGTTCTAATGTATACTACAATTTATCTTATTCCATACCTGGCCAGCAATAAATTAAATACTGATTTTACAACAATAGTTTTTATCAAAATTCTTATCAGGGTGAATATATGCAAGCGAAAGTACAGAAATTAGATGCTCAGTTTAAAGAGGATGTTCCAAAAGTGCCAGAGGATGTGTAAGTCAACCTACTAATTTTATTCATGTACCTGTGTTAGAACTAGGAAATGAATCTGACTTTTCTACTATTAATAGCTGTGAACTTCACTATGTTATTTTTATTAACCTTGCACCAAGTAACCTATGCCACTCACTGATGATGATTATATAATCAAGGGAATAAAGGGAGATATAAAGGATCAACCATAAGAGGACAAACAAGGGTCATTTTTGTGGGTTGGACTTACCAATTGCATCACGCAGCCATGCACAAAAATGATCCTTACTCACCAACGAGTCCTCAATAGATCAATTTTTAGAGCATCCGATCTAGAACACGGAGGGTCGTAGGTTTGAATTCCATCTGAGGCTCAAATATTTCTGTGTCCTCTTATGGTAACCGTTGATTCTTATATCTTGCACCCAGTAACCTACAGTGTAGTAAATTATTATGCACTGGCCTTCAGAGGTTGCTGATTGTGACAAAAGCCAGACACATGTAAAATCTTGCATTAAAAGTGTGAAGACAGAGTTAGCTTAGTGTTTCCATATGATACAGAGGAAATTTAACAGAAGCTAATCAATAAGTTGTCTTACATGAGATGGTTGTGGCCCAGGAGGTACTCTGTATTTCAGGTGATGGGGATGACTGAATGTGGGCAAAAATCAAAACTCAAATCAATCCCTAGGGTTTCCAATGAAACCCAAAAAATCCTTGGAACAAAAATCAGCTCATAAATAAATCCCGTGCCGAATATTGTTAAAATGGTATACTGGTAACCGGTTTTATGAAACAGATACAATGTAATGTTTTAAATACAAAACAGTCGCAAAACAAGTTTGGTTGTACATGTACTTTATTCACTGAACTACACAGGCATTATTGTCGTTAGAATTGTACCAAACTGTTCTGCACAAAAGTCAGAGATTTTCTAGCAATAAAATGTGGATTCAGCTGATTCGAGAAATACAAACTGTTGCAATTTTATAAACATTTTAGTTAATTAAATGATGGTTTGTCCTGTCACTTGGTGTAATTTGATAGTTTCTACATCCTAAAAAGATTGTGCACCAAAATGACAAATTTATCCCAGTAACACTACCACCAATCTTCAGTTAAACTCATCGCAAATTGATGAGCTTGGGAACTGGTGCCTTAAAAGTTAGCGGGGAAGGGCCAGAGGTAATTCAGGCACCGCTAGGAGGTCTCCATGGCAACCCGGCAAGCGGGAACCACCCCAGTAGCAGCCGCTAACAGGCACTGTCACACTGAAACTAGTCCAGTGGAAATACTTACCTAACCCGATACTTACTTCTGCAATCCAGAAGCCCTCTGGGACGGGAGGGTGGGGCTAATGAATCCACAAAGATTCGCTCACAGAAGCAGTGATCGCAACGATCGCTAGCAAGCAAGGCTGTACGTAGTTTGCCCCTGCGAACTCCAAAGGGGCGCCCCCACGGATCCTGTGCAAACTGGGCGAGACCGCTGGCAGCATTAGCTCGAGATTAACCTTGCCTAAATTACATTTAGCCACATATTGTTTTGAATACCCCAAAAAATCCCTACTTAAATCAAGGCACCCCAAAAATATTACCTTAATTTTCCTACCTCCAAAATCCTTCAGCCATCCCCATCACTTGAAATCTGGTGTATCTCCCCCCTACCTAGGTTTGTGGGATGTTTAAATAGCATTTTGCTCATTTTTGTTAGAAACTATAATCTTTATCAACCTGTAAAATTATTTTGACTTTAATTTATCAAATGTTGTAAGGATTTAACCAGTCAAATGCAAGAAAAACAAACAAATCAATTCATTTGATTGACAGAAAAATTTGCATTTGCTATTGACTTGTTTTAATAGGCGCAATTCTGTAATGAAAATTATACAGTGTTTGTTATTTTGTAATTTAACTCAAGTCAGAGTAGATTGTCTAATCTTTGTCCTTTTCTGCAGAGATGTTCCTAAGATATTTGACAAGGTTGTTATTTACATTAATGGATATACAGGTGATCAACTTAACATGATTTAAGCCATTTGTTTGTTAGGTTTTCTTAATGTACATGAGACCACGTTTACTGAGGGTATTCTCTGGCTTGATATTTCACAGTTACCTATACATGCAGGTCACAGATATGTAAAAAAGGTTACTTAAATATGTTACACATATGTTCTCATGAAGCATCAAAGCTTGTAGATTTGCTACATGTATGTTGCATACATGTACCCGTATGTAAATATTATGTCCACATATGGGCAGCAATGAAAGATAATTATGTTACCTACATGTGACATATATGTGGTTTTGGTAAAGCTGCCTGCCAATTATTTGACAGTGAGGGATCACTTGATTTCCTAGGACCTCAATAAAGCTGGATCTATTTTCTAACATCCAGTAACTAGCAATTCTTATTGGTGTTTATTATAGTGGTTGAATAAGTGTCTAGATACTTCAAACTTGGATAACTCGAATTCCCCACTAACTCAAACTAAATTTCCTTTCCCTTGATCACAATTTCACTGAAATTTACCCCAGTGACTTGAATCCTCTGCTTATTCAAACTGTTTTTCGTTTTCCTCCAGAGGTTGAGTTACCGGGGTACTTCTGTATTAGTTTTGGAATACATCCTTGTAGTTTGGCTAATAACCATGCATATTTTATTATTATTTGCAGTGCCACCAGCTGATGAACTTCGTCGTCTTTTGTACTTGCATGGAGGCCGTTGCCAACAGTATTATACCAAACGTTCTGTTACACACATCATTGCCACCAATCTACCAAACAGCAAAATTTCAGAGCTCAGGTAATCCTATTTAACAGATTAAAGAAATTCCATTTTCTGTTAGTATTACATTGTACATTTACATTGACCTTCAAACCTCAGTTTTGGTCCAACTAAAAATTATGTTTGTGAAGTTTGGGCCCCAGGGTGTGTGTCTGGGGGAGGGGGAGGTACTCAACAAAGTTTCACATACACAATGTATGTGGCAGTGATTCTGTTACCAATACATGTAGTTATAGTTAATCCTGGGACTCATCTTGTGAACAAATCGTGAGTCCCAGTCCAGAATCATTGAGTCCCAGTAAAAAAAACAATAAGTCCGAAATTGAAAATGCTTGGACCCTTATGACCAGACAGGTAAAAGATATTCATTTGTAAAGCACAATGAAGACTAAAAGAAATATGCATCGCTAAACAACAGCCACAGAAATCACATGAACAGGATATTCTACAAAAACATCTTCAGATTGATTGATCTTTGCATCCTACGGGATGCGTGCCATGAACTTTTGTGTGTCTTTGGGATTTTTTATGCGTCAGGGATGCAGGACTCAGCGGTAGCAAAATCCCTGATCGTGAAACCCCTCCCTGAGGTTTAACCATGTCCCTCTTTTAGTTTATATACCATTTTTGACGAAAAAGGTGCGCCTTTTGCATATCTTTTATTGATAAATGGTACTCCGTTACACACCTACGTAGTTTAGTCTAGCACAGAACTTTGCATCTCTTTCAACTGCTGTGAATTAACTGTCTTTAAAGGTAAGTAAATCACAAAAATAGAAAGTTTTCTTGACTTTTTCACAGCCATAAATTTCATCTCTTAGCCCTTTTGAGCCTTTTAATAGCTCGAAATGACAGATTTCCCCACCCTTGCATATAGTTCAACTTGTGAAATCTCTACCCTTTCATATACACGTTACCAACTCCTGTAAAACGTACCCCTTTCTGGCGGAGCCTCCCGTATAGGTCATTATAGGGAGTTCCCCCATCCCCCGGTGGCTTGGGCCTAGTAACATAGCTTAGAGGGCTGATTAGCAAGGATGTAAAGGAATAATGATCGAATTAATAAATTTGAAAACATTTTCTACTTCAATAAGCTTTTGCTTTGTAAAAGCCATAGTAATTCTTATTCATAATTCTAACCACAATCTTGGACAGAAAAATATGGAACAGCAATCCCCCGTCCTCCCAAAATCAAGGATAAAGCCGCGCAAAACCAAAACGCTCCATTTTCCCATCTTTAGTTGGTTTTGGGGGGTAGGGACGGTGGTACAAATTTTCCATCTATTTTGTCCAAGATTGTAGCAAGACTTGTCTTGCGGAACTTTACCTGTACCAGTCCTTTTTGTACGAAATTTTTTTCCTGTTTTCTTTGCAGGGATGAACTTGTTGTACATCCGTCATGGATTTTAGACAGCATCAAAGCTCGCGTTCTGCTCCCTGCTACACAGTACCTTCTTTATCAACAAAGGAAAGCTGCACAGAAAGTTCTAAATTTCGCTTCCAATTCCAAATCAACTTCTACATGTACAATAACTAAACCTTCCCCAATGGGAGTCCCCTCAGTAACAACGTCACCTAGTTTGGGATTGCCCTTAAGGGATATATCTTCAGTGCATTCGTCCTCAATACCTCCCTCCACGGGAGAACCGTCAATGGACTCGCGTAATGAAGTCAGTGCAGACATTGAAGACTGTGAAACAGAGAAAAATGTTAGTGATCAAGATGAAACAGGAGGAAATAAAGACTCAGTCAGTACCACAAATAATATGTCACATGAGAAGGCTGTAGCCCGTAAAGATGAAGATACTGGACACATTGGAGGAGATTTAAATCTTGAAGAACCAAATCTTACTTTACAAGAAATGACCAGTGTAGATGGAAAGACAGCAAAGAAAGCTTCTGACAGTGTAGTATTCAAAAAGCCCAGCACAAGTGGCTTGCCCCGAGCTGGCGATGCAAATTTTGTATCAGAATTCTACAACAATTCCAGATTGCATTATTTATCAACCTGGGGAGCAGAATTCAAGAAGTACACAAGTGAAATCATCAAATCTTCCGCAAGCAATGGCTGGAAGGGTAGAGGAACAGGTCGGGTTGGACCCCATGGCCGGGTGGTTATGCATATAGATATGGACTCATTCTTTGTTTCTGTGACATTGCGTGACCAACCACATCTCAGGGGAAAGCCGATTGCTGTGTGTCACGCAGGCAAAGGCAATTCAGCTGACCAAGGTAGGTGTAGAGTATTATCTAATGAAAAGAGTCCCCCACCCCCCTTGGGTTTGGGATTGAAATGTTACATTTGGTGAACCTTACATTAGACTAAACCTAAACCACTCCCCTGGCCACCACAGGCAGACCACCCTCTGTGTGTGTGGCCGTTATTGCAATCTGAGCTTCGGTCTTTTATGCTCAATAGAAAAAATGCAGATGAACATTACGGCGGATTCAGTGCACTCCAAAGTACAGATTTAAATCTAAATGTTCTTGAAAGCAAAGGTCAAGTAAAATGCTAACTTAGTCATCTGTCATGTTTTTTTTACCGTCATGAGCTGTTTAAAGCATTATTTTGTGAGATGATTAATTATTTGACCGGTAGCTTAGAGTGGTTTGCCTATGCCGCCACTCTTTTTCACGGAGTTATGAGGGTCGTGTTTTATACTTTGTCCAACTGTTCGCAACCAGTACAACAAGAAGATAAATCCCCTAAGAATAATTATTTATTACTGCTATCACTATGCTTATCCGTCACACAGTGCCCCCCAGCTGTGTGTTGCTGATAAATCATACTTAATGAAGAGTAAAACGAATGTCTTGTCTATTGTTGGTGCTGCAAAAGCTTGACGGATCCGTTGCCCTTGTTTAGCCCAATTGTCTAAGCAAGCCTCATTTGCCCAAAAAACTCACTGGTCAAGGGCACCTTAGAGGTGGGGGGGGGGGGGGGGGATGGGGGGAGTTATCTCTTGTAAAGGATGGTTTTCGCTAGCGACAGAGTCGGAGTTGGAGTCGTAAGTGGAGTCGTGAGAGCGCTTTTGACCTAGTGAAAATCAAAAACCGGAATCGTAAGCTGAGTCATAAGCGGGACGGAATCGGAGTCAGAAGAATCAGGACGTTTCTGTTTTCTTACGACTCCTTCGCTTACGTTCCGCTTATGTTCTAGTGAAAACCAGATTGTTGGAGTCAGAAGCAGAGGCGGAAGGATAAACCAATCACAATGCGCGTTCCCACGCTTTGTGATTGATCTAGTTCTTCCGCTTCTGCTTGCGACACTAAAGACCCAGTTTTCACTAGATTGTGAAGTACTACGCTTCTGATTACGACTCCGACTCCATCGCTAGTGAAAACCAGCCTTTTTTGCCCGCCTTTGGCCTAATCGTCCTAATGCTTAAGAGAGTACCCTCTCGCAAGACAAGATTTATTACTGATTATAATTATTTTTCCCAGCATCTGCAAATAACCCTTACACGTCACCGAAGAAGTCATCGTCATTTTTTAACTCGATGTCGGAGATCGCTTCATGCAGTTATGAAGCCCGAGCTGTTGGTGTTCGCAATGGAATGTTCCTGGGTCCAGCTCGTAAACTGTGTCCCGACATCCACTGTGTTCCTTATCAGTTTGAGGACTATCGGCAAGTATCACAGAAGCTTTATGACATTTTGGTCTCGTACAGTCATGAGATTGAAGCTGTCAGCTGCGACGAGGCTTACATCGATGTATCCGAGGCATTAGAAGGTATGAACCGGAAATATATTGGTAAATCGCCTTCTTATGGTTGATTCTTTACATCTCCCTTTATGTCGACCTGTGTTTGCTGAATCGTGCAAAGCGTTTTCAGAAGTTTGCTGTTAAATTTTAATTTGGATTAAGCCTTCATATTTTTCAGTATGTTCGTCACTGTCTTTGGAAAATGTCTGCGACTCCTGGTGCATGCATCAAACCGGGTTTAGTTCGCAGGGCTGCAAATAACGGCCGGTCAACGGACAATGTCCGGCCTGATCGCGGACTTGACCGGTCAAACTCCGGTCTTGCCGGTCATTTTGACCGGTCATTTTTGGATACAAACACTTTATTTTCCATACAGTTGTCGCTTAATGCTCTATAACGCTGCAATGATTTCTTTTTTCTTTGGTGTTTTTTGCTGCTTTGCACTAAACACTTCTAAGAAAAAGAACGCCGCAATAAATTAATTTCATGTCGTCATGTCGTAATCTAACGCAACAAAGTGAATAACAAACTGAGTTGGAAAGTAACGCAACGTTGCAAGTCGTACTGTACTTTTGGCTTTGCTGTACTCAGCAATGTGACCTTCTTCACTTCTTTGGGAATTCGAAGGAATTCAGGCAAATCGATTGCAATTCTCAACAGGTCGTCTTGTGTTTCTCCGGGAATAAATCTTAGCGCATCGATTAATAATAATTTCTTTTATGTCGAACATGAATCTCGTTTGCAGACTCGATTCCAGAATGGTCTGATAAAAATTTAGGCTACTCAAGAGCGAAGGTCGTCGTCTATCGCGGCGCTAGATTCTCGTTCTTGTAAACAACTTTATGCAAATTTCTGTTGACATTTGAGCCCTTAGCGATAAAATGTTGCGCGATGACCCAAATTTATTTATTGACTTCTGATCATCAACACGCTGTTTGTGGAACAAACTTCTCGCCAATGCAAATCAACTTCTTTGCCGAAAATATCAGCGACGATTCTTCTTTGGGGAAGTGACTTTCGATCACGTGCCAGGCAAGGAAAAAGATCAAGTTTCACCGATGTTCATTTCGGAACATCAACGTAAAACAAGCGTGTGCAGATTTTGTAAAATAACCCATTTTTTTTTTTTTTCGTAGTTTCTAAAGTTTGCTGAACTGTATGTGTATTCCGTTTCCTGAACCTTGGGAGTTTGAAAAGGATTTACGCTTCACTTTTTACCTCAAGAGACTTCAGACACCGCCATGCAATGATACTCAAGGTAGAACGTAACATTAAAACGTGCGAAAACCGCGGAAAGGAACTCTACAACGTGCGAATGTATTTTTCACCAATTTGCTATCAAAAATGTGAACGTCAATGTAGTAATAACGATCTATTGCCAGCATAATTGGATATTCCTTAGGCAAAAAAAAAATTATTAGTATTCATTATTTGACCGGCCAGAATCGGGGTTTGTCCGGGTTGAAAAATATTTGGCCGGTCATCATGACCGGCAACCTGCTGTCCGTTATTTGCAGCCCTGGTTCGGCGGCCGTTTTGCCACAAAGTAAATTTACCGAGTTGTGTAGCTCGGCGGCGCCAGTGGATCATGACTTGTGATATTTTCGGCACCGGACAAACTAACACTTTAACTCTATGTCATTTATTAGGAAAAACTTATAAACCAGCCCACAGTAGCGCCACTCTCAAGTCACTGAAATCAACACGCTCGACCAAATTACTGGAAAAGTTATTGACGTGAGCCGCACGCACATTCCATTGAAGGCTTTGACAGGGCTAGTGCGAAGTTTGAATTCAGATATGAAAGCTTTTCAAACAGTAAATTCAATGTAATTCATTTTGTCAACAAGTTGATGATTGGATGCTCTTAAAAATAACAGAGAAAATTATCCGAAGAAATGTTTTGGAAGAAAGAAAAAGAATCCCGGGTTAAGCACTAATCGGCCTTTGAGCAACTACGCCCTGTAACTCGCGCCAGTAAAACAAAATGTTCTATTTAAATAGCCTGCGTGGCACTCTGGCCAATGTCTCCTCCGATTACAAACGCTTGACACCGAACCATACGATATCTTCTCAAAACCTTCTTACAATGATGCACAGTTCTAAATCTAAATCTAAATATCGTTATGTCGGCAAAATCGTTTGGGACATCACGCCAACTCTAAGATAATAATAAATAAAACTATACTAGAATATACAAAACTATTAAAAACTATTAAGAAACTATTAAAGACTATTTTAAACTACTGATAAAAGGAAAACTAAGAAAACTAAATTAGTTTGCTTTTAAAAATACAGAGGGATTGGCTGGAAACAGTTTCTTCTGGAAGTTTGTTCCATTCAGTTATTGTCCTGGGAAAAAAAGAAAATCTAAAAATATCTTTATGTCCTTTCGGTACAATAAATTTAAAATCATGGCTTCCCAGGGTTCTCCTTTCTTTGCTTGTTATCAAATAATCCCCCCAGTCCCCATCTAGGAGGCCGTTGCACGTCTTGTATATAGTGGAGAGCCTTGCGTGTCTTCTCATTGTTTCAAGTGTGTCCCACTGTAGGTCTTGCAGCATTTCCGTCACGCTCGTTGTTCGATCGTAATTTCCAGTGACAAAGCGGGCTGCTTTCCGCTGTACCCTTTCTAGAGCGGCTTTATCTTTCTGGTAATGTGGGTCCCATGCGCTACAGGCATACTGGAGTTTTAGCCTCACAAGTGTCATATACACGGTTTCTTTCACTGACTTTGGACAATTCCACAGATTTCGCTTGATAAGTCCCAAGACCTTATTTGCCCTAGATGTGATTGTTTCAATGTGTGGTGACCACCTCATTTTGTTATCGAGCACTACCCCCAGATAAGGGTGAGATTCCACTTCTTCTAGGATTTGTCCACAAAATACGTATTCCCGCTTTGGTGGATCTCTCCTGGTTGTAAAACACATGATCTTGCACTTTGAAGGATTAAATTCCATCTTCCACTTTTGTTGCCAATCTTCTAATCTATACAAGTCCTCTTGGAGATCGGCTGTGTTTTCATCACAACAAATTGTCCCATATAACAATGCATCACCAGCAAAAAGTCTAACAGTAGAGTTAAGACTATCAGGTAAATCATTTATATACATTAATAACAGTAGCGGTCCTAAGACTGTTCCTTGGGGAACACCAGATGTCGTAACTACAGGGGCAGATGATGCCCCCTCAATTACCACTGATTGGGTACGCTGTGTTAGAAACGATTCAAACCAGTTATGTAGTGGGCCACGAATTCCATAATAATCAAGTTTCTTCAAGAGTCGGCGATGGGGAACTTTGTCGAATGCTTTTGAAAAATCAAGGATTGCGGCGTGAATTGTTTTGTTAGACTGGATAGCACTTGCTATGTCATGAATGGTACATATGAGCTGTGTTTCTGTTGATCGTTTCGCTCTAAAGCCATGTTGACAATCAGTGAGCACTCCATATCGTGAAAGATGCTTCATAACATGGCTGTGTACAATATGCTCAAGTACCTTTGATGCAATGCAGGTAAGTGACACGGGCCTATAATTTGAAGGATCCGATTTCTTTCCTTTCTTGTGAATAGCGCATACGTTGGCATGTTTCCATTGGATAGGCACAGTTCCGGTATCAATACAATCTTGATATATATCAGTAAGAACCTTTGATATTTCATGGGCATTCTCCTTTAAAAACCAGGGTGGAATTCCATCCGGGCCATACGCTTTGTCTACCTTCAACTCGCTAAGTTGCTTTTCAAGTCCACAGGTTGTGATGTTTATTGTTCCAATAGTCGGAATAGGGCTTTCGCCAGGGTCTGGGATATTCTCTGATTCTTCGTTGTTGAAAACACTGGAGAACTGACTATTTAGCACTTCGGCCTTAGCTCTCGGTTCGGTAAACACTTCATTTCTAACTTTGAGGTCTTGGGTATCTGTATCCTCTTTTCCTAGTTTTTTGATGTGTGAACAAAAAGCCTTCGGGTTTTGTTTTATAGAATCACCGAAAAAGTCAGAAAGATAATTGTTCCTGGACTCATTCAAGTTCTTGTGTAATTGTTTCCTGACTAGTTTAAATTTATTCCAATCAGATTGCCTTCCAGATTTCTTCGCCCTGTTGTATAGCCTTTGCTTTTTCCTTGTCTGTCTTCTCAAGCTACGGTTAAACCACGGTAGGTTATGGCGTGAGGTAGTGAACTTGTGTGGTATACAGGAGTCCATAATTCCAGTGAGCCTTTGTTGAAATATATTCCACTTTGCGTCTACGGATTCGTTCTTCATTTCTTCAAAGTCATTCGCAAAGTCTTGTAATTCTTTCTTTATACGGGTGGTATCTGCCCTTTTCCTCATATAAATCTTGCGTCTCACTGGCTTTTTCTTTCTACATGCCAGGTTCACTTCAAAAAGAACCATATCGTGATCGCTTATTCCCGGGATTACCCTAACATTGTTGATGATATTGACATTATTTGTCAACACAAGATCGAGAATGTTGTCATCTCTAGTAGGTACCTTTACTAGTTGGGTAAGTCCATGTTCATCGATGATTTCAAGCAGCTGTTCAGAATTGAAGGAGCAATTTGTTGATTCAAGGTCGTTCCATTTAAGGTCCGGGGCGTTGAAATCTCCCGCCACGATTACATTGCTAGTATTTAATCTATCGCCTAATTTGAATAAAGATGAGTCAAGTTCATGTAGACTGCTTATATCGGTCTTGTTTGGGCGATAGAAGGAAGCGAAGAATAGAGATTTTGATCTCTTATTTTGGATCTGACATTGGGTCCAAATAATCTCACAGTCCGTATTCAGTTTAAATAGAGGTTTCGCTGTACGCAACCGTTACGTCCAAACTATGCGATAATCATATTTATCTATATCGCAACCACCCTCCCGCCTCAACTGCTACCTCTACGCCTAACAAACATATCGAACGCACTCTCCTAAGCTCCGATTACTCCTAGTATTAATATCAGGTGGCATAGGTTGGTTGGCTGGAGGCTCCTTCAAGGGTGGGTAGGTACTTCATATATGATTATTATTATGTACCTAAACATACCTATTATCCGTGTTTCCGCTGACCAGTTGTTGGTTTTCATTGATCGCAGGCTCAAGTCCATAATGAAAAGGGCACTTAATAGATAACTTGTTGACCTCGTCCGTTCGGTCTTTACAGGGAAATCTCTCAGACCTCGGCCTTTATGTAGTGACCGAGCGACCGTCCTCGGTCTGAGATTTCCCCGTAATGACCTCACTATCGGTTAACAAGTAGTATGTAAATCAAGGAAACTTATTCTGACAGCCTTTTGACCAAGCGAAGTAAAAGTAATTTGTAAGTGCTGTCAAATCAATCAAGACATTTTTTTCCTTCAGTTGGTTCAATATCAATATACTTGCCGAATGTTCATTAACATACATGACCATCTCCAAAGACAAGATAACATAACGAAACAAATTGAACCAAGCCTAAATTTGAGACGAAGCATATAATTTTGTTTTTTGAATCACGTTTAAAGTGCTTTTTTAAATTCATGTGAAGACTCGCTCAATACCAGCCGAGATGCCTGAAAAGGACGTGTACAGAATATAGTCCGCGTTAAAGCGCTAGCAAACCGGCAGCGAACCGACCATCTGACCTGTTAAATGGTCCTTACCAGTTGCTTCATTTTGTTATTCATAGAGGGTGAAACCCCTACCCAGCTGGCAGAGAAGATTCGCGCAGAGATCAATGAAGCAACGCGCTGTACTGCATCTGTTGGTATTGGCGCTAATGTTCTACTCGCTAGACTGTGCACCAGAGTAGCTAAACCTGACGGCTGCTACCACCTTTCACATGAAGATGATGTTAATCAGTTTATGGGTAAGTAATGTATCAGGTTTTATAGGGAAACCTGCGTTGATAAATTCTACAGCAGAAAATGTCTGTTACTTTGAATGGAGGGACACTCCACTTTAAAGACCAGATTATTTAGCTTGCCTAGCTCGTGCGTTGTATCGCACGCGACTGCGTAATTCGACCGGTGCTTTTGTTGTCTTTGTTTAGGCTCAAAAGCCCGCGATATCTATTTTTTTTTTTCAGAGGACACGCTTGAGAACACAGGGGGCCCCCTGTAAATGTACTGGATTTACCGTTTGCTTCACCTATAACGATATATCGCTAAGTATGTATATAAATCAATGTTAAATAAGCGTTGAATTACCTTACCTGTGGTATATCGTCGTCCTTTTACCTCAAAAGCGGTTTTTTGAGCGATTTTGAAGGATTTTGAGTTCGCCGTTCACTGTTTCTAGTAGTAGAAGGACCTTCTTTTGTTAGGAATAGTAAACTGCAAACTAGCGATATATCGTTATAGGTGAAGCAAACGGTAAATCCTGTACATTTACTATAAAATAACAATCGGTTACACACACACAGTGGGCCCCCTGTGCTTGAGACAATTAAGCTTGAACAAGTGAAACAAAAGAGCCTGTTAAAGTTTTTAAACATAAGCCCCGTGCAAAAACAACAAGAATAACACGCTTTCAGTGTGCGTAAAAGCACGCAAGGCGTGTTATCTAAAGCTAAATTTCCTCTACAAAAACGAACCGTGAAAGATTACAAATGGCACCCTTTTCTGGGCTTATGCGGGCGAGTGAACTCGGCTGCTCGTAACAATCGAGAAGGAAAAAGTTCTACCTCGTGGTGATCGCAGCGATTATATGGAAACCAATCTCCAGCAATCGTAGGCTCATAGCGACAGCAAAACTACCAGAAATTTGTAGGCAAGACTGTAGAAGCTTGGAGATTTGGCACATAATTTCTGTTGTGGACATGTACCTGATTTTTTCTGTTCTCCATCAATGCGTGTTCTAATTGGTCACTTCAAGATCGCGCGACATCTCGCATTAAAACGTTTTCCCGCCAAAATTTTCGGTGTACTGTTACTCGCGAATGTTAACCACTCGCAGAGATTTACTTTAATTCATTTCTACACGTAAAAGTTTTCCTTCATTGGCTGTTTAACAAATAGCTTTTTGACTCGTCTCGTTGGGGTGGGAGTGCCGGCTTCCCAACAATTCACAAAGCGCGTGATCGACGTTGAAGTCCTTCTCTCATGCATTTACTGGGGCTTGTTTTTTGAATGTTTATTGTGGGCTACAAGAGGAGCCCTCAATCCTAATCTCCAGGTTTTTATTACGCATGCGTCGCATGTATGTATCATGCATTCGTTTCGACCTCTACTAAGAATGAATGGAATGCACAGAGCGCTATTTGATCACGTGCGTTTGGACGTTCTATAACTTGTAATGTGATGACGCGTGTTTGGACCATCTCTCACGTGAAACTTACGCAAAGCACAGCTATGGAGCAAAACCGTTTTGAACTTCGATTGTTGTTGCCCGCACTCCGTAACCATTAATTATTACTAGATTACATATACATGCACTCGTTAAGAATGACTTTATTAGTGAACACAACCTATAAACCATTTTTCTGACCCCTTATGGCCTGAATGGAACTTGAAATAGCACTGTCAACTTTTACGTTTTTACGGTTCCTGTGTCTGCGAGAAATCGATTTAAGAAAGTTGTTTTAGTAATCCATTTACACCTACTTTGCTAGCATTCTGTTGCTGTTAAAATAAATAAAAAAAATAATAAATTTCCTTTACTTACCATTTATTTTTTATTTTTATTTATTTTATTATCATTTTGCCATTTAAGTTAAATATATGCATAAAACTGAAATACAAAGATGAGGCAAGGGAGCCTAAGGCTGCGTGCAAACAGACGCAACAACTCCCAACATTGTTGCGCCAACAATGTTGGGAGTTGTTGCGTGCGTGTTGGCAGTGGTGTGCAAATGGACGCAACAACTTCCAACAATGTTGGGACCTGCAGTGCATCGTGGGAAGGATACAACCTATAAGTCTTTGTAAACCATGCGTAATGAGCGTGCGTGGCCCCAACAATGTTGGAAGAGCTGTGCAAACGGATCCAACATTGTTGCGCTACGCTTCGGCGATCACGGAACAAAAGAAATGTTGGGAGATGTTTGCTGAAAAGTTTGACCGGTTTCAAACTTTGAGCAAACAACATCCAACAACATGCAACAGGGTGTGCAAACGGACGCAACATGTAACATCCAACAATGTTGGGAGTTGTTGGCCAACAATGTTGTGTCCGTTTGCACGGGGCTTAAGGAAGCCAATAAGGCTTATGAAAAGGACCGCCTTTAAAAATATATTACCCAATTGATAAATAAAATACTGGCATCGGCAAGACAATTTAACTATATAAGCAAATACAATTTCTTTACAACGTAGAAGATAATCATTAAATAGGATAAAAATAGATAAGGCTGAACGTGCAAGTGCAAAAACGAAAAGGAAAAAGTGAGAAAACATAATGCAACAATGTACGAGAAAAAAAGTGAAAGAAGCGAAAAACTGCACACAAGCATTTAGCTAGAGAAGTAAAGTGTGCTTATACCAAGAAAAAGACTTTCGTTTGGAAGTGAAAACAGCAATACTAGAGGCATTTTGAATTTCGGAGCCCTTGGCAGTATTTATAGCACTTATTCTAGTGGGGCTGAGCAACACCTGAAGCATAGAAGTTATGTCAAATTTAATGGGGTTAAGAATCCCAACTGGCTGGAGGCAAACCAGTTGGCTATTTTCCAGATTGGTTTGCAGATTTCAATTCAGGATTACCGAGAAGAAGTCCAGCTAGCGGTTAGGGTGGCACTTGACTTGGGGCCTCCGAATTGCAAGTCCAGCGCTGTAACCGCTAGGTCGTGCTGCCTCCGTAAAGTTCAAAGAGACTTTTACTTGTTGAGAAGGAACCTTCCAGTATTGGACTTCTGATTCACCACATTTCGTTTATGGAAACTAAGAGGTGTAGATTCTCGTGACATTACATCCATTCACCGATTAAGAAGTGAGAAGTGAGAAGGAAACTGGAGCCGAAATGCGTCTCGCAATTGCTTCTGGGATGGTTACTGTCCCTAGTAACAATCCCAGAAGTCTTTGCGAAAGTTATCTCGACCTAGGTTCTCTTTCGTCTGTAGCCCTTGTTCTTCTCATCAGATTTTTTCCCCTTTTTTTTTTTCAGCTTCCCAGAAGGTTGATGATCTGCCAGGAGTCGGTTGGAGCCTGGGACAGAAACTTCAAACTCTGGGGGCAGAGACGTGTGCAGACTTACAGAAATTTAGCTGCCAAGCGCTTCAGAAAGAGTTTGGTCCCAAGACTGGTCTCCTCTTGTATCAGTATTGCCGAGGTATAGACGATAGAAATCTTAAAACTGAGCGAGAAAGGAGATCTGTATCAGCTGAGATCAACTATGGTATCCGCTTTACAAAGGTAAGGAGGGATTTTGTGTAGTCTTGGGGCATTTCCATTTACCAGCAAAAAAATTCCTGAGAATTCGATGGAAATGTCTATCGAGAGAAAATCGTGTTTGATTTGACACGAGTTCCATTCGTTTGCTGCTCTCCTCAAAATTCAAAATTGCGGCACGGATATAGTCGTCAATAGCCTGAAACTGTGAGAACTCGTAAAAGGAACAGGTGTTTCCTCCACTTATTCCGGAGAATTTTCTTGTGGAACGCCCCTAAGAAACGCGTGTTTCGTTTTCATCTCAACTGGAAGTTCCGAAATCTCTTTGTAAGTGAAAAGTGCCCGTAATATCATTTGTAACAGTGTTTACGAGACGTCAACTTTCATCATGGGGACTGAAGAAATTACTCTTCAACGGTGCTGCCTCCTAAAATTAGGTGTTGCTTGCATGTGCAGTTTGCTGAGATGTTTTTAGGAAGTATATCTATTCACAGTTTAGTGGAATGAAAACAAGAAAAAAAAAATGGCGAGGGGAAGTGGAGAAGGTAAAAGGAGGAAACGCTTGTGCTTTGTGCCCTCCATGCTCTCCCCAGTTCCCCTCGCGATTTTTCGTTCCTTTCTCTATGTCGCGTTGCCCCTCCGTCCAAAAGAAATATATGGATACCCCTTGAAATAGCCCAACAATATAGCTGTTTGAAATTTCGTCTCATTATGTTTTTCGGGTTCCAGCTAAATACAGTGCTTAGTTGAAGACTGAGATACTAGCGGAGTTTTGACCAGAAAACATCCTAGATGCCTTTAATGGAGGACAAACCAGCGAGCGAATCGCCGCTGATCGTTTCATTTCCTGTTCTATTTTAGGAGAGTGAAGCGATTCAGTTTATCAATGAACTGGCCGAGGAGGTACAAAAGAGACTAAAGGCACTTGATTTGAAAGGAAGGTGCATCACTTTAAAGGTAAAAGGATCCACGTTTTACCTTGTGTATGTCTGTCTCTCTGTGATTCCAATAACCTGAGATCAGGCTCAATTTTCGTTTCGCTAAAATTGGGCCTGATCTCAGGTTATGGTTCTAAATGAAATCCTATAGTTATATAGTTTACAGATACATCACATACTTTCTACATTGCTATTGAATATTTAAGTGGAGAAACCTGAAATCAAGAGAACCTAATTAGTTGGTAAGGGAACTGTTTCCCCGTCCTTTCTTCCAACCTCCAGAGCCGAGCTGTTCAAAGATGGGTTAAGATAACCCAGGGTTAGTGCGAAATTAAAACACAGAAATGAAAGCTATAAAAGTAAATTTAGTCTGTCTAATTCTTTTCGTCTACAGTTGGATGATTGGATGCTCTAAAGAGAATGGAAAAAATTATCCGAAAAAATGCTTTCGGAAAAAAAAAAAAAAAAAAACTAGATTTAAATTTAACCCCGGGTTAGCGCTAATCGGCTTTCGATCAACTGGCCCCAGTTGTTCTAAAGGTGGATAGGTCTATTCATTGGATAAAATATCTTATCCACTAAATTAAAGTGATTTAACTGGTGGATCCAGCGGATAACGCAAATAATTGTTTTCACGGTTTTAATTATTTTCCTTAATAAAGGGCCGGGATTCCACTAAATTAAAGTGATTTAACATTGGTGGATAGCGCCAACGTTCCACTGAGCGACAATTTTGAACACCTGTTTTTTGCGCCAGTTTTGCATGCGGTTCTAAGAATGGCAGCAAATAATTGTTTTCACGGTTTTAACTTATTGACAGCTATCACGGATGCCCGGACTCAAAGGTATAAAGGAACACAGACGTCCAGGGCTTATGGATTTTACTGATATGAATCGTTTTAAGAACACTTTTATTCCTGATATTTTTTAGACTAGTTTGATTAATTCGTTTTTATTCATTTTTTGTTTTTGTGTAATTTCAATTTAAATTTTTGAGTTTTGTAATTGTACGTCGTTCATGTTCTCATTTGATCCTATCATCAGCAGTCCGTTTTTATTATTTACTTTAAAGGAATGATTCATTGTTTCATTTTACAGCAGTCCGTTTTCCTATTTAACAAGGAATGATTCATTGTTTCATTTGTTCGCCGTTCCAACAACCTGGAATAGCGAAAACATAGGGCCAGTACAACGCCTATGCTCAAAGCCAGTGTTCTATGTTGTCACGTGTACAGTGGCATCACAAGAAAGTGTTTCGGCCCATAACGCCTGTCTCATGTCTCACCCTTACAGTACTTAAAAGCAGTTTAGGCTTGGTTTCCAGATAATGGTCCTGGATCTCCTCTATACCTGGGGCGATTTGGACATGTCGAGTGACTATATGGACACAACCTTGTATATATGTACACCTTGGTTCTATCCAGGCCTTTGCGAGCCCCCTAATCGTTCGTGCTGTGCGTAGACTACGTGCAGTCGCCCTTCTTTGCTCAGTGTGACATCAAAAGATCAAGAGACTGCTTGCTTTTTGTGTCTTCCGGTATGGCATCAGAAGTGTTTCAAACGTCGCTTGGTAACAGATAAATAGTGTTTTCTATTTTGTCCTTCTGAACTCTTTTTGTTGAAAGGTTTATTTGTCCTTTGGCGTCTTTAGATAGATCAAACGCCAAGAGACTCATGAATAGCGAAATTGCTCTATTGCGGTTGCCCTAACCGTTTGCTTTTTTCTTGTACAGATGAAAGTGCGGAAAGCAGGAGCGCCAACCCCGCGAAAGTTTATGGGTCACGGAATCTGTGATAACATAGCTCGCTCCTGCACCTTACCGTCCGTCACGGATGATTCACAAGTTATAGCGAAGCAGTGCCACGCTCTCCTCAAGCAACTGAATGTCGCTCCAGAAGATATACGAGGCATGGGGATACAAGTCAGCAAGTTGGATGAGAAGAATGCCTCTTCTGGTGCGAAAAATGTGAGATCTTTGTTTGATTTTATGAAACCACAGGCGAACACTAACGAAGACGCCTTGAAAGTTGTTGCCTCAGAAAGAGAAGATGGAATCTCTGAAGAAGTCCGCGCGCCTGTTGAAGGAAGACGTCCTGAAAATGAACAGAGCAAACTTCCACCGCTACCAAGATTCTCTCCCCAGAAAATTCAGCAGACACGTGATTGCTCGTCCGAGAAAAGACTTGGTGACCTGGGGGAGAGTCTATATTTGCCATCGCCGTCCCAGATTGATCCTTCTGTGTTTGAAGCTTTACCTGAGGATATTCGAAGAAGTATTGAAAAATCTTACGCTGCTAGAAATCAGAGGATTTCACTTCATCGTGCTGAAAGACAAGAGGTTAGTAAAGGATATTCTCCTTATAGTAATGATCATCATCATCTTTATCAACACCGTCATCCTCCTCCTCATCCTCATCTTCATCCCCATGATGATGATGATGATGATGATGAGAGTGTTCCCCTGGTAAATTTTGTATCGTTTATTATTTCATCATTATCGATATGTGTGGAATATAGACAGAATTAGTATCTATGTTAGAGAAGCATTTGATATTGTATTTTTGTTGTTGTCTGTTTGCTTTTTCTTGAAGTCAAGATAGCGACTTTGATTTTCAGCTTTAAGAACAGTAACTTCGTCACAGGGAAAGTCTTTCTGTTCCTGAGTGAGAGTTCAGGCACCTCTCCGTATGTGTCTCTGTAATGGTGGTGGTGGTGGTGGTGGTGGTGGTGTTGGAGGTGAAGTGGAGTGGAGCACCATTTGACAATCTTACGCAAAATAGTGAACAGCAGTTTAGTGTCTTGTGGTTTGATGCAGAGATTTTTTTTGTCACAGGAAGAAGCATTTGAACCTCAGCAGCCTCCGCAACAAAAAACCACCAAAAACAAACAAAGTAAGACAGCGTCCAGACCTACTCGAACTCTATTTCAAGCAAGCACTTCATCAGAAGCAGCTCCTAGTACATCAGATCTTCTACCATCACCATCCCAAATCGACCCAGAATTCCTGGCGGCCCTTCCAGATGACGTCAGAGAAGAACTTGAGCAGGCCTATAAACTGAAGGATTCAAATATGACAGGCAATCGTGCCCAGGCTGAAGCTTCGAGTGCCCCGGTTTTGCCTGTGGAGAGAGGCCTGGGAAATGGTAAAGGGGCTCTCCAGTCGGGCGCTATTCAAAAGGAAGAAACTGAAAAAGGCAACCATCCTCCATCAAAACAGAAACAGGTAAATTTAATCCGTTACGATAAGGACGACGCGGCACTAGTCCGACGTCAAATACGGTCAAACCCCGTTAATAGGCTGATTTAGCAACAGGACGGGAACGTCAGTTGACAACGGCGCGCGCAAATCAAACAACTGGCTTGACCAATGGCAGAGCGGCAAATTAAGCACCGGAAGTCGTGTTTAGTCCTTTCCGCGCGCCTTCCCGTCGCCAACTGACGTTCCCGTCCTGTTGCTAAATCACCCTAATACGTCCCCAAGGGGGCCATAGTAATGTCCGTATCAAGCGGGTTGAATTTTTTTAAGAAAATGTAAGGAGTTTCTAGTTTCCCCAGGGACAAAGCAAACTGTCAGTAATAATGAGGTGTCTGTATAAAGCGGGATTTGACTGTACAATTGTAAGTAGTAGTCACCGTTGCCTCTCTTGTTTCGTGAATGGGCGATACCAAAATACCCCCTGGATAATGTTAAAAATAAGGTAAAATAGAAAGGATTCTCTAGACAGTCTCAGAAAGATCAGAGATGAATCCACGTCAAAAGGTCAGGAAAGTGCTTCAGGTTCCCTTATTATAGATTTATCAGTTATACAAAACACCTGCACCGACACCTATCCCGTAGTCATGGTGACCGTTGGGGCGTCACGGACCTAGCAACCCTTTCCCTCCATTTGATTTTGTTTTCAGATTCTCTTAGGGCGTCGCAAAACCTCAACTCTGTCCACTCAGAGATGTTATTCTCTCAACGCATCTTTTGTCGGCCTCTTCTTCTCCCTCCCTTCTCTTTTCTTTGTAAAATTGTCTTGGCAAGCCCTGCTGGTCTGGATTTATGCTCAAACTATTTTAACTTGCGTTTCTTTACTGTGGTCGAGATGTCATCATAGGGCCCGATGGCTTACCTGATTCTATCTCTGACTGCATCGTTAGTGATGTGGTTTCTAAACAGCAAACTGTAAATTTGTAATTTGTAGCAAATGAGCTTGCTATTATTTTAGTGTGGCTATAGTTCTACATCTAAATTTATATATTGACAGTCGAGGTGTCCTAGAAATGGCGCCGACTGTTCGCGAAAGGGAACTTGCTTTGCCGTGGTGGTCAAGAAACAACCTCGTTCAAATATTTTCCCTCTGTTTCGTTTTTTCACTTAGCTGTTACAAACATTTCTTGTCATCAGGTGAGTTTAGGAGAAGCCATTACACTTCCAGAAGTAAAGCAGGTCATCAGACAATGGACTGAAGCTTATGAAGGTAGGAATTGTTAGGTCTTGAAGTGTTTTAAGGGACTGACTGACAAGCAGCACACAGTTGGCCACGTAGTCAAGAACGCGCATTAAGGTTCGCCATCTTGTTTTTACCCTCTCATTTCACTCCTACAATCCCGGATGTACAAAATAGTGCCTAGTACACCACAGACGATTTTAACACGTGACCAAGTTTTTCCTTTACTTGCTAAGTACTATTTATTTTATCTACCAAAAAATTTGTAGTTTTATGCCAGGTTCATCCACATAAAGTATTTTGGACAGGTTTTACCTGCTCCTCTCCTGAATTGAGACATTTTCAACTTGAATCTCGCATTTGCCAGTTGTCGTAAACGTGATTCTAAAAATGTCTATTTTCGTAACAAGGCACAAGCACTTCCCTCGAGAAGTGTGATATTTTAATACGTCAGTACTCTTAGTCACCCTGGAAAGTAAAAGTTAAAAGGTTTTAAAATTCCTATTTGTTGGCAAACCTTGAGTAGCAGTACAAACAAACCAAATGTATTTGGCAAGTTTCCAGGTTGAATACGCTTCTATGTAAAGCGATCAATACTGAGAACAGTTGTGCTCCGTTTTGTTCAGTTGCGTCTCGTTGCAATCGGCGAAAATCTGGTCCCTCTTGCTGGTAATGAAGATGAACACAAGTAAAAGCAAATTGACTCAAACTTGTACAATTCCTGCCCTAAAGACGTCGCAAGTTCAGAACTATTTCTCGAATATCTTATACCCCATTACAGTGTTCTTTGGAGGAGCTTCTCATTAAAGGCCTGAGAAAACAGCCCGTATCTTGCGACAACATCACTGATTTCCCTGCGAAATGACGCCTGCGAAACAACTGTCAGTAGAAATTGCAAACTGATAACGCGTCCTTACTGAGATCTGGGTACTGCCTCTCTTTGATTAGTTAATGTCAATTTCCCACGCAACTCTTCAATCAGAAGCACAACCAGGCAATCGGAAATGTTGAGAATTACACTCTTCCGCACTGCTAGTGGCCAAAGGTCCTTCGAATATAGAGCAACGTTTTTTGAAATAAGTTGTAACCAGAACTCAAGCTAAGCGAATCAGTTCAAAATTTTAAGCGTCAACTTAGACGACTTCTTCTGGACGCCTCCTTTAGTTAGTTAATTATTTTTCGTGTTTTTAGCTTTCTGTGTTCCAAATGTGTATTGTAACATTGACTCTGAAAAGCCCTGTGGGGACGAGCCAATAAAATACGTATGTATGTAACCCAGATCTGGGTAGTGACACGTCATCAGTATGGAATTTCGACGTTCGTTCCTCAGACGTCGATAGCCCACGTTTGTCATATTAAAATTCTGACATGACTCCGAGACTTTCTGGTCATTTTTCTATATTTGGTTTGGTTTTCTCTGTGCTCGTCTCTTCTGGGAATTGCGAGACAATGGGGTCGTGAAAAATTTACAATTTTGTCCCCAAAGCCTCTGAGTCATGTTAGAATTTAAATACATCGAACGTGGGCTATTGGCAGGGAAACCAATGGTGACGTCACAAAATGTCGGCAGTTTTCTTAGACTACACAGTAACGGCCTGGAAAATAAAATTCGGCCCTTTTGGGTGAGCATGAAATTGGCTTAGTGTTTTTTTTTTTTATGATCTTTGCTGTGATTATATATCGGCAGCTCCTTTGGAAGAAGACGTGGAAGTGTTAAGTGCTTACCTTATACAGCTTGTTGGAACACAAAACTTAGAGCAGCTTTGGAAAGTCTTGAAGTTTCTTGACAGGTATGCTACGAATTTTTGGCTGCTGTTTTAACTGTAAAATTGGACATGTCGTGTTGATTAGGAGTGAAATACGGGCATACAGGCAAACGGGCATACAGGGTATACAAGGTATACAGGCATGCGGGCATACAGGGCACACAGGTATACGGGCACCCAGGGCATACGGGGAGTGATCGAATGTTATGGGATATACAGCAATGGTTAGGGATGAAATGAGAGAAAGGGGAATGTAGGGGGAAGTATTGGTTGAATCCACCAATAGACTGTAAAACTGCCCGTAGTTTTGCTTAATGGAGAACGGAAGAACAGTCAAACAAAACGTCTGGAGCGAGAGTGAGGCTCGCGCGCCTTGCGCGCGAGAGACTTTAACGCTGCCTGCGTTTCGCGCCTCTAAAGAAAGTTTTCAGAAAAGAAAAAAAAAAGGCCTTGTTCTGCAGTCTAATTCGCGACCAAGGTGGAACTTAAACTTTGGACCGAAAAGAAAACTGCGATGTGCAAACGGTATAAGACGTCCGATTCTTCTCACCTGTAGAAAGCGCTCCCTACCTTCTCCACCCTAATATTTAAATTTTCGCCTGTAATTATGGTAGTTTCATGGTTTTGTGGAAGGGTGCAATCACCAAATGACGCCATACAAAAGATTAAAAAAAAAAACAAGACAAGGATAGCAACTACACGACAACACAAGATTGAACCAACAATGGCTTCCTCAACACCACGAAACATCCCCTGTAATACGGAGAACATTCTCCTGACTGGGGTAGGGAGAGGCCTTGTGGGGGAAAGGTCTTGCCAAAAGTCGAGCAATTCACGCGAGCAGGTCAAATAACTTATTTCTAATTACTAATTTCTAATAGAATTATTTTCTCTCAAAAATGAAACTTTTTCTTCGTTTTTTAATATGACGATTCTCGTCTGTTTTGCTTAAAGGACGGTTGATGGTCGCGAAGAGTGGCAGATTTCTTGTTGTACCGTGTTATCTCAAGTTCAACAAGTCCTCAGCCAGAAATATCACACCAAACTTTCTGTAAATTCTTTAAAATTTGCCAAGTTAATTCCCGCCGGAAACTTTTTGGATCCACTCCTGAATAACTAAACTGGTTGAGTATTAAATCCATATGTGCTTTATTTTAATAAATAACTGAATATCCAGCCGGTTTTTTGAAAACGAGACTAGTGGAAAAGTGGGGCCAAAAGGCAGGGGTTTGTTTGCGTCCTATAATCCCGAAAATCGCACTAACGAAAGAAAGGATAGAAAAAACAGCAAAGAGCGAGAATAACGAAAGGAGGAGGAGAAGATGAAGAAACAATAGGCCATATGTACGATGACGTCATTTTACTACTAAGACCAGAATCCTTTTCGTTTTTCCTTTCATATTTAAATTTTGTAATCCCAGTGAGGTTTAAATAACAAAAGCTCTAATTTTAAAGCAAAACCCTGAAGGATTCTGGTCGTAGTAGTAAAATGATGTCATAGTGCAAATGGTCTATTGTTGCACTATTAGAGTTTACTTTGGGGGTAGGTTTTGAATAAACAAAACTGCTTGACGGAAAAAGTCTATTTGGCTGTAACGTTTTCAAAAATTCTGCCGGATATAAGATAAATAATGTTCAAAAAGAATGATAGCAACAATAATAAAGACAATATTGATACAATTTGTCGTCCACCAAACCAGTTTATTTGAGCTAGTTCCAGTCCACCCGCCTGCAGGCAGTTTTCTACCCTTGAATATTACACCGCTGACCAGTCACTACTTTACTACCTGCTACATATACTCTAAAACCAAAGATTTGTCCTGGTTACACTACAACCATCTTCAAACCAATTGGTTTAATACATTGTACGTGTCACACACCGGTTTTCGCTCTGGTTGAACAGACCAATTCGAACTCCCAGAAATGAACTGAAAATATTTAACAGTCGAAGCTAATAAAGAGATCTCAGTCAAACTTTCTGCGTGTGAAGCAAACGCGGCCCGTGTCTCGACCGTAACGTAGTTTCAGTTTATTGTAGAGACTACGAGCATGGTCTGTTAAAAAGGACTGTTGCTGTTTTAACCGTTTTGTGAGGTGAAAGTGCAGTTAAAGTTTTAAACTTTGTCATACCTCGCGAGGTTGAATTGCAATTTTACGTTTTTACGGAGCTGTTTCACGGCTTCTGCAGCAGAAAAAATTCAGCCCCAAGTTTGCCGTTTGTTATCCCATTTCGTCTCCTTTTAGTAACCTCTCCACCTACCCCTCCCCTAGCCGAACATTTTGCCCTAAATGATTAGTCATTGTCAACGTTGCATTAGGGGAGGGGTGAGTGGGAAGATACTGATTCAACAATCCTTTATCTTTGATAGTTTACTCTGATGTCTAATGTGTCTTTACTTTACCCGAGTAATAATTTGAGATTCTCTTAAATTTCAAGATAATGCACGCTGCAAAATAATGATTAAACCGCATCGTTACCAACTACCTCTCATACATTTATACATTACTTCTTATACTATGTGTTTCATAGATTTCCTCTGGAAGATTTTTCTACTGGGTTATTTTAAGTTTTCAAATTGTGCTTAGTGTTGTATAATTGTTAGTCGAGAAGGAAAGATAGCCAAAACTGAGCTAAGCAAAGCTAGAAATACTGTTTTATGGAAGGGTGTGGCTTTAAGCACCTTGTTACATATAATTTGAAAATTATTAATGACTTATCCGGTCCGTGTCTAGAACATGAGAAAAGAGACTGAAGCGGAATTGTTTACGGCAAAATATACTAGATAAGAAAAACAAACAAAAGAAGAAACAAAAAAAGGAGAAGTGCTATCAATCTACTTCTAATCTTCCTTTCAATTGCTTATCTTTCAAACACTGGAACTTCATAACGTTTGTGCTTCTCTAAGGCTGCTAAAGAACCTCTCTCTCTCTCTTGACAGACGAGGCCATTTAGAACCCTAAAGTAAGCTCATGCGAGTTTCTTTGCTTTCGTATACTCAAACGGAGTTGTTCATGTAGACAATCAAGTTTAATCCCTCTCATTCGGAAAGTTCCTCTCCACATTAATCTGAGCCCTACGTTAAATATCTGTACAACCTCACCAACGCAAAATAGACAACGCGTAGGTGGTATTAATTTAATAAATAATTTTGTGGTATATGATTCTTTTTTTTGTGAAAAAACAAACAAACAAACAAAAAGCAACACCAGATTATCCAAAAAGGCCTTGCATAAGCTCTTATTCCAAGTGAGCTGTAAATTAATTCTTGTAATAATAAAATAACCGCCCTCTTTTAAACCGTAGATTTTATAATTAACGTGTAGCAGCTATATAATACCACTGCACATTCTCGGAGTCCATAGATGATTCTACGCGACATTGATAAAATTATTGAAGATTTCTTTGTAAATGAATATCCCCTTAGAGGGGGGTGGTAATAATGACATTGTTAAAGTAATACCCATGTGTATTGCGACTCGTAAATGAGTGACCTTAAAATACCCTTCATTATGGCCTTTTTTTGTAAACCAAGCTTAACTCTCCAACAATATTTCGTAGCATAATAAATTGTGACCCTTCCTTAATATTTGACCATATATCGGCAAGGTACGTGCCATAATCTTTCGATGTATGGCGTAACAAATACCGAATTAGAAAATGAAAAAAATAATTTTTGTTATAGTAAAATAAACAAAGGAAAAATATTAAAATTTCATAGGACCTTACCAAAAATTTGCAATATTTTTTGGACGCATTTCGCAAACCCAAAGCGCAGTGCAAAACGCAAATCTTGTGTTGTTCCCTACAGATAACAGATCCTTTTTAACTCTGAAATATCCGCTTTAATCCAAATTTACCAAATCTTAATAACTCTAGTCATATCTGACAATTAATTCAATTTGTCTAATTTCTAATCCTTAAGGAAGACAGCCACTTTTGTACAATGTAAAACACACGCAACGCACACAAGATACAAGGTTTCTGATTTATCCAACCCAAAACTAGAAATTTCTCTTTTAACGAAGGTTGCAAGAAGCGAAAATGCTTTGCAAATTACATGTGGAGAACCTTTTTTTCCCCTTGTATAAACGGGAAAGTGTTTTTGACACTATATCTTTTTGCAGCTATATAAGTGCTTGAAAAGATGTCAGACAACACCTAGAGAGTGTGACGTAAAGCTACACAATCCAAAATGTAGATCGCGCAACAAGGTTAGCAGTGAGAACTTTCGCGTCTTGCAACTTCCTTTCTAATTTTATTACTATGTCACACACACATACACAAATACGTCACGGTATGTAATCTTCTTCCAAATCGTCAGCACTTTCGCCATCACTCTTTCCTCCAATCAAACTATGATGCTCTGACAGCGCTTGTTTGGCTAGATACGCCTCGCGCTTGATCTTGATCTCAAGGGATTGTGGGATATCTGGTACCAGTAAGTCGATCAGTCGAGAAACGAAGAAGACAAAATGCTGTGGAAAGAACCAGGCTGTTTGGTTGGGAGGAAAAAGCCCAATAATTGCTCACGTTTGTTTACCAAATTACACTGGAGTCTTGCTTAACCTGGATACTAGGGGTTTTTTGTCACTAATATCAAAGACAGACTCAACAGAAACCGGAAACCACGCAAATTCTGTGGCACCCATGGTAAATGTCGCTTTGCCAACGCCTGCTAATACGGACAACTCGTTTTTACGGACTGTTTTCTTTGTCCGTTGGGAAAGCTCCTTTTTTTCTAAACTCAAACCGCTTAATACCGACACCCGTTCGCGCGGACAACGGACTCTTTTTTCTTGTCCAATTACAAGTTTGTCATAGAAAGGTTAACGAACACCTTTGTCAACTTTGCACTGCAATAAGTTTTAAATTTATGAAGGTAAAAAAAAACGTTGGACGACAGAAGACGGGGTGAGGACTAGACGCCAGCGTCTGACTATTTTTGCAATAAAAAAGGTCTGCATTGCTTCGTTTGTGTGTTAAGCATTTTAACGGACTTGTTCGGCAGAATGACGACCTTTGAGTAAGTTAGAGAGTGTTCACTTTGCCTTGAAACTAATTTAATTCGGTATGCCCGGTGCGGACCAAGAAAACAAGGTACGCATGTGTTTCATTATACCGTAATTCATGATACTCGAGAGAACACGAATGCACTAGTAAGTGCCTTGTTTGCTGCCTTTGCCATCGGGTAGCCCAGCTTCTTATTCATGGAAGTTATCGACGGCCTTACGAAAACTGAAACCGACAACGTGTATTTAGTTGACTTTAGAATCGGGTCTAAATATGACTCACCTCAAACATGATCACAAATCCAAGCCTCAGGGCCAACAGATGCCAGTAGAAACCGGTGAAATGACCTTGACGATCTCTAAACTCCGGATACCTTATTAAGACAAAAAATAAATAAAAAAGTGTATCATTTACACATGCAGCTACCCATATCTTCCGCGTGTTCACCGTCAATATCGGCAGGGCTTACAATTGGAAGGATAGTTTTAAAATAGATAGCGCTTTTACAGCATTTAAAAGGAATACAGCGTTCCAAATAAAGCATGTAAAAGTGGTACCATTTGGTAATAGGAGGTATACTTCTTGCGAAAGTGGTACCTTTTCTGTCCATAATTATGTTATTTGAAAGGTTACGGGGTTGGACCTCAGGGTGGAGACTCCCCCTTCCCCTTTATAAAACTTTGTTGAGCGCCCTCCGCCAAATATCAAAGTGATGAATTTTCTATCAAACCTACCTGCATGGTGTACTGGTGGTATTCGGTGGAGCCCAGGCCAATGAAAAGTTTAGGTAGCCATTCAGGGAATTGTCTGGCGACACAGCAAAACGATACAGCAGTTTGGGCAAGAAAGTTGACGTGAAGGCGATGAGAAAGGCCTGCAGAACGTAGATAATAAAGAAAAAATGTTGAAAAAAAATTCCATACAACAGATTCAAATAGCTCGAGCAAATATCGACCTAAAATAGACCTTGCTCATTTGCCCGGTTGTGTAATGAAACTGCAAACATTAGTTTCTTCACTTTAGTCTTGCTATTTTTTTTTTTACATCATCTCTCTCTTTTTTTCTTTCAATGTTTCTGTGCTGGCAGAGGTCTCTCACCGCAAGACTCGGGAGAAGGAGAGAAAGGAGAAAGACCTCTGCCAGCCCCGGCTCGTTCTGTCACGTAGCCGCCGACCACATTTGTGGTCCAAAATTACCGGTTTTCAAAACCGGTCTCGTTTAATGTGGAATTTTGACACTGTGCATTGGAAATTCCTGAGCCCACAGTTGATATTGCGTAAATCAGTTCTGTAAGTTATGTCTCACGCGACTAAAACCTTACTGCTTGTCAAGGAAACGCTAGTACATGGATAATAGAAAACTCATCAGTTCTCTCTCTTTCCTCTCCTTCTTCTCTTGCAGTGAGAGACCTCTGCTAGGGGGAAATTCAGCAATCAGATACATTTTTCTCATTGAAAAATTCAACCATAAGGCGGTGTTAGTAGCTTCCCTTCTTTTGAAATGCACGTACATCTAGGATATACCCAAGTGTAATAACGTTGTCTTAAAAATGAGAAAAAAAAGTTAGTTCTAATCAGCCTCCTACATACGTTACTGATGACTGCTATTTTAGCGACGCTGTCCAGGATGTCAAACCAGATTCCGATGTCTTGAGCTCGGTCGGCGATTGGTCGTCTCACTTCACACACAAACTTGTCGGAGTCGATTCGGATCTCGAAGATGTTGTTGGCGAGCGCGAAAAATGGAGCCAGTGGGAATGCAGCCACAAAGATGGTGATGAAACCGAATTGGAGAACTGCGAAGAACAATTTAACATGACAACTTTGAGTACTATCATCAGGAATCTTAAGGTTATCGATAAATACACCAAACAAAATGAAGACTGCAGTACGGCTAGGCCTGAAGGAACACCCTATTCACACAATCAACTCGTCATTATTATCATATGCTTTCGGACCAGACTGAAAAAATTTAGGCAATTTCGTAAATCTGAGAACATCGCTAATACAGGCTGCCTTTGAGGATGTCACATTAGCGCCGGAAGTTTAGCTGTATTTTATTAATGCTAATTTTTCATAAACAGTAATACGAGGGAAACCGAAGAGAAGAAGGAACAGCTATTCGTTTGCAATTCGCCCGAAAAAACTGAGTAAAAAGCAATTGTTGATCTAATGGACATTTTCAGTTCCTCTTACGTCGATAATTGATTATAACCTGAAAATCAAGGGACTGAAATTCGATCGACGAACTTTAAAATCCCTTAAAACCTCAGCTTTATTTCAAAAGCTTAGGCCTGGTCTTGTTAACTTGTGAGAGGAATTTCCTTCAGGCCTTTGATACTGCGTCATTTGTCTACAAGGCTTCAGTGAGTCATCAAGTGCGATATCGACTTTTTTTCTACAAAATACTCGAGAAGCGCCGTGAAGACAAGAGCGAGGAAGGACAGTAATGGGACGTAATCTGCAACATCTAATAGTGAGGTGTATTTTTGTACTCACTCATCTCCAAGTATTCTTGGAATAGTCCTTCATTTTCGACCAGTTCGTAGTCAGCTTCCCAACGCGGTTTATTCTCTTCTTTCTTCGTTCCACGCTTCTTTCTTTTAACCCACTGTTTCAGCATTCTACAGAGGAAAGAATTACGTAAATAAATGATTAGAATAAAACTATATTTTCTTTCACTGCTTGCGTCGTGAGTATGGTGGTGAGAGCGAACAGCTTTTTGTGTCAACAGCCTGAAGAGTCCGGGTTCTCATTTCTTCACAGACTTATCGCGCATCAAGACGGGTCATTTTTCCGAATTTTTTCCAGCTTTTTCTGTCCACGTTTTAGCTTACTGGGTTTCTGCTAACTACCGGATGACAAAGTGAAAATTTTCCAAAGAGCGCCTTGCTCGTCTGTACAATGGAGTGGGATTTGAATTTCGTAAAGCATTCGCCCACTGCAAATGATAGGTATTTCAGAGACTTCCAGAAGCAACGGATAAGCTTAGACATGGTCAAAACAAAGGGAAATGAGTCTTCACTTCTTTAACTACTCACGGAATAACAATCTCCTGAACGTTATTGATTGTCTGTTTTCCAACCATGATGATAACAAGCTGCTGAGCAAGCTCCATCAGACAACCACTGGGTGCGCACTGAAAAAAACAACCAATCACGAGTGAGTATATGGTTCACATGACCTTGAAACCAAAGAAGCGGACTGCCGATTATTGTGTTCTTAACTTTGTGTTGTGCCTGTCTACAGAAACTAGAGTTACCAGAATTCCTTTCGTTGTTTTCTTTGTAATTCCAGAAAGAAACAAAAGCCATAAAGAACTCCACAAGGCAACAAAATTCTGAAGGATTCTGGAAGTTGTCATCAAATGACACACCGAGCAAGTAAGTTTTAATGATTTACCTCTTCTTGTCTGAGTCCAAAAAGTCTTCGGTAATGTCCAGGATAACCAACTAACCTACATATTAAACATAATAGATAATATCTTGAGCAAGATGCCGCTTTAAACATAAAACAACGCCCTTGGAACTATTATAAGAAAGAAACTAGCAAATGAATATAAAAAAGAAAAAAATAGCTATCGCAATTTACTTACTTTCCCTTAAAGAAGGCAATGTAAAAGATGGAGGAGTAAAAGTTCACAAACTGGAACACGAACACTTTGAATGTCAAACTATCTTCGTATTCTGTTTGCGTTCGATGCATTTCTGAAGAGGAAGAAGACGAGCAGATAGGTTTAGATACCATTGGCATGAGTGACCACTAATGGCCATGTAACTAAATAACAATTATAATAATCATAAACTAGAATTGTATTAAACGCAGGTTGAATATTAGTAGACCAGACGAAGTGGAGATCTCGGGCGCTTTCCTTTCAACAAAAATTCCGGTACTGGGGGCAACAATTTTGTAAAATGGAAAAAAACATTTCTGTCCTATCGACCGAAATGACCAGACCGGTCAAAGTGGACCACCTTCAAAACTGGTCCCGAATACTCCGGTCGGACCAAACCGAAGTGGTTTGTTCCAGTTGATGTACCAACCGAAATTCCCGGAATTTTGCGGTTGAATGGAGAGCGCCCCCCTCCCCTCGCCCCTTTTTTAGCTCGTTTTTTGAAATGGTTGTTGTAGCCTGGAGCAGGTCAACCCTCTAAGGGGCTCTTTACATGGAGAAAGGAAGATCCTAGCACCAGGAAGATCCTAGAAGGCGGACCAACTTTACATTGGGTTTACATACAGAAATTTTGGTCCGTATGGTACCCAAATATAGAATGTTTGAGAAGGAATTAAAAATGGCGGGCGGCAGAAACAAACATACAATTTAGGCCCTTCTGCTCTCTTTACTGGTGTTAACAACTACCTTTTAGCAGAATTGTCACAATAATCAGCTCGTGGTAACACCAAACGAAATGGTTGGCCTTTATTGCCGTTATGAGCCACTGAACGACCCGCCGCTATTTTTGTCTTGTTTGTCCGTAGTACTAGGATCTTCCTAGCGAAGGCAGTTTACATGGTGCTAGGATCTTCCTAGTACTAGGATATTCCTACCTGTCAGCTAGGAAGATCCTAGAACTAGGAAGATCCCAGCTCTAGGAACAAGTACAACCCTTTGCATGTAAACTGAATACAGGAAACATATGGTGCTAGGGTGATCCGCCTTCTAGGATCTTCCTCCCTTCATGTAAACAGCCCCTAAGTCCGAAGAGTGACCAAAATCAATTTTCTTCTAACAAGATCAAAAAAATAGTCAAGAGTAAAAGGTCATGAGAATTAATAATATAACCCCATTGGGGAAACTGCTTTAAAGTAATCTTGAAAAAAATTCTCCCACTTACCTAGTACCTCAGCATTCATTTAAATCCTATCTCAAGACCACATCATGGTCGTTAAATATAACCATATTGGCCATGCCACAAGTGGAGGTGATACCGGTTGTTATGAGAATTGATAAAATTATCACATAATGGAAAACACTTTGATCCCTTTTTTTTCTTAATTCTCTCAACTGCTTCTTTAGGAAAATGGCTGGAGATTAGTCTGGAAATATTTTGTGGGGATTTCGGCTTTTCAAGGGTCAAAACTTTTGTATAAGTGTGTGACCATAAAATCTTTATATTTTCAATAACCGAAGAGTGGTATCAGGGTGTTATTGGATGGAAAGAAGTAATCGAAAACTAAAATCATGATTAATACAAATGATTAACAGGTTTTGTCGAGGATGCTCCTTACCCCAGTGGGTCAAAGCCAACGCAACTCTTTCGTAAACCTGCAATGGAAATTACTTTCGGTAAGTTTAATTTAGTTCTTTTCTTTTTCGTCTTTTCTTTTCTTAATTGTAACGGAGTCAATGGAACATTTAATTCCATGGTTTTAACTCATAGATCGTAGTGTTTTGTAATGATTACTTGAGTGGCTAATGAAAAAAGTGAATATTTTCTTTACTCAGTAATTAAGAAAACTTAAAGAAGCACCAAGCCTTGAATACGACACAGCGTTATTCCGTTCTGTTGTGAAAAATGCACCATGAATCCGGTTGCTTAAAATACCTGTAAAAAGCAAGAATCGTTTCTACATCACCAAATAATAAAATTTAGTGCTTTTCTAATACAAGAAATGATCGGAGCCACAGTATGTTAGTAACCTGTTGAAAGTATCGGCCAAAGTTTTGTTTCACTTTTATCTAATCATCTTTATAGTTTACAAACATGCATATATGAAGTAGACACTACAGACCCTGCTGAGTATCATGATAATTGTCAAGTTAACAAATGCGCCCGTGATGTTGGCGATCTGCGGTGCGCGTGCACGAGTTGATGGATTGGCTGACAGTGGACGGTAGATTAACAGCTTGTAGACAATCACTCCCACCATAAACACCAACACTAGCGAAACCTGAAAAACAACGACAACAAATATACAGCTCAGTTTTGAGAAGGCATCCCACAAAAGAGATGTTTTAAGTATTCTCGTCACTTTGGAATCGAGAGGGAAACTGAGCCCAGAAAATTTTTGCGGAGAATTCTGGGACAGGGAAAAAATTGGCCAATAGCTGACCAGCAGGTCCTCAGTAACGATCCCAGAAGCAATTGGGGGGCGCATTTCCGCTCCAGTCCCCCTCTCGTTTTTTAAGTGGCGAAATAAATTTGCTCAAGCACGTACATTCAAGCAAGGTCAAGCATACCCCCATAGTTCAAGGAATTCATTATTCGAAAATTGTAAGTCGTTTCTGTTATCAGATTCATTTCCTCATTCTTGCTGATGTAATTTGCAGTAGTGAATTCAGACACGAAGGGGTTAAAAATTTCTGTCAGCTCCGATTTCTTATTGAACCTGATATAAATGTCTTCATAGGAACTTTATCCGTTCAAAGTGAAAACGGTTTTTCAATCCGACCGAATCTACTCCTCTTTATATGGCATGAATGCAGATTTGAACGAATTATGTACTAGTAGTGGCAATGACTAACGGATTCATTTTTCAAGCAATGTGACATAACGCCTTTCGCAGTATAAGCTGGTATATGCTGAATTAAAACCAACTGGACCGATTGCTTTTAGCATGGGATGCATCTGTCCCGCGTACGGCAGTGTTGATACAGGTTGGTACCCGCTAACCCCTTTTTTTTCCTTACCATAGTGACAACAATAGCTATCCCCGAAAATATTCGTGGTTGCCTCTTTTCATCTGGGAAATGAGGTTCCATTATTCCTGTCACCGGGTTTCGTTCTACTGTTGGCGCTAACGCTGCAAATGTTGGCCGTGGCCGTTCCTACAAAAAGAACCAAATATCTACATCTTAATTTCAACTGAATGGCAATGTTCAAAGGAGGCGTTTATTTTTAAATTATATTTCTGAAATCACTGACAACTGATAAAGGAAATATATTTTAAAATTATATTGAAGCAATTGTGTACAGTTCCAATGTCTCACTTTTTCGCTTAATTAGAATCGCAATACTCTGGATGGTGTAGAATACCTAGTTGTAACAGAAACTCATACGTTATGAGTTGCTAGTTGTACCATAGTTGTTATTTTATTTTATTACAATTTTCGGATTGACCTGCGAGCAAGGAGTCGCAAGAAGTCACGCGAGAGTCACACGTGAAAAGAGGCGCGAGTGAGAAGCCGGCGAGCTTCAACGCTCGCTCGCGCGTTCTCTCGCAGGTCGCTTTGCTTGCCATAATAAGGACCTTAAGATCCTACGACGGCGACGGCGACGGCGACGGCAACGAGAACGTCAAAATAACCAAAACAACAATTTTGCACGTGCATCACGCTTTTTTGTACGTTTCTTTTCCGTCACTGCACGACTACGACGTGAAAATGCCTAATTTCACGTTTAACAGACGAAGTAACACAAGCGACGACGAAATTGAACTTGGATATGGTCGTTAGGGATTCATCTTTAGGAGGGTTAATCTACATTTGACAAAGTTAGTGACTTGTAGTAATCGTGATAAAGATTGAAAGAACGCGAATTCACTTTTTCAGCGACGTTTTTGCTGTCGTCGCCGTCCTCGGATCTTGACGTCCCTAATGGGAGAGCTTACTCGCAGGCTATCCTCGAATAAACTCCATATTCGTCTGATTGGATGCGTCGTTTATTGAGGGCGGCGTTTACAGTTATTTTTTGCTTCCACCTGCGGTGCTTAATCGAGGACGGGGTTTTACTGAATATCAACATACGGTAATTGAATAAAATTAAAATTGTGGTTACCTCTTCCTCCTCGTACTCCAGCACATCCCAGTGATAGGCCAGAGTGACTTCCTTTCTTTTCCAGAACTCCAGGAAAAACACAGCTATAGTGCAACAAACATACTTTATTTCTTACATCTTGGTTGAGCAAAAAGGACTTAAACACAGTGCAGTTTTAAATACCCATCAGTGCAGTTAAATAGATCTAAACAGCATGTAGACATTATCGCACACAATCAGTTCTTACCCCAGAAAGAGACAAAAACTGCAAAGAAGACGGTTGCTGCGTTGTCAAATAAGTAGGAAATCTGCAAAAGACACAGTTGGATAGGAGTATACCTTTTGATAAATACACTATTATTTATTGAATAAACACTATTTCAGGAATGTATGGTTGCGCATTGTATTGTGTTGGATTGCATTGTATTGTACGACATTGTAATGTATTGTATAACATTGCATTATGATGTATTTTGTTGGATTGCTTTGCATTTTATTGCATTAAATTGCTTTGCATTGTATTGTATTGTATCACCGGTTTTGCACTGCATTGCATTGTTTTTTATTGTATTGTATCGTACTTCATTGTTGTTTTGTATTGTATTTGCAGATCATAAGCAACAGAAGTTAATTGGCTACCTTTCCAAGCATACAAGAGTCGTGTAGATCGACAAAGTGACAGCCAAGGGATTCGTCACACAATGGACACATTTTATAGGTTAGTGGAGGACTTTCGCACACGTCAATACTGAAAGGAAAAGATGATTTCAACTTAGAACCCGTTTATATGGAGAAAAGGTGTCCTGGGGAAAAAAGGCCACCCTCCCAGCCGAGCCATCTTTAGCGAGCGTTAATATATGGGGAAATTTTGACCCCTTTGCCTGTCAAGAGCGCTTGCACATGCTCTAATTGTGTTGCCTTCATCGAGTCGAGCAAAAGTGTCAAAATGGACAAAAGGCGGGTCACCCTTCTAGCTGATCCAACGCATGTGACTGGTTCGCTAGGTTTTGAGAGGAAATGTAGGCAAAGTTGGCTGGCCCAGTTTAGCTCGGGAATATCAAATAAAGGAATTGACCAATGGAACAAGGATTAAAATCAAAATAAGGGTTGTGAAATGGTGGATGATTATAACAAAACAGATGGATGAAGAAATGAATAAGTCAATAAACGAACAAATCAGCTGCGACAGAGAAATGTAAAAAGAATCGACACAAATCAAACATGAACGAACGAACGATTAAGGGAAACAAAAGGAAAAAATGCTCTTAGGGTAGAATGGATAAAGGAGAAATCATCAACAACAAAATCAACAATTATTTTAACAAACAAGCTTAAAACATTTCACGAATATAAGTTGAAAGCATCTTACGCAGGTCTGTTATCAGGTCCATTCATTGTGATTATGCCGTACAAGAAAACCAACAGCCCAACAAATGATGGCATTAGAAGCCAGGCAGTGTATTGACCTAAATACAGATACCCAGGAAAAAGAAATTGATAAGATGCAACGTTTAAGGTCTCTCATATATTAAACAATTATTGGATGTAATATTCGAAATAATCAAGGTTGACCCGGCATTGTTTTGAAGAAAATAGCGACAAACACGCTGTCACAAGCAACCTGAATTGATACTGTTAATGGAAATCATGCATTGCGCGCGCAACCTACAGATTAGTCAGTTATCTGGTACAGTGGAACCCCGATATAACGATATGCCAAGGGAGCAGCGGAATTAGATCGTTATATCGAGGTATCGTTATATCGAGACTCCCGATATAACGATATTGCCGTAAAATAACCGAAAATATCGTCATATCGGGATAAAATGAACATGTACTTTTTTTACTACATATTGTTTAATTAAACTTGTAATGAGTATCAAATGACTAACAGATGTAGCTTTTCAAGCACGCAGCAATGTCCTTAAACAATTTGCAAAGCATTACACAACAGAGTCTGTGGTATGAAACAAAACAAAACTTAAACATTTGAAGTTGCGACTGTAATCGTCTTTACTTTTCGCTGTTTGCGTGTTCATTGTTTTTCTTTTTTAACAGACACTTGTTCATTAATTAAAGTACTCTTCAAGTTTGGTTTGCCTTAGCCTGTGCTAGGTTTGCCTCATTTGTTTTATTTGAAATCTTGAAAACGCATCCTCCATCGCTGAAAGAGAGGAAAGGAATTCTCTCTCTCGTTTGCCCGAATCATCCAACGTAATAATAAAATCTCTAATTGCTTACTTTTTGTCACAAGAAGGAGTCAAAAATACTAAAACTGAAAGAACTACTACATGACGAGGAGGATAAAGAGGCATCGTAAACTGAAAGCTGTTGACAGAAACGTTGCAGATTACTGTACTCGATTACTGTAATGTTATTGTATTAAATTCAAGGTTTTGTTTAAATTGTATCTGTGTACTGAAACTGTAATATATAGATTTAGCCAGGGCTAAAAGCGAGGCTCCCATTAGTAAATTTATAATTTAAATTAAACAATAAACTTGTATTCGAATTCCACAATTCAGTTAACTTTAGAGCACATTTATGTGACTTTTGAGGGAAAGGCTACCTGATTTTAGAGAAAAATAATTTGCAAACAGCCCAAGAGTGAACCAAATCTTACATCGAGTTGATAGCCTCATATGTACACTCAAAAACTGGTAATCATCTTTTATCACATTTAAGAGCCGTAATGGCTATTGATCACCGTAGATCAATTAGGCTTAGAAAAAAAACCAGGCCAACGTTTTGGCGTTCGACAAGTTTACTTTGCAAAATCTTGCCAACAAATCTGGGTGCGTGTAAACCAACCTTTTATACCATGGACAGAAAGCAGTATTTCACAATACAAATTGCTCTCATTCAATATTCATAAACTGTTAAAAAAATTTTCCAAAATCACCTATACGGCCATCCGGTTCTCACTTTTGTAGTGCGAGCTGTAGCGAGTGTTTGAATGAACATTAACAGAGTTACGCTCCAAGATAATAAAGAATTTATCATGTTTATTTTTTATTTGATGGTTTAACGCGCGGCATTTTGAGAACTCCTGCAAGCGATGTTCACTGAACGACTGAAAACAATCGGCACAGCGATTAAAATTGCAAGAGAGACTGCTAACAATCAATAAAAGAAATATAATTCGGTGAAACATAAACAGAGACAACAATTTTCATTCAGGAAGACAAGTATTACAGTGTCCCTAAATATCCTGAATCTTCAAGCTTTAAGCTTAGTTTGCTGAAGTTTTAAGCCACCTTCCCGGTGTTTGTTTTTTCAAAGACGAACTCGAGGCAAGAAAATCGCTCAAAGCTTTCTTTTCCGGCTAGAATTACAACTAAAGATTCTTTGGAACATTTTCTTTCTATTTGCGGTGAGAAACTGCCTAAAGGCTTTTTAAAGTTCTGTAAGATTATATCAAACCAGATACTCGGTGAGATCGTTGTCTCAAATCTTACAAACGCGCATAAACTAAATTCCCGCATAAACTACGCTCCACTTCATTAAATTAGATACAAAAAAACAAACATGAAATACAATAATTTCTCTGGCTTACCATTCGAGATGCAGCTCCTGAAAGTTATCAGGTAAAGCCAGTATCGCTTCAGACTTTGCAATCCTCTTACGCATCAAGCAAGGTGAAAACGAAAACGATGCCATCCGAAATCGGATTTCCGACTTTGACAAGCGACGTTTTCTCAACCAAAAACCCAATAAACAAACTAGCCATGAGTAACAGAAGACTCCTGATAGCAGCTGAATTTCATTTTGTACATCCAGTGGAAAAAGACAGTTAAAAACATCACAAGTTGACACAAAACTCTGTCAGCTTCAGCTGTTAAAGTAAACAAGATTCAAGATGCTGCATAAATTTTGCGCATGAACTCACCTGTCAAATTTTGACCAATCAGAGCATAAAAATTGGACGTAGAGCGTGACCAACGCGTGACCATTGTGAGAAAAAACAAAAGCAACTGTCTTCCCTGCCTGTAACAGCTGGCTGAATTTTCACGTCCGAGGTCAGTTTGCAATCAAAATTTTAATTGTGCAGCACATAAACACAACATATTTCATATGAATTAAGAAAAAAAATTGAACTTGAGCCTACGATCACTTGAAAACTAGTTTACTTGTCAGCGGATAACTTCAAAAAATACTTGACCTCGACGGGTCAACACCTGAGCCCGCGATACGGTCAAGTGATACTGGTCAGCGGGTACTCTGTTTTGACAGCTGTCAATTGATCAAAACATTGATGTCCAATATGTGTGCATTATCAGTTTTCCTGTGCTCCCAAACTAGTAAAAGTATGAGATTGAACGTTGTTCGCGATCTAGTAAAACAGTTGACTGGTCAGCGGACAGCTTCCAAATAAATCACGTCACCTCGATGAGTTGACACATGAGCCCGCGATATGGTCATGGGATACTGGTCAGTGGCTATCCTGTTTGGACAGCTGTCAATTGACCATATTGTTAATGTCCTATATTAAAGATGTGGACTTGCCAAGACACGCCTGAGACACCCCTCCCTTCCTTTTGATAGTCTCCCCTACCCCACCCATACAATCTGTAGACGCGTACGTACGTACGAACGTACGCTCGGTCAATCACGTGACAACCAAACGAAAAGAGGTTGACCATATTCCATGGGTATGGGGCTCTGTCCCACGCGCGCTTCGCGCGCGCGGGAGCCCCGCTAATATCGTTATATCGGGGAAGATTTGACGCTCGGTGCGCTAAAAGCTCATCGTTATATCGGGAATATCGTTATATCGAAGATCGTTATATCGGGGTTCTGTCCCATACATTTTACAGTAACTTTTGCCGGGACATAGCATATTTATCGTTATACCGGGAATATCGTTATATCGAAGATCGTTATATCGGGGTTCTGTCCCATACATTTTACAGTAACTTTTGCCGGGACATAGCATATTTATCGTTATACCGGGGATATCGTTATATCGAGGATCGTTGTATCGGGGTTCCACTGTAGCAGATAACTAATTAGTCTGTAGGTTGCGCCGATTTCCAGAATTAGCTGTACATAGGCTCTTAGCTAATAAAAAGACAGATAGTGAGTACAATCTATAATAAATAGGATAGTACATGTCCTTGTCTAGTCCGTGAATACAGCCGTTTCTCCTCGCTCCCCGCCGGGGGAGATGTTTTACAGGAGAGACGTCTGCGATTCGGCCCTAAACATTCCATACTGAATGCGTGGATTTGTTTAGAATCTGGTCAACGAGAGCTGATTCGTAGTTATTTTTCATTAATGATAAGCACAAGGTAAAAAAGTCACAACAATCAAATGTAAACGCCATAAACTTACTAAAAACAGTCATTATTCGTGAAATGTGTTCTTCTTTTTAATAAGCATTTTTTAACATCTAAAAACATTCTTTAGTTCTAATAAATTTCCATAGATGTTGGCTCTTTTGACCTTCACCGCATTCCGCTTTTGAGCCCTCAGTGCCGAAGCATACAGTATGAAACGAGATTAAGGCTTGAGTCGTCTTGGGTGTACAAATGCAAATACAGAAATACAAATCACTGTATTTAGTCACCCCAGGTAAGCCTTGAGTTTATGCCCTGTTCACAGATATGCTAGAACAGTCTATTTAGAAGAGAAAATATTTTGAAGCAACTACTATACCTAGCCAAGCGAAATAAATTCCAATTTTTTCTCCGAAGTAATCTCTGAAATGAAAGGGAGAAAAAATAGTTATTTGACGTTGCTGCCATTCTTACGAGTTGTATAGATGCATACTCGGCTCTTACATTAACTGGTAAACAAGGGCTTTGACTGAGATTCCTCGTACATGTTTTAAAGAAAGTGTTTTTATAAGAGGAAGCTAAATTTTTATAACCTCTTGGCCAGTCAAAACCTCGAGAATTTTTTATTTATTTATTTTTTTTTTACCAGAGAAAACAACCAAATTATGAAGCAAATTTCAACCAATCAGAAGCACCGTCCAGATCTGGGTGCTAACACCTTATTAGTATGGCGCTCGCTTTTCAGTCGTCATTGTGCGGGAAGGTTAGTGGTGGTGTTGCGATATGTCGGCTGCTAACTAACCTGATGTGATCCAGAGGCTGGTATTTGAGCCACTTTCCCCACCGAGCCCAGTATTCTTTAAGAATCTGTCGTTTGTTGAGTTTGAGTTCCTCTGGACCATCCGGTCCTTCCTTCCATTCCTTTGGTAATTCAGCTGGACCCTGTAGGTGAGCAAGTTTTTAATCATTAGGGAGCTTCAGCAATGAAGATGGCGACGTCAACAAGACGGGCAAAAAGCAGTTGGTTTAGTTTAGCAAAACAACACCTTTGCACTTGCATCACGATTTTTTGTACAATTCTTTGCCGTCACTGCACGACTACGACGTGAAAATACGTAATTTCACGTTTTGTGGAGACGTGAACACAAGACAACGACTTTCTCCTTCTTTTCCTGACCTTCGATTCAGAGTTTTAGAATGCAACTCCAGAAATAGTTGCCGGCAATGTTTGGCGAATTGAACGAGATGGAACAAGTGCGATGAAGTTTAAAGCATTGCGAATTCACTGTTTAAGTGACGTTTTCGTTGCCGTCGCCGTTGTTGTTGCTTAAGCTCCCTTAATATTTCCAATTACGCGTCTTTATACGCCATAGAACTTAACGTTAACAAAGAATTTACTTGTGAATGGCAAAATGTACAGCTTTGTGGCAAACAATTGTCTCCCAACTGTTACATCAAACTTTGAAAAACTGTTATGCTAACATAAACCACAATTGCAATCCGTTTTAATCTTCTTCCAGCTTGTCCATCTGTGGCTTGATTCGTATGTGTTTGTACTTTTTTTTTAAATGTTCTGAGAGGATATTTTTATGTTTCACGGAATTTATTTGCAGTTTCCACTGTATGAATTTTAATGATTCCTTTAATATCATCGAAACATAAATATATGTATAAATATGTCACTTTAAAACTCGGGAGAGAAAAATGTCTGAGTTCTCAGCGGGAATCGAACCCATGACCTTCCAGAATACCGGCTAGAATTCTCCAATCACTGAGATTTATTGAAGGGGCAATCAATCAGATGTTAAACCCACCACATGAAGAGGGTAGCCAGCCTTGAACACACCTTCCTCGACAAGGCGATTAATTCCTAATAAAAAATAAAACATTAACAAAACGCTATTAACCAACCTATATTGCTTTGCCTGCAATAATCACCCCCCAAAAGTATTATGGGTAGTGCTCCATGATAAAATTTAAATTCGCTTAATAGCTTCTTAGGAGCAGCTTTCTTTGTATCGCTAAAGGCAGGTAACGTCAGCACAGAATTGACCTAAAACAGCAAAATCCTCGTAACACAGCACCGTTGGCCGGCTATGAAGAATTAGCCAATTAGAAGCGGCGAAATATTTTGAATGAATATGACCATACCAATTTCTCCTCTCTGCCGTTTGCCATAGGGAGCCGTTTCCATAATTTCATACACCTAAAAGAAGAAAGTCATGTTATTCTTGGCAACTATCCTTTAAATCGTTTATGGAACTTAGGCGTTTTAGAAACTGGAAGCGGTGAGATCCGAGCACCAGATATCCATGCCAACCATTTGAAAGGCAAAAAGAAAGAGAGTTAGGTGCAGCATCAATGGAGGGCAGCATTATAATAGAACGTAAGGGTTATAAACCTACATCTTGCCTAATATCTTAGTTTACATTGACTGATTGTTAATTGAAGAGATTCATTCATTGTGCTGGTGGACCAGGGTAGCCATTTTTACAGCAATGTCATATAAATTACCCCACAGGAGGCTGCTTCTTCACGTGAAACTTATGTTTAGTTTGGCGATGCTGTTCTCCTGCTTTATTTCTGTAGTATTTTGATGGAATCAAGGTGTATTTTTGACCTTAATAACATGACCCGCTTAATGCAGACACCCCGTTAATACGGTCACTTTCTATGGCCCCTTTGTAGAGTTTTAGGTTTTTACATTTCCTTCCGTTGCACCTACATGTATCGTGTTCGTATTTGTATCACTATCAAATGATAATTTTGTCTTTTACTTCACTACATTCGCACATACGACGTCTAAAACCCGTTCCCAGGAGACCATGACACTACATCCTTGAGTGTCCGAATTAACGAGGTTTGACTGTCATTAAAGCTAGTTGAAGCTACACAGAAAGGAGAGAAGTTAAAACAAGGATGTGATGACCCCGAGGATCGCTTTCGTGACTTTGCGCACCCACCGAGGGCCGCGCACTAACCAAATGTGCAATCCTTGCTCCTACAACAACTTACCACTCTTGTCCTTTCTGTTTCTGTAAAGTATGTGTCTGGATCTTCATGACCGATAAACCTGCAAATTAAAATTAAAAACGTTACTTAAAAGAAGAGCAATAAACTGTACTAGCAATGCATTTTACTTTACGTGAAAAGTCATTCGCCTTAAAAGATGGCTTCTTTATTTCTAAGTATTTGTTGCAACGGAGAATCATATTTATAAAAAGGCTTGATCTTGAGTTACATTTGGGTATTTTCTAAGTAATTGTCTATCACTACATGCATGTGACGAGTCTATAACTCTCAGACAGCTTTTTCAACTTTCTATGAACAAATCTTACTTGTTAAGTTTGTTGGCTTGAAATGTACAAGTGAAGTAGTCATTTGGCTGTCCAGGCACATCATCTTTGAAGATATTTGGCAAGTGAAGCTTTTGCAAGATTCTGTCTGACCAATTTATTTTTTGAGTAGTGCGAAGCTAAGACAAAGATAAAAAAAAAAAGAACATCACTGATTTAAGCCCTGACCACACTAATGCGTTTTCGTTGCCATCGAAAACGCATCGATCGATTCGCGTCCACACTACAGTTTGGATGCGTTTTTGACAGTCCACTCTAAAACGTTCGAAAATGATAGAAATGTACGTTGCAAAGAGACTACCAACCTCGAGAGGGGCTCTGAAGTTTAATTCTTCTGCATAAAACAGCAAAACTTCCCAAGGAGCATGGCATTTGATGAAATGCAACTTGACTTTTTTGTCTTGAGTCACCTCCTGTCAATTTCAAATGAATCCTTTAAAGATAAGTTCAAATATCTATTAAGGCTGGTTTTCACTAGCGACGGAATCGGAGTCGGAGTCGTAATCAGAAGCGTAGAGATTATGATCTAGTGAAAACAGCGTTCCGATTCCGCTTACGTTCCGCTTATGATCTAGTGAAAACCAGATTGTCAGAGTCGGAAGCAGAAGCAGAAGAACCAACCCAATCACAAAGCGTGGGAAGGTGCATTGTGATTGGTTTATCCTTCCGCTTCTGCTTCCGACTTCGACAATCTGGTTTTCTCTAGATCATAAGCGGAACGTAAGCGACGGAGTCGTAAGCGGAGTCGGAAGAAACGGAAACGTTCTGATTCTTCTGACTCCGATTCCGTCGCGCTTATTTATGACTCCGCTTACGACTCCGATTTTTGATGTTCACTATGTCATAAGCGCTCTTATGACTCCGACTCCGTCGCTGGTGAAAACCAGCCTTTAGGAATACATTTACCTTTTGAATAGAGCACTATATCAAGTGACAAACTGGCCTCACATAAACCTTAAACGCCAATTTTCTTGAAAAGAGAATGGACAGGATGACTGATAACTAGAATTTTTTTTTCCTCTAGCAGCCATGTTAAAACTTAGTTACGCTTCCTCTGGATGGTAAATATAAAGATTACCAGTAACTAATCTCCGATTATCATTCGACGCAATTTTTCCTCCCATTTCATTGGCCGAGAGCCCACCACGTGTCCTGCAAATAACCGCCTACAAATAATGGTCTGTTCATGCGCAATGTCGTCCAGCCGTGTTTGGCTGCAAATCGCGAAATTTTGCCCAGTCTCGTCCTCATCCTCGTCTCAGCCTTTGATCATTTTTATGTTAAAAGGTGCTATAGGAAATTTATAAATTATTAAATTATTATTATTATTGATTGTTAAATATTGAAAGGGAATATAGTAGTAGCCATCCGCTTCTTAGAATACGTTTTGGTGTTTTAAGAAACATTTTTTCTATGGTACAATTCTTGCCTCTTCAAATTCCAGCTGTGATTTAGCTAAGTTTCCCAGGAATTTCTGTCGATATTCCAGATGCTTAGGCGGAGGAGCTTTCTCTCCTTCTTCATAGACAAGCACAAAGTCTGCGAAGGAAATTTTTTAAAAGTTATTTTCTAACAGTAGAACAGTAAAGAACACGACTTTCAGTGTATAAAGCCTAAATATATTCAAAAAAACTCCTCGTGTCAAGATTTAAAGTTAGTTAGTCGATGTCTGTTCCTTGTCAAGCCCTTGGTTACTGCGTTTTCTCATTGACTGACAAGGAACTCCTATGGCGCTTACTAGAAGTCAGAACAGCTCAGCCAGACCGTACATATTATATTGTTTCACGAGTTTAGCAAAATCACTCGAATGGGTACATAGCATGAAGAGGTTCTTATGACAGAATTCTGTTGCATCTTTAACTTTTCAAATGACGAAATATTGGTCAGTATCTAGCTTACCGATTCGTCTCCTGCCATCCTTAAAGAAGCAGCCTCTCTCTCCGCTCATATCTTCATCATTGTCAAAATTCTATTGGGAAATAAACGTAACTTCTTAGTCAGAGATGAAAAACGTAGATGCACAGTACATTTCTTTTTCAACATATAACTTGTGTAAACGTGTAATTTGTATAATATGATTTAAACTAAACCACTTTGTACAGCTAGCACTCTCTTTTAGACAGAGTAAAGCGGTGAAGTGTATGATCTACACAGTATGGGTGATTGCTTCACTTAATTTGCGCGTGACTAGGGAATAAGTTGCATTGCAGAGATTTTCTGCTACCATGTGTCTGTCGTGTCTAGGGAAACATTGTACTCTAAAATTGCATTCCCGAAAATGTACTAGTCCAAGATAAAAACCCTAATTTAAGATAAAACCCCAACTGAAATTGAATACTTTTTGTAGTTATTGCATTGTAAAAGCTATTAATTTTGTAACAATGTAACTTAACTTATCTTATCTTATCCCTATATTGATAGTGTTTTACTATGCTACGCGCGCAACCGTGAACACCAGACAAAACGTTTGACATACTTTTGACAAGTTGGGATGACTGATGTCTGGCAAGTGGCCAATCACAGCGGAGAAAATCTTGTAACAGGGCGGAGCCGAACGACAAGTTGATCCCGGCGCTACCAAAGAGAGCGTTTTCAGTAAACAGCATGGCGGCTTATCAGGTGAACGTGAAGTACGGAGAAGAAAGGTTTTGCACTTTCTTAATCAAGGATATCACTTTCGCGAAGCTTATGCAGCAGATAAAACGCAACTGTTCGCCACTCGCGTACTTACCCGCTTCAAACATTCGTGTACGTTATCGCGACGAAGACGGTGATATGATCAGTTTATGGGAAGATTCAAGTGGTTTTTCTTTTGGAGAAATGCTGAGGAGTACCAAAGAAGTAAAAGAACGGGATTATAAGAAAATATTTCTACAAGCAAGTGAAATAGATTCACCGCTACCCAGTAAAATAAGACGAACCGACCTGGGAATGCCGAGTTCGGAAGCTGACAACGAGTCGCTGCAACCGAAGCATTTGTCTTTTACACCAGAAGCCGCGCGTCCCGCGGCAACAACAGGCAAACGCGCTCAAAAAAGTCCTTTGGACTTCCAGCGACAAGAAATTGAAGAAAATGTGTAGATTTTGAAAGTACAAGTTGCTAGCGCCAAAGAAGAACGGGAGAAATTGAACTGTGAATCCAGGCACTTTCATTCTCTAAGTTAAATTCGAGGCCGGCTGTGTAACAACTGTCATTGCTGTGGGCATACAAAAGTTAAGTGTTCAAAAGCTCCTTGCACGGACATTAACGCATGTAAAATAGAGGAAAAGCACCCCGAGCACAAAGCTAAAATTAGCCAACTTCAGCGGGAAATAAGATCTCTTGAAACCAAGGCCCAAGAAGAGGAAGCCCACCTCAAAGGTTTTACAGCTGCACAATCGTCGTTTTTTTGTGTAATGAGACCTAGAACCAAGTTGAATATTCAAACAGTAGTCGGTTGGACAGAGATCTTATAATTTTACAAAGAGCGATAAAAGAGGTTCCCGATTGGCCCGAAGATGAAGATTGGAGACTTCCGCTGATTATAGAACAGTACGAGAACTCGAATGTAAACTTTTATTTGAACGAATGAACTAGTACTCCAAAATTTCAGCCCGGAAAAAGGCTCCCGAAAATTCTAGGTGACCTTTTTTGGGTAAAAATCCGTTAAAAATGGGCAATTATACCATTTTCTAGATGTTCGAAAATCCTAGGAGAGGCAGGCAAGCAAGAAATTTTACAACAAATGTTCCGAAAATTCTAGATCTCAAATCGTCTTCCGAACAGATATTTTCCGAAAATTGACGTTGGATGCCCCTGATTTTCAATCATGTTAATTTGTTGGTTATAAGACGTTTTATTAATCTCGGTCTCATATAGCGTTGAGACTGTAAGAGTCATTTGTTCCATTTCTGATGTTTTTTTCACTAAGAAATTAGTCGCGATTAGTTTGAGTTATGTACTGTCTGCCCTGCTTCAGCGGTCTGTTCAACAATGCCAACATTCAGCAGTGTTCAAAAAATATAGAATTCGTTAAAAATATGTAAGTTGTGTTCGAAGGCATTACGTAGGTTTTTTAACGTCAGTTTTCTGGACTTTATAATTACCAAGTCCTAACTTAAAAATATCCACAGTGCTTGAAATACGCATAGGAGTTATCCGCGGTGATGTTGAGGATCGCCTGTGCTATTGCGATTTTTGTTTCATTGACAGCTAGCATGTTGTGGCGACGTAAAAAGGCTTTTATTGCATTAAAGCAATATTCGCAAGTATTAAAATGCGATGAGTAAGGTGGCTGAAATAGTAGTCTTACACCGCAATCCGGTAACATGGCGCTGAGCACTGGTTCAAAACGATGGCCGTGGTGAAAGCCACCATTATCCATGATCACGCAATCTCCGCGCTCAAGCACTGCACTTCCATCAGCTCGCTGCTCTTGAGAAACTTCGTCAAAGAAGTTAAGCATTTCTAACGCATTAGACGGGCGTTCCAGTATATTATAAAAGTCCACGCCACAAAATGAGTGCAACAGATTTATAGTAAAATTTTCATTAGACGCGTAACGCTGTATTTAAAGAGCGAGCTCTCCGAGTGGAGCACTCCCATATTTTCTGTATCCTGTAGTTTTGATCGTGGGTTGATGTCAGCTATGTCGGTGAGAAAATCATCAATTGCCGCTGTCGTCTCAGGGTTTGTGGATTCAAGTGGAATGGCAGTAATTTTCTTTCTTGTCATCATAAGATCTTTGCGGATGACTTTATTGATCTGTGATACGCTAGGTAAATAAGCGCGATGGACAACACCATCCAATAAAAGTCTCTGTTGTATTTCGCTCACATAAATGCTTGGTTTTCTTACTTTCTGTGCTTCTATATATTTTAAGGCTGCTTCATCAATGTTTGGCTCGGGATAGTTAACTCTTGCGGCTCTAAGGGATGTATCTTGTTCATTGTAACGATTTATCACTTTCTGCACAAAGCCAGGACTCGAACGAAGTTTCCGTGCGATTTGGCAGTGACCGAATCCATCATGATAAAGGTCCAATACTCGTTCCCTTTGCATCTCAGGAAGAGGTCTGCCATTATCAAAATATCCACCGTACCTATTAAATCTCAGTTGAACATTAGCGGGTGTAAAATAGTAAACATATCTTTTGTTAAGAGACACTTGTCGTAATGGTTTCATCTATTTATAGCAAAGGCAAAAAATGGTAAAAACTCTACTTACAAACATTTGTAACCCGACCGTGTAGCATTCTAGAAATTTTAAGAGCCTTCCTTGATCAGTATTATAGTAATTACAAAGTTTATATTATTTCACAAAAGGTGAACTAAAAGAAAAACGACAGAGTAAGTCAATTGCTTTCCCGCCAATATCACGCTGGTCATCAAACTTGTCAAAAATATGTCAAAAAATGTCAAAAGTTTTGTCTGGTGTTCACGGTAGCGCGCGTAGCACAGTAAACATGTACATTTTTAGGTACGATATGATTAAAAACTTTTTCTCAAACTAAACCTATTCTAACATCAAATAATTTAAAATTCATATTAGTATTATTTCATAGTGCTATTTCTAGTTTCAAAAGTTCAATGTTATTTTAGTGGTCCCAAAAGGCTAAATACCTGAATTCTCAAATCAGGATTCAAATAAAGTTCATGCATTCAATAATTTTATATTACTTTAAAATTTTTGCTGCTATTCTCTTTAAAAAGCATTTCCATCGTTGTCAGTGATTATTATTTTAATTTTTATTTACACAGAATCTGGATATCAATATAAACAATAGTTGTACTGAGTTTAATTTCAATCTAATTGCCTTTGCTTAATGACATAAATATATTTACGTGCCGACAAGCGTGTCCAATAGAGTTATTTTCGGTAAGAATATGAAATGATTAATAAAAATAATCAGTAACCATTTTCCGAAAATTGAAGATAGTTTTGTTGTTAAGATATTGATGACAATGTCAACGACGACGATTATGACGATGATTATAACGATATTGAATACAACGTGAAATGCTAAATATTTTGGCTTTTTGCTATCAATTTTAAATCTAAGAAATGCAGATTTTTGGTCAAAAGTAGAGTTTGATTTTACGTGACTTACGTCATCATCGAGTACGGATAAGGTCATGGACGGTAAAAGTTTAGATAACTGGGTGGAAGATGATATATAGTTTTTCTTACATCTTAGTAGTATCCAGGATGCAAGAAACGCGGTAAATAACGTAAATTGAAGAAATCCAATGGTGCATTCTACATGTTCTCACTAAAGCTTCTCGAATGTAAATATCACTTGTCTGTCTCTACCTCACTTTCATTGAAATCGCTCATAAAATTTCACTCTTTCAAATTTTTCAGGTAATTCACAAGGATTTTTGACTTTGAAAAATGAGCTGCCTTTGCTTTATCGAATGATTAACCCTTTCCTTACTAACATCAATATTTCTTAAGTTTAGAAGCATGCTTTAGATTTTTATCAAAGAAGAGAACCTTGTAAATTCCGTTGTAAGCTGGATCAAAAGTATTATAAGAAGCCATTTCCTAGAAAGAGATCAGAAGAAAAAGAAGAGAATTAAAATTCAGGACTCTGCAATTTTTTACAAAAATACAAAAACATCAGAATAAAGTATTTTCACATGACGTCACGTCCAGGATATTGTCATCTCTCAAAGCAAGGAAAAGGCGGCCATGTTGGTGACCCAATAAAATCCCGTATGAGCTGAACCTTTTTCTTACGTAAAAATTTGCTGTTTTTCCAATAAATTTGCAAAGCTGCCGGCCACGTGAGTGAAAACGCTTTATAGAGTGTTTTCACATGACGTCACGGCGGCCATATTGGTAGCCCAATTAAAACAATGAAACGGCGGCCATGTTGGTGTCCCAAACCACTCATGTAGGGGTTGAACTCCTTTCTTATGCAAACGTTTTCTTTTGTTCCAATAAATTTGCATAGATGCCAGCCATGTGAGTGAAAACGCTTTATAGTTAGTCAAAGAATTCATGGCTCAAGCACAGAGTTGGTGGCCATTGAAAGGAGAGATAAGGAAAAGGGTAGATCGGAAAGAATTCCAGTTGTTTCATTTTTTTCCAAGCTCTTTAGAGTAGTGAAACTCTGACTACATTGCAGAAAATGTTTGTTTACAATACACTGCAACTAGCGTGCACTCGCCATGTAGTTTAAATAAAAGGTATATTGAGATATGTCAGGGATTTTAAGCAGTAATTTATTTCTCTAATAATCTTCAAAAACTTATAGCAATAGTCATAGTCATGCGGCGCAAACAGACATGTTCCATTACAACTCCAATTCTACACAAAAGCAGTTTAAATTTGAAAATGACGTACTGTATGTTCCGCTTTTTTTATATTGCATTAAGACAAGGAAAAGTATCCACTTCATAAACAATGGCAAAAAAAGCAGCAACAGCGAACAAACGAAAAACGAAGCAAACCCTAACAATAATTATATTGTGCAAACCTCATGGACTTTTCTGCGTTTTATTTATCGCGTATGTAGATTATGCCAATCCTTTCAAAGTCAGCAAACTGTCACTAAAGGTACATAATTTAACTTTTATGTTACAAAAGTACTTATAGACAGTAGATGAAAAATCGTATTTAAACAGATATTCAATTAAAATGATCTGCTGTGGCATTAATTAATAATGTATGATTTGCATGATCTGCTTGGGCGTTTACAACGGTGTGTCTTCGTCCATACTGATGTTCAGCTCATATTTCATCTTGTACTTAAAATCATTGGCGTTACTGTTGATATTGTTGTATTCCTAGACTTTTCACTCAACTAAAAAGAGACTGGTATGATAGCATGCCGGAGAGTGGTGACACAAATATATTTGAAAAGTGCATGTGATTTCGAAGTTTCTTCATTTCGTATTACGTCATTCGTTATGATGAGTGACATGGGACCAATTTGTTAACGTAATGCTTTCTCGTGGTAAAAACAAAACTCACCGAAACAAAATTGCGTGCATACCGAAAATAATCAAGTCACATATAAAGATATATCTCATGGTATCTACTCCAAAACATTGTAAAATATTGTGTCTTTTATACACAAATGTACGTAGAAAGGTTGTTCTTCTAGTCAGTTTGTGTGAAAATTGGATAGTCATAGATTATAATCACATTGCCGCCGTAGTGTCGAATTTGTCAATTCCTTGCAACACAACAAGACAAAAAGAAATCAATTAGACCATAATAAGATGTTAATAATATATGGTGGTATATCATAGTGATGCTAGAAATAACACTAATCTACCCAATAATCTAATTCAGAACGAAAGTACAACTGTAATGCTATTGCTATTTCTAACTATAACATTGCTAAATCGCCTCACTCGATTTGCATACATTTGTGGGATACTAAATAGAGGCATCAAATGCCTCTACCTCTGGCACATTGAGAGCTCTTACAGCTCGGCGGGAAAGTCCCCTTGCTCTGGAACCCACTGAAGATATCCCTGTGTCATTAGTTTTCTACTCAATACGTTATAATGTATTCTGTTACCGTATTAAAAAACAGCGTGGAAGAATACTTTTACAAGCGAATGGTAAATGAGGTCAGATTTGAAGAACGGCATGAGGGAAGTGCATAGGGTTGCACAAAATTGCCCTAAGAACTATTTTCGAAGTTATTTTTTTGTTATGTTCCCACTATAACGTGGTTTGATCATGCTCGTAATACCGGCGACAACATTGGCCACTTGCCAATAGTAACACTGACGATCTAACTAAGAACCCACTCTAACCATGGGCATCAAAGGGCATCAAAGGAGGCACTACTTAAGATTTAATACGATAGCTATAGGGGTTGATATAATTGGTAATTATATCATGATGATTGTAGTATTATGACTCTACAAAAAAAGATAACGGAGTTATTAACTGAGCTATCTGTCAAGACATAAATGCAATTGTTGTACAGGCCAAATATTTGTTTGTCTTTTTCGCGCTCTGGAATTTACAATGAGACCAAGGGCACCATGTGATTAACAGAAATTCACAGGTATCTTATTAAGCAGTTTTCATTTAATATTTGAAATATTTTCCCTGTTCAAAAACAAACTCACACTGCAATTCGCGTTTGTTGTGTTGGTAAACATGACAAATTTCGAAGTTTGATACCAAAGCTCCATTGTGTTGTTTATCTAATTTATAATCAGATTAAACCTAATTTCTAGACTATTAAGTTCGAAAGCTCGTCCGTCTTCCAATGAAGTTTATGTCTATCTTGATTTAGCTTCGGTTTATGATTCCGTTGAATTGTATGTCACAGTATGTCGCAATCTTTTTTTTCCCTAAGAGACAAACATCCTTCATAACAAATAACACGGAAGTAGGGGAATTGATATTTGAATTGATTTTTTGTAACTGCGCCATCTTGACTGACATACTGGTCAAGAAGCGGAATCACACTGTCAATATCATCTACAGATACCTGCTCTCCCTCATTATTCTTTGGCTCAGCCTGGTCTTCCTGATCTTCTTGAGTTTCCATTCTCTAATTTTATGTGATCTTTCTTATCTCTTCGCCTCCATACAAAAAATACCACGCATTTCCATCTACCACACCAGCAGAAACTACAAACGGTTTCTCAGCAGGCGATACTATTCACATCCTTGTTGACAATTGAATGTTTGTTTAATTCTCTACTACCAAATATGTCAGCCATTCGAGAGACAAATATTTTCGTTTTGAAAAAGTAAATCAGCCATCCACAATCCTGGCTTATCCAGTCCACATTAGAACCGTTATTAATGATCTAGGCCGTTTGAGGGGGTGTAACTTTCAAGTTCTATTAAATGGATAACTTTATAATGTAATATAATGTTAATGACAGTGAAAATTCTAAGTGATAATATCTTGTTAAAGAAGTTGTTTAGCAAAGTGGAACAGGTACTACCTGCCCTTATGACTGTTAAGTGATTAATATAACATTGACAACTTTTAGTCAGTCATTTAGAAGTTCAATTTCATTCTAACAAAACGCTAAAACCATCAAACAAAAACGTTAATTTGACATGTAAAATGTAAACCACTTAACTTAAATAAAAGTTTTTCAAAATATCGAGAAATATCAAATTAGTTGAACTTTGCTTTCATTGTTTAAGACAGGTTATCTTTTACGTTTTGATCTGTAACCAAAATCTCAATACAACCGCAAATTTCTGACTTAACTATATTTGCTACGAATTTACTTCCCTTCAGTTTTTCGTGAAAAAAATTCCGTATTAAAGGTTTAAGTTGCCTGACACACGTACATTTGCTTCACATTTATTTTCAAAACTGCTACAATCAAATTTGAGGGCGCTGAAATTTAAATTTCAAGTCCTGGCTCTTTCATATGGGGTCAAAAAACCGCAGTTGTGGGGTAAAAAATACTTAGCTAGGTATCGCATATGCAGTAAGAATTAATCAGTTGAGCGAATACAAAAATAAACACAAACGTTCAGAAAATGCAATTTGAATGGTTCAGAATGCGTTTGAAACAAACAATGGGGGTGGGGAGGGATATTGCTTTGTTAGGTGAATTCCTTACTAAGTATCATTACACTACCAAAAATGCTTTGGTTGAGTTATGGAGAAGATATCACACAAATTTCATCAAAGGGTACAAACCATTATAGTACTACATGAGAAATTTCTGCAATCTGATAGGCTTAGAGCAGTGGTATTTCAGCTTAATTTGACATACCTACATGTGAAAATTACAAACCTTTTGCAGGTAGTAGTATAAACAAATGATAGCATGATTTGTACGTGATATTTGGCATAAATACCACTCGTGATATTTCAAAATTGTCTCAAATTTCACTCGCCTAACGGCTCGTGAAATTATGTATAACAGTTTCGAAATATCACTCGTGGTATTTGTGTCAAATATCACTACAAATCATGCTATTACCTATACTAATATCATAGCATTGAAACTTGAAAACGTTGGCTAAACTCAGCCTGAATTTCATCCGATTACTTCGAGTCGTTACTACTCCCTCAGTAACGTCTTTGCTGAGAGGAGAAAACGGCTCGAAGCAGTCGAATGAAATTCAGGCTAAGCTAAACTTTTTAAAGGCTTATTTAATATCCGTCCTTGCCCCTGATCAGTAGCAACAGACGACAGGAAACAGATTCAATGCCTAGATATAGTCTTGACCCTACAACAGTGTATTGAACAAATCACCAATTATTGTTTTAGCACTACAAGGTTTCATAGCAACGTTACAACCCACAAAAACCCCTCATTTTAGCTATTAGCGGTAATATAATTCAATAACACTTGGTTACCCCCCATCTATCTCATCGAATTGTAATCAAAATGTCAAATTTACCTTTTTACAAGGTTTAAGAAATGCTCCATGAAGAAAGTTCAGAGCCACTTTAAAAACGTCGAACTGATAAAGTAGCTCTGCTGAACTCCCTTGACAGAAAAACACCACACCAACAAAAACGGCCCCCCACGTTTTGGTGGCGAAAAACATTTACGGATGTTTTTGACAATACCTTTGACATCAGCGACTTCAGAGCGCACATTTTCTGCCCTCAGACGACTCAAGAACTAGCTAACAATCACCAACAACAACTGCCTACTGATGCACTGTCACAAATCGATTACGTACACATTAGACACTGTGGAGATTGCTTGTGCCAACGAATGGCGCATAGGGCAGTTTGGAAAATTTGAGTAGGGGTATGAGTACGGCTAAGTGGAAGATGAGCCCCCCTACCCCGTTTCAAAGCACTCCGCCGCCTCTGTAATCATTCAGTTAGTTTGACTCAATCTTTAATGCTATTTCTGATTGAAAATAAAATATATCTATGGACTCACGGCTTGTCTTAAATTTTGCATTTATTTGTGGTCAATGAATTTTTCTCTTCCGAGGGAGGAATACATTAAAGACAAGAATCATGTGTAATGGAAATATTGATTTTTCACCATGTCGGCTAGCAGTTGGATTGCTTACGAAGTAAAACAGATTTCGCACTGTAAGGCAAAAAACTTCCAAATGTTGTAATCTTCCTAGCTCTACCAACTTCCCACGTAAGTTTATTAAGCAGGTAAACCAACGGAAAGCTTGGGCTCTTTTTAAATCCATTGATTATTAAATTTTGTTTTCTTTAGTGGAACAAATTGTGACGATTTAGGTTAACGAGTGTCGACATGTTTAACAATGTTTTAATGTGGTTATAAGTCGAAAATCAAATGTCCGTCGGGCTGAGTTGGTTCGATTTTGCCGACAACGTCTCATTATCGAGTTTCTTTTGGGCAGGACATAACGATCTATGTCTTGGGTTTTTTTTAGCATTTCATGTTTCTCATTGAACGTATTTGAAAACATCTGATGTTGGTTCAGTGAGCCTCGAAGTGTTTTATGAGGCATGCACGTACATTTACCCTCATATTAGTTGGATAGGACAGGATAAAACTTCGTTGTTAACCAGTTCTAGAAGCTATCTCAGATGTTATACTTTTTGTGATACTTTGCAGCTCATGAGGTAATTTCATAATTTATGAATGGATAATGCTTAAAGTTTGTTTTAAAAACTACATGCCGAGGGAGTTAATGAAATTCTTTTCACGTGGAGAGGTCGAAACAATAACGTATTATCGCCTTCGATAACCCCAGTTACTGTTTATAGATTTTACCTAAAAATTAGACGGTTCTTTGAAGTTAAGGAAGTAACTCTATGACCATTACATCTAGATCTATTGAAAAGGAAAACTGACCCTGACTTTTCACTTTGAAAATTCTCAGACATTCTATGTATCCACGACACCTTCAGTGAAAGCAAGACTTAAATTCCAAAACAAACAAAACTAGATCTTCTTTTTATCGTTCATTTGAAAAGGACGTCGATATGCAAATTAACGCCATGTCTTTAGAAAACTCTGTAAACATTTGTATCAGCGAAGCGTATCGAGGAACATACAGAGCCCTTTAAATTTTCCATCGTCGGTTTGGCATGTCGAGTTCCTGCACGGAAAGGCGAATATGGCATGTGGAGCATAATTAATCTTTGGGAACCTCCCTGCGGTTATATTTTCGTGTTTATGAACTTGCTCTGTCACCATAGAAAATGAATATAGCCGGTCTTCATAAAAGCGTCTTCCAAGCCTTATTCTACACGTTCCTTATCTTTTTCATAATCTTTTGATAAGTTCTAGCGTTACATTTGCCTTCCCATATTGACAACGAAAGTACTGAACTAAATCACGGACTTTAAAAACAAACAGTTATTCAATTATTTCGACGCACACAAACCAATTTGAAGACCTAAGGCGTTTTCGATTACTTTTGTTGTCACTTAAGCTTATATCTAAATGCATATTCCTGCATTTTTGGATTCTCATTTTCTAGAACTTGTCTAATATTTCCAGTCTGAATTTTTCCGTGTTTTATGTACGACCAGTAAATACTCGAATGTAAGGTCGGATAGTGTGAATAAAACTAGCGATCATCAAACGCATGGGATGGTTAAAATTGAAAATGACAAATATAAAACATTCCAAAAACGGTAGGCAGCTAGAAAAAAAGATTGCGTAAAAATTGAACTTTTCTAGCGGTCAAACCTATATTACGCCCGATTTTGTTTAATTTTTAATGACCTCAAATCTCGCAGTTGGCTTGAATCGATCTTTGATCGACTCAAAATCATGGCCAAATTAAAAAACATGACAAATTCGAAGCGCTGGGTATAGACTGAAATTTTAGTTTAATTGTGTTCCAGTCACTAGACGCGGAAAAGAATGACAACACAAGCAAAATCATTGAAAAGTTGACATTCATGAATCTAAAACTAACAGGTAATAATTCTGCGTTCAGTGAAATCGTTTTATTTCACGGTTATTTTTTTCCTTTCATTCGATAAACATCTGGATGAAGATATTTGCAACCTTCGTAGAGGTTTTTTGGTATCATAAATCGATGCGAAATTCGACGCGAAATTTTAACAAATAGAACCTCGCCAGTGCGATGGATGCAAGCTATAGCTAGCTATAGTTGACTGACGTATATAAACGATTTTAGTGGAAAATTATATTTCGCAAGTAGCAATGACAAAGAAAAGATAATAGTTTAACCGAAACATAAAATTATTTTTCATGTATCAATATGAAATATGATAAATACCAGAGATTCGTTTGCGGCCAAGGGATCCGTGTCGTCCATTTTGTTGTACGACCTGGGCATGGCTTCTCTTCGTGAATCGACCCAAATATATCAACTTGCTGCCAACTATGCCGATTGTAAATCCTTCTTCACGACATTATAAATCAAAATGAGTGGAATTATACCGAAGTGTGAGCAAAGATCGGCAATATTTTTGTCCCATAAGTTCAGAATATTACAGATCACCACGGTGAGAGACAGATTCAAATCAGATCGTCAAGAAATTCGGAAGAAATCAAAATAGAAGCCCCCGCGCACGCTGTCAGCCAATCAGCGATCAAAAAACATCTTCTTTGAACAGTATTTCGGTGACAGCTGTTCTTAGCGAACTTCCATGTCTAATGGATTCGCAATTCAGGGAAGCGTTCTTTTTTTCTTAACTATTGCTGTATATAAAAAACAATTTCCAAACTTTAATAGGCCTCTCTTAACTTCGGTTTGACCGTATTTTCGAACAACGAACATTTTGCGCGTTGACCGCGTTTTAAAGTTGAAGTTGTTCGATTTTCAATTTTATGATAATTTATTCAAAGAGCCACAAGGCCGAATAAAGGTGAATACCCGTATTTTCCTTTAATTGAATATTCAATAATTTTGTTGAACTATTATACTATAATAGTTTTGTGGGGAAAATCTCTCAGGTCATTTGTCGTATCGAGGTTTAGTAGCGTTGCATTAAAACACTTGATTAAAACGGTTTACTATCCTGGGGAAAATATAAACTTACTTCAAGTTTTTGAGAACGGTAAAATTGAATTTGCGTCAGGTGAATGTATATCTAATTCACCACTGAAATTTTGGTAACAGGAAGAGAAAACAGAGGATTTAGCATCTACATAACTTTGGACCAAAAGATTTGTTCAGGTTTTAATCTGTCGTTTCGAACATTTATGCACTAGCCGTAAAAATATGAAGTAAAGTAAGATAATTAAAAAAAATACAACAGTTCATAGTTATCATTTGTTATGGCTTTCAAACAGAAAAGTATATATATGTTTCTTAATGATTTTGCGAGATTATTTTTTGTTAATTTTAATTATTGTAAAAACTGCATCACAGTAACGTTAAATTTTATTTTCTGGTTAGTTAATCCGTCGCAATGAGGCGTTTATTATAATTAAAGCGAGAGCCCAATGGGAAAAAAATTAAACTGGCTAAACTTGATAATTATGCCCGTACAAAAACTGCTTGCTCTTGCTGTTGCCCTTGACTGAATCTTTAGTCGCAGTCATTAATCTGTTTATCGTCAAATGAATCGGTAGTGAAACATAAAATCGTTCAGGGTCTGGAAAAGGTGGTCCCGTCCCGTTCCGTCCCCGTCCCGCATTCCCGCTCCTTTTTCACGAGAATCCCGCACCCCGAGATTCTGTCGTCGCTATCCGGAAAGTATCGTTTTTTTTTCCAATACCGCATCTGTACCCAATTTATGGTGAATCCCGCTTCCAGGTAGCAGTCAAATCTCGTATTCCGTTAACTTTTCCCGAATCCCGCGGTGTATTTTGGCCAAATTCCGGATCACGAGAATAGCGTTCCAGACCCTTATCATTGTGTGAGACAATTCTTTCTTTGCGGCACTTTTTTTTACACTATTTTTAGAATAAAATGAACCTTTCCACACTTATAAACTACGCTTTTCAGCAAGGAAACTATAATTATATATTCATGAACCTCTCCTCTCCGAATGGTGTTACAAAATATTTGTTTATCTTCTTTAGCGTGTGGACAGAAACCGTAAGCAACTGTGAATGTTATATGTAAGGCGCACGCTTCTATAACACTGATCTAAACAGGCATAGTCCCATCGAAAACTTAAATATAAAATTTTTTATGAAAGATTTGAAGCGAGGAGTCATTTTATAAGTAGGCTGAGTATCATCCTCCGAGTGAACGTTGTACTGAATAGGACTGCTGTTGACAGTGACTGTCAACAACAGTCCTATTCAGGACTACGTTCACCCGGACGATCATACTAAACCTACATAAAATTTGCTATTAGCAAATGGGGCTTGATCATCCTTTTTGTAGGCCCACTTGATTTGCTTTACATATATTGATCACACATGGCCGGTAAACACGTGGCTTGAACAATTGCTTATTCAATAACGAAAAGATCTATTCATTCACTTGTGAATTAATTACTTGTTACTTGTATGAAGAGCGTTTTAACCCCTAAATCCCAATCAATACCCTGCTTACAACATCATTACATAATCAAGGATTAGGCCATTAGAATGAGTGAAATTATTACCTAAGGAAAATAATTATTTGATCACGAAACAAATTTTATTACTAGTGATTAAATCTTTAAACTTCTACCACATCGTGGTCGTAAATATTATGCGTTAATATCATAATTATGTGGCTATAGAATAAGTTGAGAGGATAATGGTTGTCGTCAGAGCTATGAGAATAATCTCTAATAGTCTGAATAAGTCGTTTTAGAATAAGCTTAAATTGGTTCACTTTTAGGCTCGCAGACCAAAGAGGCTCATCATTTAGATAAATCTTTAATGTTACTGTTGTTTATTCCTTGTATTGATGGATTCAGTTTATCTTCCTCAGCTATTTTAAATTCCCCTAAACTGAGGTAAACAGTAGCACTGAACATGCGCATTACGTCTCAAACTTTTAAATAAGATACGAAAAGAAATAGGCTATTTGCATGATGACGTCATTTACTACTTCGACCAGAATCCTTTAGGGTTTTGCTTTCTTCTGCAAATTAGGGCTTTTGTTATTTAAACCATAGTTATTAGAGGAGACTGGTTATGAAAAGCGGCAAACATCAATGATAAGAACAACAGTGCTGCAGTTTATGTTGGAAGTACCGTGAAAGTGCACAATCCTTTGTTTTCTGTTGGCAAATTGTTACGGAATAAATTAATGCAACGTTTTTGTTGGTCAATACAATTAAAATGATAGGAATTCTTTTGAACGTTGTGCACTTTCAGGTCCACAAAAACATATAACAAAGGAGTATGACGGATTTCATAACCATTCCACTCAATTAACTATGTTTAAACCTTGCTGGGATTTCCAAATTTAACGAAAAATGTTCTGGTCGTAGTAGTAAAATAACGCCATCTTGCAAATGTCGTTCCTGATTACTACCGCGAAGTTGAGAAGGTTGGTGTATTTTCTAATTCTTATTAGGGTCAAGTTTCTAAAGACTTAGGAGCTGTCCACACGTGATGCTTGTTGGGAACCAGTGTCTGGGTACTGCCACAAAATGGTGTTGTGTCATCACAGCTTGAGTACCCAATAAGTGACCTTGTACATCTAGCCGGATTTTTGAAAACGTTATCGCCAAATGGATCTTTTGCGTCCAACAATTTTTTCGGCCAAAAATCTCCAAAGTAGCTAATATAAAAACTAAGAGTGCAACCATTGCTTTTTTCTCTTCTCCTACTTTCTTTCTCCTCGCTCTTTCTTTTTCTCTTTCTCCTTTCGTTTTGGAGCTTATCGGGTTTAAGAAACCTGCCATGTGACGCCTTTTCACTCAAATGACTTCAAATTTCGTTAGGTTCCTTTTCAAAACATCGGTTAGACATACATGTCGTTACTCCATTTCGCCCTGTCAGGCGCTAGTTTGAGACATCAGCTTAGCAGCGAGTACAAAACTGTGGGCTACGCCAGAACTTACAAAAATTGTCAGACGCTTGTTTGAAACATCAACTTAGCAGCGAGTACAAAACAGTGGACTACCCCAGAACTTACAAGAATTAGGTGTAAACGCTGCCTTATTCTGCATTCGAGGGAAGCTACATAAGAAACACTAAACATTGCTTCACCCAAAAATTGAATTCACTGAATTTTGGCTTAGAGTGCAAAACCCCAGATACCGTAAAATTCCGAAAATAAGCCCCGGGACTTATATTTTTCAAAGGCCTTTTTTGAGGGGCTTATTTTTGCAGGGGCTTATATTCGGAGGGGCTTATCTGCGGAGGGAAATTTGCGTTTCAAAATCGATTGGGCTAGCCTTATAGTTTGAAGAAAATTTACCGCTTTGGCTTTGTTTTACTTTGTATTTGAGGGCAATTTTCCAAGTACAAGCCCCTGGGGGGCTTATATTTGGAGGGGCTTATTTTCGGAATTTTACGGTATATATTTTTAGGTACTTAGAAGTTTGTGAGATACTAAGAAAATCGAAAGGTACAATAAATATACGATTTTCTTTAATATTTAGGACTTTTTCTGGTGTTTTCCCTTTATTCAAACGAGCCCGCAATCAAACTATCCAGTGCTGAAAATTTCCGGTAATGTATCCCAGAATTACAATGGATGCTAGTTTTAAAAAAGTAGGACACTGTTTATTATACTCGGGGCAATATCAATCACATTCCCCGTCACAACAGGCACTTTAGTCGCCGCTCTGGTTAAAAAAAAAAAAGTTACAATTCAATATCCTGAGATATAGAGATATTCTCTGAACTTCCGAGATATGTAGAAAATTTCACGATATATTTACAATTTTTTTAACGTGTTTAATGTCTGAGAATTGACGCGACCTGCGTTTCGTTCCAATTCTTCGCCCGGCTTTTTTTTTCTTGCACTCGTTAACCTTGTAATTCACTTCGATTAACTAGCCTGTAATAGCAGAGCCGTAGCTAGCGGGGGCAGCTGCCCCCTCCTCCCGGACCTGTTAAGCCAGACATATCAAGTCTGTGGATGGAGTGGTTATAGTGACTTGCAATTGTTTGCCATTTTCATATTCGAAATCGATTTTTCGGAGACATATCTCATGACAAGTGCTGAAAATAGCGTTTCGGAGCCTCCAAATTTGAAAATGTTCCGGGGGAAGATACCCCCACAACCCCTGCCTTCGGCACTCGCGCGCGATAATGCCCCTTCGCCCCCCGCCCCGTCAACTAGCTATGCTAGCTACGGCCCTGAATAGGTTTTGTAAACTGTTTCAATAAAGATTGAATGTATTCTTTGTAAATAATTAATTTTGATTATTTTTGAGGTACGAGTGGTACTCTTAGAATCCCACTGATGTTTCAATAATTTAACCTTGACATTTGGCAAATTTTAAGCTACATCTCTTCCTATGATAATAACAGTAGTATTCGCTGTTGTCACGTTTCTAATTCCAGCAAGAAATCTTCTGTCGTTGGCGAGCTTCCCATTAGTCCGTGATGATCTGACATGATCTGTTTGGCCTGATAGGATTCGCGTTTTATGATGGTGTCCAGTCCTCCAGGAATATCGGGAACCAGCATGTCAATCAGGGTGGATACAAAGAATATAAAATGCTGAAAAGTCGAGAAAGTATGGTTAATCTTTTCATCAACAACCGTAAGTACCGTGGATATATACATGAGATCTCTACCATACTGCGCCAAGAAATGGTTACTTCGGTATAAGCATTGCAGTGAAATTTGACAGCTCCTCGGCCTCCTTAGAAATACTAACCACGCTGCACACTCGGTCATTATTCTTAAAAAGGCCTTGACGCTTTCCTATATTTAGCCGACGACGTAAATCTTGAAAGTTAAGTGTCGTGCATCTGTAACGAAGTAACTGATATACTCACCTCAAAAATGATAACAAATGCAAGTTTTAGAGTCAACAAATGCCAATAAAATTTGCTCAATGAACCGTCTGGTTCTCGAAAGTCTATAAATCTGTAAAGAGAGAAAAAAGAGGGACAATCAGTTTATTTAAAACGAAGATACTCCATCCCTTGATGTACACTCTTGCTTTGATATAGCACTCCTTCCATATACTTTCCCTAATTATATCGGCTAAAACGTAAAAAATGTGGAAGATTTGCCTCCTAATTTACAACCCCGTGGTTTTTTGGTATGCGAATGCAGCATTTGCCATCTTTGCCCCACATTTACGCTTCAGTTTTGCACATTTTTGCGACATATTTGCTAGGATAAATAATGGTTTTTGAACCTGCAAATTGAACGTTTCGTTTGTCACCGCACCGTACCTGCAAGGCTCCGAGGTAGCGTTTGGTGGGGCCCAGGCGAGTGAAAAGTTAGTGAATCCTTTGAGAGAGCCATCAGGTGATATCGTCCCACGGTAGAGTAACTTGGGTAGAAACTGCGAGGTGAAGGCTATAAGAAACGCCTGTCAAATGTAAAAACACCGAAGATTAAATATATGTTTTACTAATTAATTTTACCACAACAGTGTATCCTTTTAACAATTCACTGTCTCAAAAGTGCTAGTCTTCCAATTCTGTGAAGCTGCGTGTCTATACTGTGGGAGGGAGAGGGGTAGGTTTTGTTGAGGTTTTGGGTAGGTGTTGTGCAGCCGAGAGCTTCAAACCTTGATCCTGTTTTTGGAAAAAAATAATCGTTCATTTCGCAAACTATGTTTCAGACGAGAGACCCTTTTCCATGACCCTGCTTTCGCACACAGATCTAAGCATTTTCTGTATTAATATAGTACTACTTACTCAGACAATACTTACGTTACTTATGACAGCAATCTTTGCCACTGCACTTAATATACCAAACCAGATTCCAATGTCCTGTGCACGATGAGCCACAGGTCTCCTAAGGTCGCACACCATCTTATCTGAGTCGATTCGGATCTCAAAGATGTTGTTAGCAAGAGCGAAGAAAGGAGCCAGGGGGAATGCAGCTACAAAGATGGTGATGAAACCGAACTGAATCACTGCAAAGAATAAGAAAAGAGGTTGCTTTAACTCGCGGTTGCTCCTGAATGATACAAGTGCGTCGACATAATTTGCTTGAAGTACAACCATTTCCGTCGGTACCCTAGTGAAATTTCACTCTTAACTGATCAATTAGCACTCCCTCCCTCCTCCCCCCCCCCACCCCCCGCCCACTTGTACGCCGAAGGTTAAAGTTTTTTTCAGAAAAGCTTCGGCCTAGTCTAGGCGCGTTTCACCTGGAAAAAGGTCCATTCCTTGATTTTGATGGGCAAATTTAGGTCGGTACAAAAACCATTTCTTGATGCGGGCTAATTTTACTTTATTATTATTATGTCGCAGTATGAAACTTTGGAATGCTGTCCACATTATGAGTAGTATAGGGCGCATAGCGTAACCTACACCACTTGAGAAGCTATACTTAGAAGTAAAAAAAGGTCGATACGAAACCTAATACAATCCTAAAATACATAGTGATATGAATCTCTCTACTTAAAAAGCCAATTTAGAATATTATTAAATTCTGATACTCTGTAAAACCTTCATAGATGGGAATATCCCAAAACGCCTCATGGTTTTGGCATCACCGGTGAGTACTATCTCTGCTAAAAGCTTATACATAGTGATATAAATCTCTCTACTTAAAAAGCCAATTTAGAATATTATTAAATTCTGATACTCTGTAAAACCTTCGCTATCTCTACTAAAAACATATTTATAATAATATCACACTCTAATATTATTATTATTATTATTATTATAATTATTATTATTATTATTATTATTATTGTTGTCATCATTATTCGTTAGTAAAGTTACGAGATAGTCTACTATTGTTGACAATATTTTTAAGATTTTGTTCTCAAAGCAAAATGGTAACTCATGACGTCACAATGGATCAGCATTCAACTCCGCTGTTCTTTCGTAAAAATTATCCAAAAAGTAGAAATTGAAAACTTTAACAGTTATTAATAGTATGATCGACGTCATTTGGTATCATCGTATAGACAAATTTGATTGGCTAACTTATCCACCTTTACCGGCCAAGTTTGGTAGAGAAAGGGTAAAACCCAGGAAAGTTACTGTAAATGGGACGTTTCGATGACCAATTTTTTGCAGCTGTCTTAGTTTCAATGTTTGGTGCTACTTACATTCGCCTTTTTCAATAAATAAACCGAACCGAAAATGGCAATTTTAGAATGAGTTAATAACCTGCATACAACTGTACCATCATACAATGGCTACGTCGCCCTTTCTGGCCGCCATGATTTTCATTCAGTTTGTAGTAACCACCCCGTGATTAAATTAAGATGCTCATGTATCGTGTTTAGCATTTGTCACAGTTTGGCACATACTAACTCCCTGAAAAAAACGTCCATATACCAAGAAATTATGTCTTAAACCCATCGACAACTGACAAACTCACCGTGGTCTTGTTGGGGGTGGGAGGTCAAATGTTGAACCCTTTAGGGAGTTTGTATACTAACTCATAAAATGCAACGTACCCATTTCTAGATATTCTCCAAACAAGCCTTCGTTTTCCAGCAAATCGTAATCGAGCTCCCATCGCGGCTTGACATCATTGCCAGTCATTCCCATTTTTCTCTTCTTCATGTACTTCTTTATTTCACTATATAAAACACAAAGATAATGAAAAAAAGAAAATTAAAATTATGAACGTTTCCTGTAATAGAAGCCTTCCTGAGAAACCAAAAATTTGTTTTTTTTAGTCAGTCATAGCCTGCGAATACAGCCGTTTCTCCTTTCTCCTCGTCGCTAAGGACATTTTGCCGGGAGGAACGTCTGCGACTCAACGACAGAAATTCCATACTAATGATATAAAAGCTGTCTGGAATCTGGTCAGGAGATCTGATTGGTCGACGTATTAGTTATATTGTTTTAACAATTGTCTACGAATTGACAGACAAAAGGCCACAAAGTTCAAATGTTCAAATGTAAACGTGATGAATCTATTACAAAACAGTCAGTATTCTTAGAATATATTCTTGTTTCGAAATTCTTCTTTTGAGTTTTGCTGGAGCTCGTTCGCAAAGGATCACAAAACTTTACCATAATCGACCAGGAGAAACATAAAATCAAACAAATGTACATCGAAAACCCCACGACTACCGGATTTATTATGTAAACATTGATTTACGTCATCAGTATGGACGTTCCTCCTGGCGGCGAGCGGGTAGGAGAAACGGCTGTATTCGCAGGCTAAGTCAGTCATGTCTCTTCTTCAAATTGAAACCATATAATACTCTCCTAAATTACAGATTTTGAAAAGCGCACTATGCCTTTTCCTTTGAACCAATTACTTTCAGATTTAGTAAAACTACTATTACTTGAAACCTTTTATGCAAACTGATCAATTCCTGTTGCTTTATCCAAGACAAACTTAAACCGTTAAGTAGCGGTTCAGATAAGATATAAAGAACCAAACGTCGGAATGCAAAAAGTGCTAACTTAACGATTGTCTCTACTGCACCTCTGATTTGTTTAAACACCCCTTGTCCCCTTAATCCCTCGTTTTCTAACCAACTTCTTTATAACAAAATCTCGTCTGAGTCTAAGTAACACAGAAATCCTATGTAAAGAACATGTAAAGTTGTAAACTTTTCTTGGCTATTGTTTTGTGAGTCTTATGAATGATCGACATCTTTTAACACAAAAAGCACCCTTTGAAAATGGAGTTTAAATACAGCATATTTTGCTAACTGTCTTTTTGTAGGTTTATGTATTCTCTGTGGGAAAATGAAAAGATTTCTATGTGAGAAAGAGTATTGCGCCATAATAAAAGAAATTGCTTCCCGTTTTACCCAGATCATTACTTAATGACAAGACAACGACTTGAGCTTTTACGATATTTTGAACGGACAAGCCGTCGATCCCTCCTTGTATGTTATTTTCGATTGCCCCCCTCATATTTAGATTCATTTGGTTTTAAATGATCGTTCCCTATCCTATGCTCGTTTATAACGCGGTAAACTGTGACTTACGGCACAAGAACTTCTTGCACGTTGCCAATGACTTGTTTGCCAATCATTATAATGGCGAGCTGCTGAGCGAGCTCCATGAGACAACCGCCGGGGCTGCACTGTAGAACAAATAAACGAACAAAAAGAATTGTAAACCAACAGGGGCTGCTTTCGATGATGACCTTATCGGAATCACAACAAGATTCTGGGAAACTATCAACCTCCTTCACCCTTGACTCAACGTTAACACTAACAGGCTGCCACTCAGGGCAGCACAGTACTAATCCAATGCGGCTCCCTCATTGGCTACTTAGCGAGAACAATAGAGCTTTTTTCAGAAAATTATGTCACATAATTGTATGCGTCATTGACTATTTCACACTAGAATGGAACTTTACTGTTGTTTAATGGCTATACTCACGCTGACGTCACCTATTGATATTAATGTGCCAAGCGCAAACAGAAGCGCATTAGTTCCTATAACAAAACATTCCTTTTGTTTCTTTCGATACAAATTTGAATAACAAAAACAATGTTTGAAAACAGTGATGTACCCTATAGTCAATCCAGTTTTGGGCCCCTCTTCTTCGGTTGACTATGTTTGCGCGTAATGGCGTTATTTGCCCTGATGTATGAAGTAAAGTTGATTTTAAGAAAACCCCTTTCAACAGCAGCTATTGTTGTGAAGATAAGAGAGGACCTCCAACTTTCCAGGGTTCACGCCACATCGATCTCAGCGAAGCAAAACGGACCAATCAGAGAGCCACTTTGAAACGGTGCTGGTCAACTGCTCACTTAGGGCAAAATGATAGTTTACGGGAGGGTTAGTTGGGGAGCTGATCTACCATAAAATTTAGAGTTGGTAGAGTTGACTCTTCCCGGCTAGCAAAGGTCTCTCACGGCCAGATCACGGCCAGAGAGGAAGGAGAGGAAAGAGAGAGACCTATGCAGTCTCCCCAATTAGCAAGGCACTGTTCCTGAACTATAAGACATGAGACTTTAATAAAGTTCATTATTATTTATTATTATTATTATTATGCCGTACCCCGACGCGCTTTCTTTCATGCACGTAGCCGCCGACCACATGTGTGGTCGAAACTTCTGGTTTTCAAAATCGGTTTCGTTTAATGTGGAAAGCGCGTGCCCTGTTAAGACTGCCCGCTGGGATTTCTGAACCCACAGTTGTTATCGCGCAAACCGGTTGTGAAGCCGTGTCCCGCATGACTTCAACGTTACTGGTTGTTAAGGAAAAGCCAGTAAATGCGTGATAGAAATTGCATCGGGGGCCGGCAGAGGTCTGTCTCTTTCCTATCCTTTTTCTCTCGCCGTGAGAGACCTCTGCTAGCAGGGAAGAGTTTACTCTTGCGTTATTTTAGTAATTGATAACCTCCCGTGTCCATCCATACCTTTATAGAGCATTTACACTCACGCCGCCAGTGAGCAGCTATGCAAATTTATTGAAACAAAACGAAATATTTTTGAAGAAAAGAGTTCAACTCCCAAAGGAATGATTTGGGACAGCAACATGGTGGATGTGACGTCATGCGAAAATGATCTATAAACGCGAGTTTTTTATTTCTTACTAATCATCACTGATCGCAAATTGGCTTACCTCTTCTGATCTGAGACCAAGAAACTTGGAATAATGGCCTGGATACCCGGTAAACCTGCGTGATAAAAATAAGGAAGTCAACATAGGATATGAGTTACACAATGGAACTGCTTTTTGACAGTCTTTATTTTTGTTTGCAGATTTGTGTTCATTTAATAGCAATTCGTATATTTGTGATTGATCAAGCGCGAAACCAACCTCCTTCAGAATATGAGACCAATGTCTAGATGTCTCGATAAAAAAAGGTTGGTCAGTAAGAGACTTTTCTACCATACGATAAATAGAACACTTAGATTGTTTTCTTAGGGGACAAGCAGCCAATTTCTAGCTGCTGGGAGAATCTGCCCGCTCTGGTAGCCAATAAGCCTTCCACGCAGACGTTCTTAGGCGTTAGTCACGCAATCGTTCCTTCCCCAGAGCGCCTAAGAACGTCTGAGTGACAGGCTAGTAGCCAATCAGATCAAAGCATTATTGCTTCATTTTGTGTAATATCGCAGACAACACCTCTCCTCTCCCCCTCCAATAAAAGTGCTGTCATTGCCTTCATGTAAGCAATATTTTCTCCCTCATCTTATAATAAGGAATAGTTGCAGAATAAGATGACTGTCAGCATTTAACTTACTTTCCCTTGAAGAAGGCGATATAGAAGATTGACGCAAAGAAATTCATAAACTGAAACACGAATACTTTGAACGTCAAGTTGTCCTCATATTCCGTTTGTGTCCGATGCATTTCTGTAACAAAAGTAATTTTATACTAAAGATTAGGGCTATAAAAGTGATACCATTTGTGCAAGCGGAAGCTCCTTTATCTTGCATTTGGTCAGTGCACTTAGCAATGACACTAAGCAATAGACGGCTAAGATTTTTGTGATATCCATTGAATCGAGGTTCCTGACTGCGTGCATTTCTTTGGTGCAGACAAGCGGTGATCGAGACAATAAACGTCGTGTACGAGCTCACGAAAAGAACTCAGGAGATACTGTTCGCCGATTGGGCACAATAACACAAAGCTTTTTTTTTTATGTCCAATCAGGAGCCAGCATTCGCTTGACCGTTTGTAAATGGTCCGGCAAGAGTCGGTACCCAGGGGCTTTTCCGCCCATGCTTGAAAACTTTCGTCGCGCCTTTTCTCCCCGCCCGACTGACTGCCCCTGGGTCTCTGAGGATGGTGTGTAGTACGTTAGTATGTTGCTGTTGGAAATCATGTTTTCCGCGGGGCAACCTGCAGATAATTCAATTATCTGCAAGCAGATACGTCTCAATAGTTGTAATGTGCACTGACCTTCCAATGAGAAGACAGATAATGAGAGCAATGTGTGACAATAATTAAAACAAAGTACACCAATAAAAAGTTCTCAATTATGGTACATAGGTATTAACTCACCCCAATGATTTAGCACATAAGCCAGTTTTTCATACACCTTGAAGAAAGAAAGACAAAAGTTCTCAATTAGGTCATCTTTCTGATGTTCTTACTAAACAGGTAGACTTCATTATGCTCTTCGCCGTAAAAAAGAATATTTCTATGTCCTACATCTCATCAGTCTTGCTCTAACTTCATCAGTTCTGTTCTTAATCACATCTTTTTCGTTAATAATCGCATTAATTTTAATTATTGCACCCTCTTACGCTGTAAAGCATATCATTTTTCTGTTTTGTGTACAAAATTAAATGTAAAAGGATTTCTACGAACGATTACTGGATCAATAAAATAAATATTGCTCCTAACCTTTGCACTGAGGGCGAAAGTGATAAATGAACTTACTATCGTGCTATTTTGGTCTTCAATCATACCTGTGATTTCAAATTAAATTCAAAGCCCTCAGCGCGCTTATTCAATTCTGAAATCACGCATACGATTTCAGTCCAAGCTGCACTTAAATTATTGCAAATACCATTTATAAATTATTATTATTCAACCATAAATTTACGAAAGTAAATTTCGTGTGTAACGCAAACTACTCATACCTTGCTTAGAATCATAATAATGATAAGATTCATGATTGATCCCGTAATAGACACAATGTTGGCAGCATACTGTTGAAATTGTGGGTTCTTGTATAAAGGATGAATAACTAACAGTTTGTAAACAATGACTCCCACCATGAACAGCACCACAAGGGATACCTAAAAAATACAAGAGATGCAAAGATCACAGGTAGCCCAGGACAAGAATTATCAATAGGCCAGTTTGGAATGATTAACATTCATACTTAGCACCGAGGCTGAAGGATTGAGCATGCTTAGAGACCCAGAGGTCGGGTCATTCGGGTCGGAAAAATCCGTCTCTAAACCCTAACCCTAACCTGACCCGATAGATCGTTTTCACATGACGTCACGGTGGCCATATGTGTGTACAAAACAATGACTCGGCAGCCATGTTTGTGTACAAAAAATCCTGTGGGAATTGAATTCTTTTCACATGTTAAAACTTTCTATTATTCCAAGCAATTTGCAAAGCTGCTGACCACGTGACTGAAAACGAGCTATTGACTGCCCCTGGGTCTCCGAGAAGGGGGATCAGATTGAGATTCATAGATTAATAATATATTTTTGTTGTGTTATTCCACTCAACCACGAAGTCAGGAAAGAATTTTGATAATTCGAAACTGGTTTATGTTAACGACAAAATTTTAGATGCATGGATGCTGTTGAAAGCCCGAACCCTTCTTGTTTGCATTGTAGAACTGGATGTTTTGTCAAGGTTGATTGGCACAGGAAAACAATTGTGTTTGGGAAAGAGTTTTTGAAGAGTGCGAATTAAAGAATGGCATTTTCCTGAACGATAACTGTCTGGAAATATGAAAAAGTCATACTCAATCAGTCTTTGATCTCAAGTCTTGAGAAAATTTATGCTCAACAGTGACAGAGTGAAAAAAAAGTTAAAAAAATACTGTACCATGAGCCCAATTATGGCAATTCCTGAAACCACCCTTGGAAATCGCTTTTCTGGTGGAAAATGAGGCTCCAGTAAACCCGTAACAGGGTTCCGCTCCACCGCTGGCGCTAATGCCGCGAAAGTAGGTCGAGGCCTTTCCTGAAAGGAAAACAGAAAATCAAGAATGTTATATACCTTAACTAGCTGTGCTTTGATTTCGGCAAGAGCGTTGCTATCGTTATCAGGAGTAGGAGGCGTAACACAAGTCACCAAAGTACTAATGTATAGATTTAGCCAAGGCAAAAAGCGAAGCTCTCGTGGGATTTTTAAGAAACGTCTTTCTGCAGTAATTCAACTTTTGCCATAAGCAAGAAGTAAACTGAATTCCTCTTAGGTAATTGGACCCGAGCCTGCGATCAATTGAAAATCTGACTGGGAACGGAGAACTTAAATTAAAAACACGTCATTTAAACGAGTTGTACAACTAAGCCCGCGATACAGTCATGTGTCACTGGTCAGCGGAAACGCTTTTTGACAGATGTCAATTGCATGACCATAACATGGCTGTCCAGGATCAAGTTTAACGCATACTGTAAATTCCTCCAAGCAAGTAAGTGTGGCATTTCATTTTCAGTCACATGAACGGAGGGGACGTTTGTACGTACGTACTACTGTACGGAAGGACGGACGTAGGGACGGACAATTTTATCACAACCAAAATTTCTTGGATGCATAGTTAACCAAATTTTTCACCGCGCGCGAAAGCTCCGCTATCATTTCTAGAGACTCGTTTAAGCCATAAACCCGCCAATTTATGTTCTTACCTTAAGAAACCTGATACAAATCTGAGCGATGAACTGTATGTGCACAAAAGCACAAAGCCAAAATATCTATAAGTGATAATGTCCAGCGGTGATCATCGCTAGTTGAACTCAACTCGCTTTGCTGTTAAATTCAAGCTCTGTCATGTTGCCCACCTCACTTTCATGTAGCTAAAGCCCTTTAAATCTCTCACCTCTTCTTCTTCGAAGCCAAGTACATCCCATTGATAAGCGAGAGTTATTTCTTTTCTTTTCCAGTACTCAAGGAAAAATACGGCTGTTGACAAAGAACAAGTCAGAATGAAAGTTTGCATTCAAACAACAAACGTATCCAGCAACCTACGCTGGTCATGAGAACATTATAAAGAGACTGTACTGCCCAAATGAATTCGTTGATGCACCTACCCCAAAAAGCCACAAATACAGCATATCCGACAGTAGCTGGATTGTCAAATAAATACGATGTCTGAAAAAGATGACAAACTATTAACAGAAAGCCAGAAAAACAAACGAAACATTTCCTCTTTGCCATCACGTCACCCAACAAGATGAATGGGAGAGTGAGGTGATTTGCTTGAAACTTGTAATTAAAGTCATAATTTAATTACTGGAGGATAACACTACCACATAATATAGTAGTAATTAGAATAAAAAGGAAAAAGTTAATCGAGAGAAAAAAGACGCGTCTCCACTTCAGTCTTTGGTAAATTTTGTTCTCGGTCCTTTTCTGCCGAACAATGTCAAAAGTTAGCGATAGAATTATTAGTTGATGATGATTTACGTGGCCGACGCAACGATTGTATAACTTTTCGTATTTCTATCTTAATTTAGCCCATCGAGTTGCCAAAGAGAAATTTCTAAGACAACAGATTGTTTATAATTGTCAGCTTCTCAGTTTATTACCCCGTCCTTGACCCTTAGTGAGTTGAGATGTTAAGTTCATGCCTAGTCCCCCCGGCCTCATTCTTCCATGCGGCCTATATGCGTTTCGGATCACGTGGCTCGATACTAAACCCATGTCAAAGCGTTCTCTCTGCCCTCTAAATTTTTTTTCACGAGGTTGTAAGATAATTCATTTGGTGGTATATATGAAATTTACTGGAACAGTCAGACGTTTCCCGCAAGAAACACCTTTTTCGATCCTTTAAGTTGTTATTTAGGATCGCCAATCGGGAAGAAATGAAATGATCTATGAAAACACTGTAAAAGAAATAGCGATAGCAACAGGGAGTAGAACACACCCAATGTTGCCTTTACAGCTGTGCTTATACGGTACTCACTCTAGCTCGGCTACAACTTGTTTTCAGGTCCCAAACTTTGCATCCCAAGTTTTCCTCGCAAAGCGGACACATGACGAAAGTCCAATTTTTTGAGCTGCAGATCTCCAGCCTGGTAAATAAAAAATTTTAATCTCCTTAAATAGTTCAATTTTTGTATACGCTATAACTACAGATTGGAGTCAAGATCGCGGTAAGTAAACCTCCATATTGCCTGCATAGAAATGTTATTGTAAGTGCGCAACAAAAAGCTAAGATAAAAAAAGTTCAATGTCACGCTCCGCCTTAATCTGGAGATTAAGGTTGGAAGTAAACATAATACAAAGTTGATTCTGACCAAGGATCATCATTCTTACAAGCCAACTTTTTGTATATTATGTAAACGTTTGTCAATGAAATGTAAGAAAACCTGGCTCGCCAAAACGATCAGTAACTGGTTTGTAAAAGGGACAAAAAAATGTGGGTCAATTAATGTTTCTGAGAAACTGGCCACCTACTCCTCCCCTAGGCTAACATTAACACTTACTTCTCACCTAGGGAAAAATGTTGGCTTAGGGGAGGGGTAGGTGGTCAGTTTCCCAGAAACCTAAATTGATCCAAAAATTTGATACTCACGCTGTATTCTCTTCTGAATCTAAAGTCAGGTAGCCATAAAGGAAAACAAGCAGTCCAACAATGGACGGCATTATTAACCAGGCAGTGTATTGTCCTAGGGATTATCCGAAAATTAAAAAAACAGTTAGCAATCAGTAGGATTTGTATGTGGACGGTAGATCTTGCATGACGCAAAAAGGTAAAAGCTGAATTGCAATAACCTGTTAAAGTATAGTTTGTTTACAGCTGGCCTTTGCCAGGACCTCACTCGTGCGAAAAAAGCGATCGAGCGAGCAGTGAAATAGCGAACAAACGAAAAACGGAGGGAAGAGAGAAGCTGGGAGAGCCTGTAAGCATCTTTTTAAATACCTCAATCCGCCTACTACCCCATCCACTTACTGGAGAAACCGTTTCTCGTATCACAATGACAAATGTCAAAACGTGAAAGAGTTCAAAACATCTAAATGTGGTGCTGGATGCATTTTCACGAGTGGAGGGTTTCACATTTTCCGATTTTGGGGAAACAGTTCTTCACATCTACGCAAACCAAATGATACCAGAATGTTTAAACGTTTGAAAAGTAAACTGTTCTTCATTCAATATAAGGTAGATACAGAAATAGAAAGTGACTAAGTTGGGATCGTGAAAATTACATATTTGCCCAAAAGTGACTAAGATAGGGTCTAAAATTTGAGTCACAGAATAAACTATAATGGGGTCGGGGTTCTGAGAGGCCAGCGCAACAAAAACCCCCCCCCCTCGATCCGCAGTGTAGGAGAGTTTATCACGGATGTTGTAACAGGCTAGTTTACAGGCAATGTTTAATACAAATAGTCCACATAGAAGATAACAGGATTTTCAGATGGTCGGGGGTAAATTTAACACTGACACAAACAAATCAATACCAGGTGTCTGTAACTAAAGTATCCGTTTTAGTTGCGCTATCATGCTAAGGTTAATCCTATCCATCGACACCACGTACCTAGCCAACCGAAATAGATTCCAATCTTCTCTCCAAAGTATTCCCTGACGTGATCCAGAGGCTGGTATTTGAGCCACTTCCCCCAGCGAGCCCAGTATTCTTTGAGGACCTGATGGCGAAAATTAAGATTCATTAATTGTTATTTAGCCAAAACTCAACTATCAAAGTCTATAATAAAAATGTGGCAGAGATACAACAGGGCCTTAGCCCATTTTAAAGAACTGGGTAGTTTATCGCGCTCTCAAGGATTAAAAGCTGTTACTTAAAGCCCAGTGCAAACGGACGCAACATTGTTGGCCAACCATGTTAGGAGTTGCTGCGTCCGTGTGCACGTAACTTAAAGTTTTTTGAAATGAAACACAACAATTTTTAACACCCAAAATGGTTTTCAATGTTGCGTCCGTTAAAGAATTCATCAAACTCGGATGGCCGACTGAATGCATGGATCATTTTGAAAATGAAATAGGCTTTTTAAAGAGTTTTCGCCTAAAAATCCATCAAACTCATACACTTTACTCCGGAATTGACTGAACTGGCCGGACAGTTTTGTAAAAAGTGAAATTTGCATCACGAAGGGAATCGTTTAGCCGGCCAGTTCTGTCGGACAAATGGAAAGCGCTCTATAAGTTGACAAGCCACATTTAGATTTTTTGCCATTGAAAATTTCAACGTGTATTGTTAGGAACCGAGTCTAGGAATATGTTGCATTGCCTTAACTCTTATCAATCATAACAATGAAACCAAAATGATTAAGCTGAGGTGAAACCACGAACCACGAGTCACGGTCCAATTTTTACTATGGTACCCCTCCCACACCCTCTTCCAGGCTCGCTCTTCCCTGTCCTCTTCCACTTTTTTTCCGGTTGTTAAGGACGGGCAGCGGTTACGAAAGATCTCTTTGACATTACACATTAGCTTCTCACATATCGTGCTTTACATGGAACTTAAAAGGATGATGCAGGAAGGTAGTTGTAGGGCTAATTTTTCTACAACTTGCCTGTCTTTGGTTCAGTCTGTCTTCTTCTGGGCCATGAGGGTTTTTGTTCCAGTCTGATGGTAGTTCCGCAGGACCCTGCGAAAAATGTGATTTTCAGAAAATCATTTGAAAGATATACTGAAAAAAGTGCATTCTTCGAACAACCGTAGGAGCTAGAAATTGCTTTTGAAAAGGCCATTAGTTCTAACTTTCAAAACGAGGCTAATTGCAAAACGTAGCCTCTCTTTGAAACCGAGGCTTGCTCAATGGCCGATTCACCATCACTGTCCGACAACTGAGTGTAGTTCCTTTTGTTCGACTAAAATAGGCTCAGCTTTTCTCTGAGTAAAAGTTCATAAAAGCTCACCACATGAAGAGGATATGCTGCACAATAGACTCCTTCTTCTACTAATCTGCTGATTCCTAGAAAGAACAAAATAAAAACATTGCGTAACTGCTCTATATGAACTTTTGTTATGACTCACAACCAACACTATTCGCGAAAAGAAAGCAGGCCCAAGATACCACACCAACTTTGCTGTGCTCTATGTAGGAACGTGAATTTGAATCCTTGAATAACATGCACGTCGCGTTCTTCTCGAATGTTGCTCGGCGTCAAAGATGGAAGTCATGGTCAGGAATAAAAACTCGTTTAAATTCATGTTTTATAACTAGCTTTTTTTAAGCATACTGGGACGCTGAAATTAAGGTAACCGATGTTAGGTTCGTTCTTATTAGAGGCTGAATAATCACATGAAAGAACTTCAGTTACATGCTAATCCTTTTATTAGTGATATCAGCGTGGTTTATCTAAGTGCACCGTAATTTTTAGGGAGTTATTATAACTCCAAAAATGGAGTAAAAATTTTAGGTACAGGATAACCCCTTTTTGGGGGTTATTTTAACTCTTAATTTAACTCCTAATTTAACTCCGAATTTGGGGTCATTTTTACTCCTGGAAAAGAGTTCTTTTTACTCCTAGTCTGGAGTTAAAATTACTCCGAGTAAAAATTTTAGGTACAGGATAACTCCTTTTTTGGGGTTATTTTAACTCCTCAATATCTGGGGTCACTTTTACTCTTGAAAAAGAGTTCTTTTAAACTCCTTTTTGGAGATAAAGTAACTCCACGAAAAATAACTCCACTGTAAGGAGTTAAATTAGCCCCACTAGAGGAGTTATTATAACTCCCTGAAAATTACAGTGTGGTTTACGGGGTGTTGTTAACAACTGAATGAATCCAACGGTCCATGCAATTACCTATTTCTCCTTTATTTCTGCTTCCATACACGGCTGTTTCCAGGATCTCGTTTGCCTACAGAAGAGTTGTGATGGTCAAATCATCATCAAAATGATTTAATGACGATAGCAGAAACAGTTATGGGTTACAAAGATGGGGGCAAAATTCCAGAAGAGGCGGTACTCAAGGAAGATGTCGGCAGCGCCAAGAAGGGTGGCGACATGCTGAAGGAGGAAGGTAATATGTGTGGTTGAGGGTAAGGCACCGTAAGAGCAGTATCTAATCTGTCAGTACCCAAATCTTCTAAACGTTTCAAACCAAAATACAAGAATGATATCTGGGTTACGTGATTAGAGAACTGGCCTGAGGCACAGTCACACCACAAACAGCGTTGTTTTCACTTGACTTTAGCTTCAGTCGCGAGTTCCAGAACATCAATATTGATACCGCATTTCCTTGAATAATAGCCGAGTGCGATTATTTCCTTTTTCGCATGCAAACTGAGCGATTATTCGAGGGAGGCGATTATTTCAAATGTTGCTCACCTGAAGTCGTGCCCTAAATATTTTGTTTTCTTATCCCATTAAATCAAAAAGTTATCACATCAAATAAACTGAACATGGGCTTTTTAAGTGTTCCAAATTTGGTTCCTTGACTTAATATTCAGAGCTTAAATCGTCACTGATCAGTTTTGCTGGATCAGATTCCCCTTCAACTGGACACGGAGGGGATGAAAGAAAGAGAAGATGGCGAGAGGGGTGGGGCGGGGACGATTATTCGAGGGAGACGATTATTTCAAATATTTCTATCAAAGGAGGGGGGCGGTGATTATTCGAGGGAGGCGATTAATCGAGGGACGGCTGTTATTCAAGGAAATAAGGTATCTTTAATTATGATGATGACGATGATGATGATGATGATGATGATGATGATGATTATGTTGGTGATGATCAAGATAGTGACGGAGGCACGAGGGAAGAGTTTAATTATCAAGGCTTACTAAAGTCCTTACCACTCGAGTTCGTTCAGTATCTTTGAAGTAAGTTTCTGGATTATCGCTGCCAACAAACCTAGAGACAGGCATAAAATTTGTTAAGACAGACATTTTTCATTGATGATTGGCTTGCCGATCATAACTAGAAAAAGACGTTGTGTTCTTACTTGTGTAACTTGTTTGCCTGGAATGTAGCGGTGAAATAATCCGGTGGCTGGTTGGGAACGTCATCTTTGAATATATTTGGGATATGGAATTTTTTCATTATTCTCTCAGACCAGTTTATCCTTTCCTCCGTCCTTTCCTAAAAATATCAAAACAGCGGTTGCAAATCGTTTCATCCTCGCAAAGGCCAAATGACTAGTTACAGTGGAACCTTGACTATAACGAAGGGCCAAGGGACTGGCAATAGTTGTTCGCTATAGCAAGTTTCGTTGTATCCAGGTCCTTTTTCATAAATTATACTTTTCTATTACTTATGTAACGCAAATCGTTTCTTACTGACCACTTCGTTATATAGAAGTTTGTTATCTGGAGGCTTCACTGTAAATTACTCTAAATTCTGAGCTTTTTTTACAGGAAAATAGTGTCGCCTACTAAATATCAAACATTTGTCTAGAGTTGAAGAAACATATTGTTATGTTAACATTTAATTGACGAGGCTCATTTTGAAATGATTTACGAGGAATATGTGCTGATGTAACTTGATTTTTGTGTCTTTATCGTGCCATCCCAAGTAAGGGAATCCATGACAGTCTTGGATTCAAAATTTCACGCCGTGGATTTCGGATTCCAGGTACTGGATTTCAGTCTTAGTCAGTGGAACCTGGATCTGGATTCCAATCGTTAGTGTGATTTCGGATTCTTTGAGCTGTATTGCAGATTTCAAGGGGGGGGCTGAGTCGGGGGGTGGGGGGAGAGGGCGTTAATCAAGATCTGTATTCTCATGACGAAGGATAATTGAAGGAGTGGAAACTAGCTACTTACTCGACACTACAACCTTCATAATTGCATTACATTGTACTTGTTAGATTACCTTAAGTGGTCCTTTGAAATTCAACTCTTCTGCATAAAAAAGCATTACTTCCCATGGAACATGGACTTTGATGAAATGGAGGGTTCCCTTCTTTGTGGCTGATTTTTCCTGAAAAGGCAAAAAAAACTTAATCAGAAATAAAACACAAACGGTGGTGTTAAACCTTATAAACTTATAAATCAACGGCCCCAAGCTTGTTCGTCAGAAGAAGACTAGTTCGAGCTACCGACTTTAAATACGGAGCAGTGCATTTTAACTTTCGTCAAAAACCTCAAAGCCCAGTCCAATCGGGTTGGCCCACTCTGACGTTTCCGTTGTGATATTTTCGCGATATGCAGAAAATCATAACTTATTTTCTTTATGACATGTTCTTTAAGGAACTAACCTCTTCAAACTCCAGTTGGGATTTTTGTAGGTTGTTCATGTATTTCCTCCTGAATCGTATTACCTCTCTAGGTGTCTCTTCACCATCGTTTTCTTCGTAAACTAGCACAAAGTCTAGAACAACATAATGTCACGCAAAATTAACAATATTCTGAACACCCAGCGTTTGCAGTGGCGCGCCTTCGTTGGCCTCTCTCCTACTCATTTTTTCATTATTATAATTCAATGAAACTCGATTTCCTCTCTTTTTTCCTCAAAATCAAGCATAAAAATAGCAAAGGCTGTCTTCTTGCTTACCAATTCTTCTCTTCTGATCTCTAAAGAAGCAGCCGGCTTCTCCACTCATATCAACCTCGTCGAAATCACTCTGAAATAAAGGTCATAAAATTCGTTACCGAAAAAAGAAATTATTTAAATAATTTTAATCGCATGTTTTTTTTTCATCCTTACCAGACTGTAAAATTCTGAATTTTTGAAAAGCTGTTCGGCGTCTTTCTCAATCATCAATGTCACCTTTTCAACAGACCGCTGGACAAGCTGAACGGCGGCGTCTTGAGGAACAGAGCGCACATCGACGCCGTTTATCTGACGGAGAAAATCAACAGAAGAGGGCCTTTAGTTAAGAGGTAAAGCAAGAGACATAAAGGTGATCAGAAAATTTAGTTTTTCTTTTGACTCTCAATGTCTCGTTTCAAGATGAAATTTAATTTGAACTCTTTACATACAATCGATGATCCAAAGAGGGCAAAACGCGAAAATAAAGACACGAAAAAAAAAAACAAACAAACAAAATACAAAACAAGTAGTATTGCTGCCATAATGGGGAGCAAGGGTGGCGCATTGGTGAGAGTGTCAGACCACTCGCCTCCCACCAATGTGGCCCGGGTTCGAATCTTGGTGTGGACGCCACACCAGGGTTGACTTTGTTTTTGCTTCTCTCCCTTGCTCCGTGAGGTTTTTTTCCGGGTACTCCTTTTTTTCCTTCTCCTTAAAAACAAACATTTCCAAATTCCTATTCTATCTGGAACGCACGGACACGTGCTCCGTGGGTAAAAAAATTACAATTTACATTTTTTTATTCTTACCATTTTGGAATAAGTTGTGTTTGGGTTTATTTCCGCTGTCGCGTAATTTTTCCGTGTGAACGCACGTAAAAGTTAGGTGCGTAAATGAAGCAGATGCAATGTATGAAAGACCAAGAGTAAGGGCCTGATAACATGAAGGTGGGGGACCCCAGGCAGGTGAGGTAACCCGCTTTGGTGGGGTAACCCGCCTGTCCATATAATCTCTCATTTTAATTTGAACACGTTTACATGACAGGTGGGATGACCCGCCGCATGTTACCTCACCTATCTGGGTCGGCCACCTCCATGTAAACAGGGCTAGAAGTAAAAGTTGAGCGAGTTTTAACTTTTGCGTATACGTTTGATCTTCCATACATTGTCCCTGTTTTATTCAAGCGCGTAAAATTTACCCGCGTACTCAGGGAGAAATTTCGCGATAGTGGAAATCCACCTTAAATCTATTTTCCTGGGATGTAAAACTCCCTGAAGGGTTAGAGCTGTTTCACACAAGTAAAACAAACGCAAGTACAAATGACGACGAAGCAAGAAATGGAAAATTCTCCCTTCCCCCGTCGACGTTTACGCTGTTTACAAGTGTAACCGAGACAACGTAAACCCAAGCTGAAGCAGTCCGTCCGCCATGTTCGAACGCCGGATGTTTAGCCCGTGTGTAAATCACTGTGCTTGCACTTGCTTTTGGCCCCTTAGTTAATAAGCAATAGGTAACAGTAGATTTGGAAAATTATGAACTCGCCAAATACTGATTTCGATTTCCTCTAAACCAGTCTTTGGGTGGAATCGATTCATTTGATCTACCATGATCCGAGTGATCTCAGATCACTGATCCTGATCCGGATAATCTCAAAGGAACGCACCCTTTATAACAGAAATTGCGTCGTGAAAGGTTTGAACCCAGGAGTCATTTCAAAAGTAGGTTGAGTTTGAAATTACATTATTCAATGTTTAAATTTAATCAAGGACGAATATAAAACCCTACGTAGTAAGTTTATTTTTAGCCTTTGATGTCAATGTTGTATGTACCTCAAGAAGTCTATCACCAATCTTGAGCCGACCATCACGGTCAGCAGAACTTCCGGGTTTAATTGACGTCACAAAGATTCCCGGATGACCTCGAAGATAGTTTGCATCACTACCACCCCGGATGTTGAATCCGAGACCTGAGGCCATAAAAAGGGACAATAAAATAAAGTTATGATATTAATAATAATGTGAGCTACTATAACCACAATAGATATATACAATATAGGTTGCTGTGTCAAGCCCACATGCTCTTTGGATGGGCGCTATCATATCGTAGGGTAAAGAAGGCATTACCCCGGTGTCACAAAGGGATATCAGTGAACTTACGCATTAGGACGGCAAAGGAGAGAAAACACAAGAGTGTCAGTAACTATGTTTTTAAAAGAGTTTCGCCAAACTTCTCCTTTCTTGAAACAGATCTTTTTGTAAAATACAACAACAACGTTATGTTAGTGAAGACAAGCTGGGAAAAAGGGCCCCTAGTGCGACAGTTGAATCTAGAATGTGAGTTCTCCTTACCGTATTCTGGATCTTTGTATAGCTCAATACAATTTTCTTTGCCTCTCTGAGAGTCTACAGCTCCTTCGCGCACAGTTTTCTGCGAGAAAATGATAAAATAGTTTTAGTTCGCGTGGAATTCATCAACAGAGATATTCTCAATACCACCTCCTTTTGTACTTCAAAAAAAAAAACTCACTGCCTCCGACCATGAATTATGTAGTAATAATACCAGGAGTCATTCTAAGGTATGGATTTTTGAGGGAAATATCCTGTGATGTTACTATTCAACTATAAACTCATATCCTGTACATATCCATGGTGTTATAAATTTTTAACGACTTTCCACCCCAAATTTGAGTTTCTTTTTCTCCCAAACATTTCCTTTCTCCACTGTGACTGAGAGTGAGCGAGTTTAGTTGTAAGTGAAACACTGATGGATGGACCTTACATTATGACAGGGCGAGAGCCATATCTGAGCTAACAAGTCTTGTGTACCAAAGATCTATGGCCCCTCCCGCCTAGGTACCTCCCCACCCCCCCCAAAAAAAAAAAGGTGAATAGTCCTAGATTGCCCGTAGAACGAGCAATTAAAATAAGAACATACCACCACTTGCTGCAGCGCCTTTTTCTCTACGAGAAGAAGGAGTTTCTTCTTTTTGGATTGAATCAGATCCACAGCACGGTCAACTGTACTGTTCTCTACATTGACACCATTAATCTGAGGGTCAAATGTAACATTAAGTCAATAACGAGACAATCATTCCATGCCTTAAACACCTTATAATTACTTATGTTCGGTATAGACTGGTCTCGACTTTATGTATACCCACTAATTTTCACACTATTCTCGGAAAATAAAAAGCAAATAACGAAATTATTTGCACGGAGTTGTGCGCCAATTTCATATATCTCAAGGTTGGCACTTAAGCCTCGTACACTATCAAATCAGTGAGTCGGAAGAACGTTCTTTTTATTTCAAATTAAAAAGAGAAGAAGAGAAGTATTCAATAATGGCCGACTTGGCATGACACTCGAAACCCGAAACACCTCGGGACAGTCCGGAACCTGGCAAAAGCTTATGACGAAATGAAAAGACAAACACGAACCTTATCACTGGTCTTTAAATAGACACTTTCTTCGATAAAACAATTTATTATAAGAATATATTTTCATAGCGTCCGAGGTAAACGAACGCAACAAATTCATCACAAGTTGTTTTTCAATCTCCACCTAGCTAGTGGCTGAACCAAATCCCATTACCGCGGAAGACAAATGTTTATTTTGAAGCTCAAATCAGCATAGGATTATCTCCTATAAACAAATCTTATTTACTTGTATTTAAGAGAAAAATAAATTACCTCTAAAATCTTGTCGCCCACGCTCAGTCTGCCGTCCCGCGCGGCCACTCCATCGCCGTTGATCCTTGTGACATAAATACTTGAATCCCCTGGGATATAAGGGCTATCTTTACCTCCCCGGATGTTAAAACCCAGTCCTCTACCTGTAAACGAAAAATAGAATTATGAGATGAGAATATGCGTAATAAACATCGTTATGTCTGGCTATGTCCTGATGGACTCGTGTGAAATAGACTCATTTACCACTGATTGTATAGTATTCAACAGTTACCGGCATCTTACAAACGACTTACTGACGGACCCAAGCAAACCAACTACGAGAGACTGACTGGACAACCGACAATAGGACAATTGCATGATGATGTCATTTTACTACAACAAACAGAATCCTTAAGTTCATTGTTTTCTTGTGCAAATTAGGGCTTTTGTTGCTTAAGCCCCAGCGAGATTGACAAATTCAAATACGAAAGCAAAAACGAAATGAATTGCGCCAATTTTTGTCAAATTTTGTCATCTTGAAGGTGGCCGATATGAATAACAATAAACACTTGTTAAACTGTGATAAAATACGGATCGAAACGTATCAAGGATATTGGTTTGGAGTCTTCAGAATTGTAGCAGCAACTAACGTGATTCATGGCACACAACTTGCCCTTGCAAACGGACGCAACATTGTTGGCCAACGACTGCCAACATTGTTGAATGTCACACTTTGCGTCCGTTTGTACACCCCGTTGCAAGTTGTTTCGTGTTGTTGGGAGTTGTTGCGCAAAGTTTGAAACCGGTCAAACTTTTAGCTACATGTAAACGGATACAACATTAAACAACTCCCAACATTGTTGGCAGTTGTTGTGTCCGCTTGCACGTACGTAACTTAAAGCCACGTGCAAACGGACGCAACACTGTTGGCCAACAACTAGCAACATTGTAGGATGCTACATGTTGGGTCTGTTTGCACACCCTGTTGCATGTTGCAGCGTGCTGTTGGGAGTTGTTGCCCAATGTTTGAAACCGGTCAGAGTCTTATCTACGAGCAAACGGACGCAACAACTCCCAACGATGTTGGGAGTTGTTGCGTCCCTTTGCACGTTACTTAAGATAACTATCACAAAGGTTGTCGAAACGCCTATAGAGAGTGACTGTCAAAAATTATTCAGGACTACGCTCACCCGAACGATCATGGTTTATTTACTAATTAACCGACTCCTGGGTTCAAAGCTTTCACAGCCTCAGTGATTGTTGAGTAATTATAACAACGGCATGAAAGGAAAACAAAATTAATATGACAGTACCTTTCTTTTCTCGCTGCAAGTCGATTCTCATAACGCCCTGGCTGGCGCTGTCCTCCTCGTTCATCATCTTCGAAGAAAGTAAATCAAAAAATATTAAGGTATTTTGCGAATCCTATACATGTTCTTAGTGTGGAACGTATTTTTTTTTTTTTGCCTTCGTACTAACAAGCTAAGTCATTTTGATTTTACTGTCTTTTTCTGCAAAATGGGCGCTGTTGTTAACGTTATTAAAGAGGGTTGTGACATAGCTGTCTTGTTCTTTGTGTTAATATTGTGCCTAAGGAACTTAATATGTTAGCAACGAAATTACCAGTAAATGATAAAATCGCAGCTTCGTATCAGACAAATATCTCACCCAAAGAATTAACATCAAACAAAAACGTTAGGGAAAAAAACCAATGAACTTTGAAAAACTGTTAAGCTAAGAAGTTTTTAAAATCCACATTATAATTGCAATCCCATTTAATCCTCTTTACGTTTATCCATCCATGCCTTTTTTGTTTTTACGGTGTTATTTAAACCTTCTTTTAATGTCTTGAGGCACTATTTTTATGTTTCAGGCAATTTGTGTCAGTCACTGCTTGCATTTTGGAAAAATTGGTGACACAGCTCTTTTTAATCTGCAATGGAATTGGGACATTCAAATACTAAAGGAAACAGCAGCAAATAACGCCATGGTGACAAGGGTCCATTCATTTGTGCAGTAGTTTAATTCTTTTCTGCTGTTAACAATCTAGCTGTTTTAAATGATGCAAGCTCTTTGTTTCTCTTGTCCCAGTGCTATTCTTGCCCTCCAGTAAGGTGTTTAATATGTGTCACGTGATTGACCATTTACAAATGCTTCACAACTGCAAAAATTGGTATTCGCTTGGGAGCCAACTAATTGCAGTAACGTATAAAGAAGTATGCTGTGTGTGAAAAGTTTACACTACCTCTGGGCTTGTAAAAAGCCTAACTCGTCCTTTTTTCTGGGTGTAAGTAATTCCTTTTCTTTCTTTCCCTTTGTTGTTTTTTTTTTTGAGGGGTAGGGGCGTCTTTCTCGGTATGCTTAAAATGGACAGTTCGACTACATCCTTCAAAATTGAGTTAAGTTGAGCTTTTGCGATTAAGATTGCAAAGAAGCAAAATTGCGTAACATGCTGCAAAAATCTGTTTAGTTCAGTGATTTCTTTCTTGACATCGTCACCACTTTTTTACAAAAGAAGTTCCGGGCTCCCGTTAGGACTGGACATCAAAAAGACTCTGTTCGAAAATTTCAGTTGTTAAGAAAGTAACACTCACTTTGTTTTTAAAGCAATCTGTTGTTTGTGACAGTTTTCTCATGTATGATGTATTTCACCTTCAAATTCATTGTTTTTGATAACAGCAAAAATTACCTTGATGGCTTTTTTGTGCACCACTAAGGTCAACTTTCCTCCTTTGGATTTCCGCACCATATCCAAAACTTCACCGTGTGTGACATTCCGGACGTCAGCACCATTGATCTATGAAAGTCAGAGAATCATTGAACAACATTGTTTCTTATTATGACATGACTTAACTCTACACTGACAAAAGAGTTTCTTTAAAACTAGACGCAATAAATTCTGTCTTAATTAGCCACAACTTCTAAAGATTATACTTCAAACGAAATTGACCTTTATGCGCAATAAATAAGATTAACATCCATTCAATTTACCTCGATCTCGCCTAAAAAAACTGTCGAAGATTTACAGTTCAAATAGATAAATTTTCAGAAATTTTCTTAATACAATCTTCATATCCTCTACAAAGAGTGTTCATTTCGTATTTTAATGTGATCAAGAAACAATCAATGGATTTTTTGTAAAGAAAATTTCCTAGCTCACAAACCTCCACAATTCTATCCCCAGGCGATAGCAGGCCATTTTTTTCCGCAGCAGCTCCAGGTCTGAGTCGGGTAATGTAGACACAGGGATCACCTTCTTGATAAGGCTTATCTCGGCCCCCTTTCACATTGAACCCATAACCATCTGTTAAAGATAACAAAAACGCATTCAAGCCCAAATCAGATTCTCCTCGTCGCCTCCATGCAGGTAGGGCAATTTGAGTTCCGGAATCAAGAAATTTTAGTCGAGTAATCCAGAATAGTGGGCTTTGAAATCCGGACCTACGAATAAATCTTAATCCCCCTAACTACTGGAATCCAGAATTCAAGGACACTCATTTGAGGCTGGGCGATTTTTAACTTTTTCTGCCTTCAAGATGGGCGCTTATTCGAGGTGGGCGCTAACTCGAATAAATACGGTATTTCTTTGCTGTATAACTGCAGAATCTACAGTTGGTTAGCCAGCAGTGTGGTTGTTTGTTTTTTGTAGTGATGTGAGTATTTTGGCGTGTTTACTGAGTCTTTGGTATTACTTCATTTTTGAATTGCACCGACTCGCGATGCTGGAAACTGCCCAAAAACCATAACATACATATTTTACAAGTTGCGGGTTTATAATAAGAACAAAATCAATATTTATCGATTCTTTGTTAACACTGACCTTTTTTGATTTGTATTTACTCTAGTCAAAAATAGTTTAAACCAGAAAAAGCGTTTACCTTTGCCTTTTTTGAGCGTCACGGTAAGCGATTCCATAGGATCCTCGATGGGCAGGACTGCGGCCTCGGTTTCCTGCTCCGGATCGTCTTCAGGCTGGGCTGCAGAGTCGGGCGCGGGTTCGAGTCCTGGCTCAGTTTCGGGTTCCTGATGCGGCTCCTCGGCCAACGGAATTGTTTCCTGGAACACGAGTCAAATGCGAACAATTATTCTCCTTGTTAGGCAGGGGTTTGGGAGAATTTGAATATAAATAGATTGAATCACAATCGTAACACTATTGACGTTTCAAGAGTTTGGAAAAATGATTCGATTTCAAATAACCTCAATGGAGCAGATGGGGCGTAGAGAGAAACAGATGTGACAATAACCATGAGTGAGGATAAATGGTGCATAGTTAAGCCGAAAAAATTCAAAATAATCTCTTGTTGTTCTTTTTGTTAGTTTACAAAAATAAACCTAGAAAATCTGCATCTGTCATAGCTCGTATGAATTTTAATCCAGTGACTTGATTTTTCCCAGTTTATGCCAATCTTAGGGATAGTTTATATCCTAAATGCCCTTTACATTATTGCTGCTAAGAAAAAACAAACCAAATGCTGCCTTAAAGATACTGATAAGCAATTCAGCTCATTGCTAAGAAGACCAAGTGTTTGTCAGATAAGGCTGTCAAGTGTGTAAAAGGCGACTTACGGCACAACTTTTATTTTGTTTTTTTTAACTTTTATAAAATTTATTATTATTATTATTATTATTATTTTTGGAAAAAATCAAGTTCTGGTTTGTGATGTTCATCAGGGCTGAAAAAGATGTAGCACGGTATTCAGTATTATTACAGTCATTAAAATGGATTGAGTCTTATTTCTGTTTGATTGATTATTTGGTTGAGTTTCATTTTATCCACTCCGCCATGGATATTTCAATCGATTGGAATAACAAACCTTAAATCTTATTTCTATGTTTGATTGATTGTGTGGTTGATTTTCATTTTATTCAGTCCGCCGTGGATATTTCAATCGATTGCACCACAAACCTCAAATTCCAATTACTCACTCTTTAATCAAATTCGACATTAATTCATGAACTTACTTTCATTTAGAAAAATTTTATGTCATTTTTAAAAACTAAACGAGGTTATCAATTAAGATTGCGCAAAATACACTGACCGAAGGTAGGATTTTCTTAAATCAAATAACCAGGGCGATTTATTCTTTTTCAGTAACACTTTTACTTACATCCAAATGCCGTTTTAATTTTTGGACAGAGAAAATTTAAATACGTTTCGTGAATTTAATTTTCGGAATTCCATTGGTTAGACCAATCCCCCTCGAACCGGTGTTCAAGACACTGAAGCCATTTGGGTGAGAAGTGGTCCGTTAAATTCCAAAAATATAATATCCAGTGAGGATTTTAGGGACGTCTTTATGTTTAAAACCTACACTGGTCTGAAAGGCTATGGTTTCAGCTTTCACGAGTACTGATTTACACTCCCAGAACCAGCTCCAACCATTGACATTCCTCTACGATCTCATCTCCGTTTTAATTAAAATTCAACTTTTATTTTGCCTTATTGACAGCTGTATTAATGGGGCAAAACAGGAAGAAATGTTCTTTTGGGACGATTTCTGAGGCAAAATCTAACACTTGAGATTCTTCGATAATACTTGAATACTCTTTTTGAATTATTTTCGACAAAAATTATACACCACGTAACTTTTCCCAAGAGAGGGTATTGGGTTACTGGTAAAGTTCTCCTTCGCTCAGTCTGGGACTGAAAGCTTGCATGACTGAAAACAAAGCTGTTTCAAAAATGTTTATTCATAATAAATACGCCTTTTAAATCACCTTGAAGATCTAACTAGTTGTCTTGGTAATAATGTACAAAAACGAACCCCAGTGACTTACACGGAAAGAATGTTCCTCAATAAGAACTTTTCATTGTGCTATAACATGAATAAAGCCGCCAAATGAATATTTAAGTATTTTATTTTAGCTTTCCAGAGCATTCTTGCCAACTTTTAGGTGAAGTTGATGACCAGAATACCAAAAGAAATAAAATTTAAGAGAAACATAAGAAAGTCCTATCGAAAGAGTCAGTCGTACAGAGGGAAAGCACTCAGTATAAAACGACAGAGCCGTAAGTTTACTTTGGAGATGTCACGGCCTTTGAACATGTACGCCACCAAACATGGCTCGAAATTCCTCAAAATATTAAGTGACTCTGGAATGGGTAACAACTTTCCGAACTATGGGGAAAGCTACATAAACCGTTACAAATACTCACTTTCAGGTAATTTCAAGTCGTTAAAGAAACTTGCAAACTCAGTTAAAAGTTCGGTGAACTCAACGTTTGGTAGCTGTATGGCGATTCACCGTCTTCGTATATTGACCTCAAAACAATCGTCATCAAATCGAACAAATTATTTATTTGTTCATTTTATTTCGATAGATACGTTCGTAGAAATTAAGTTATGGAATAAAAACTGGACAGGGAGACGAAAAACGCGCACAATTCGACTGTAGGTATTGTGCATTTTGATGGCGTGCAGCTCTGACTTCTAGACTACTTTAAACACGTCATAACACATTGGTTTCAAAAGTCCTCAAAACTTTTGATCTACTCTGTAAAAGGTCATAACTTTCTTTACTATGTGAAACGATCAATGGTGAAAAAAACCATAACGAAAAAATATAATGATGGCAATTTTCAAGAAAATGCAAATAAGTTAAAAACTTTTACAGAGTTAAGGAAATTCGGCCCAGGGAGATGTAATTGCTGTTTGAGTCAATTGATTTTGAAAAAGGGTTGATATTAAATCAAATATACTTGTTGAATATAGCACTGTTTGTTGTTTGTACCGAAAGTATCACCAACGTTGTGACACAGTCTAGCAACTAAATGGTATGCTGATAGATAATGTATAACGTTTATTCTAGAAGAAAAATAGGAATCCGCTAATAGGTAAAGTAGTCGTGGATTTAGAGTTATTTCATTGATCAATCCTTGGTTCGTTTTATCTTTTAATTTTTCCTTTGAACCTGAGCGACACTGTTAATAAAGAACTGAAATACACCACCATTCTTTGTTTATAAATTAAAGTTTAAGTACTGGGCCAGCCGACCTTCTGAATGCGGAAAAAGTAGTTCCCGTTGCCATTCTTTCTTGGTCGTTCGCATTACTCATTAAAATTAAATTATCTTGACAACCAATGTAAGCGTTTTCCTTTAGTATACTTTTCGCTTTCAGACGGCTGAAGTAGATCTTACACCAAAATTTCAGAACAACTTGCAAAAAGCGTGAAAGCAATGTTGTTCATTTCGCCAGTTTAGTAGCAATAATCACAGTCGTACGATTTAACCTTACCTCGTCTGCCATGTCTTGGCGCCAAATGCTACAAATTCCGTCACCTTCTTTAATGCTTTGCCAATTAGCAGTGGATTCTTAGCTTAAACGCTTGTTCCAATATGATAAATGAACGCTGTTCATGTTGCATTCTGGCTTGAGACGATGATCTGTCTAGAATTCACTCACACTCATATACCTCCCTTAGTGCCCGAGTTCGACCGAAAATAAACTCGATTATCATGTGCAAAATATCACAAATGCAAATTGATTGTGCTCATTCTGCATAGCAAATGTCCCAATAGAGTACTTAAAAAACAAATAGTTCTAAATCTTTTCTTCTTTTCCGCTAGAGTGTAACATTGCATTGTCTCGGACTAATTATTCGCATAATTATGTTCAAGGCAGTTTAAGCGCGAAACCCCAACGAAACAAATTAAACCGTTGGTGTTTAAATAGTATAAAATGTTTTGTTTCTAAATATTTCTAGTCTACTCAAATAATAAATTTTTGTGTATAGAAATGATTTAACTCACACATTGCATTGTCCTGCTGAATTATTTTGTCTTTTTGTTTTGTTCTATTTCCTACTCCCAAGACAATTGAAGTTTACGATGACTGTCTTTTGAAATCATTTAGTAAGGTCTAAAAGTTGCCACTGGGTATGGAGTTTCGAGTCGGGAACTTGGCCAAAACAGCTCTAGCTACCATTTTTAATTGTTATTTTCCGTGAAAAGAAACAAACTAAAACTTTGGCCAATTATATTTTGACCTATTTTATAATAAGATATCAAAGCTCACCTTAACAATTCGACGCCTGGCCTGACAATGCGGACGTAAAGTTCTACTGCGAGTCTTGAAACCGTCTCAGTGAGGCTTTGTAAAAACAGCAAGCCGAGTTTCCATTTGTATACAAATATGCCGACCTCTCCATATAATACGAAGACTAACCAAAGGTTCTTGGCGCGTCACCCTACCATCTCTCAACGCGATAACTGCCTCTATCTCACGGATACTGGTAGTAAATACTACTTTCAGACACTTTTGATCTGACAGTCCAAACTACTATTTTAAATAAAAAAATGTAGCTCCCAGTATAATGAAGAATGGCAACTGTTTCGTTGTCTTGGCAAACTGGTCACTATCAATCAGTTAATCAGTTACTACGCCACCACGTACTCTTTATTGTGATACCATGTCTCCGGTTATTTTTAAAAACAGCACGGCTCATTTCATCAAACTCTAGGCAACAGTATTGGCCTTGTGACCAGTGTGACAGACGGTATATAAGTGTTTGAGGACAAGGGGTACTTTGTCACGTCGAGAGTAACGCGATAGCTGAAGTCACTCTCTTTCTAAGACTGAATACAGTAAACCCCCTTCATAGCGGACACTGTTAGGACCCCGAGTTAGCGTCCTCTTAGCGAGAGTCTAATAGAGGAAGTTTATTTCAGTCAAACATCTGTAATTCATTTTTGCCTGGGGTTTTGCTACGTCCGTTTTATCGGGGTGTCCGCAAGGCGAGAGTTGAATTTAGTTAGCGTACCTATAATTTATTCCTATCTAGTTTTTTTTGTCTTTTCAGTTGTATTTTTTTTAAGCTTCCTCCGTTGAAAAGCCTCATTTCCCTTCAGATTCTTCTTTGGAAAGCCACGTTTCCAGTGAGCTGTTAATTGTACCTTTTATGAAACAATTGAGTGTAGATCGACAAAAATAGGCAGATTCTTAATAAGGGAAACGCTTACCACTGGTACGGAAATTTCGGTGAAAAATTTCCGTCAAATGGTACTGGTATTTTTTTGACACCGAAACAGGAACGGGATTGAGTTGTACCATTTACAAAATACCGGTAAATTTTTCGCTTTCTCTCGACATGAAGCCTGGCACTTGTAATCCAGGCAAATGTTACAGAAAAATTCGTTCGTTTCGGTAAAAATGGGGAAAAGGTAATACTTCAAAAGGTGTTACTTTTTTTCCGGAAAATTTCCACTGGGATGAACCGTTCCATTTGAATTCTCCCCCGAATTTCCGGGTTTTCCATACAAATGGTAAGCGCTCGCCAGCTCTTCATTCATTCTGAAAACTATTTAGAATCGACACTTCGCAGTTAAAACGGCCAACTTTATGAATGAAACCTTTTAGCTAATCATACGATAAGAAAAAAGCAAAAAGAAAAAACAGCAAGCAAATAGCCCGCGTAGCAGGCGCCAGGAAACAAATGTGCGCAAGAAAGAATGGGCGCGCAACAAAAACAAAAAACAGTGCGATGATCTCAGTCTTACAGGTGCACTGGTAGCTTTGTGTCCTTTTCGGAAACAGAAAATTTTTTTACATAAATTAACCACGAAATTTAAGCTTTGTTTTGTGCCAATGAAATAGAAGTTTTTTTACAAAAAGAAAAAGGAAGAAAGGATAAAAATGATTAGTTGAGATTCAAAACTGTCTTGAGTTTGTTTGCATCGCGTCTTTAAGCATGTGAAGTTTTATAAACATTCTCAACGCAAAATAATATGGCGAATACTTCTTCATTCATCGAATTCTATAATTCAGAGGGATGTCCTTATTTGGAAGAGGTGGCTTGGCGAGACGAGTTCCTGCTGACAGAGGGTACCTACAACCATCTGGTCACTATAATCAGCATCAATTCCACCTCAGTTTTACCAACTGTGCTGTTGAATGCTCTGGTGATCTTTGCAGTAGCAACGAGGGAAAGGTTGCGAAATAAATCAACAATCCTTTTGGCTTGCCTGGCGGGGGCGGATCTCTTGACAGGGTTGGTGGGGCAGCCGATACGAATCGCGGTAGAAGTGCAGCGAATATTTAAAAAGGGGACCTTCTGTGGAGCTTTGGAAAGAGTAAGCTTTGTATCCGTTGGATGCCACATCTTCGCGACCTTAACTCATCTTGTGTTAATAACTATTGATAGGTACATCGCTGTTAAAAAGCCCTTAAGGTATCAAGAGATAGTCACAACACGGCGAGTCATCTGCGGTGTGCTTTCAGCGTGGGGTTTTACGATATATGTGACAATTCAAGAAAGCATTCTTGCTACAGTAAACAGAGCTTCGGACATTTACAATGTTTATAATAACGTATCGTTCTCAACGCTTACCACTTTCGGTTTAATTTGCATAGTTTTTATTGTAGGAATATACTTGTACATTTTCTCGGAAACCCGGCGTCAACAAAGAACACAGACTGAACATTTAAGAGTAGAAGAAATAAGAACAATCAGGAAAAATAACAAAGCGGCCAAAACCCTAGGAATCATCCTTGTTGTATTAACTGCAACGTACTTGCCAGCAATAATAGTCATTATATTGGGTTTTTCCGTAAGTCTAGAACGGCATATTTCAAACCGTTTTGCGGGTTGGGCGGCAACGTTAATCATGTTAGGTTCCCTGTGCAATCCCGTTATTTACTGTTGGCGCATGAAGAGATTACGCCGAGCATTTTTGCAAATTCTTCATTTGGGAAAACAAGAAAATAACCAGCCACAGGAAGCGATACAGATGCAAGTCATTGAACAAGTCGTTTAATATCAAAAACAACAAACGAATTATTGACTTTTACTCTCACTTAAGTCGGATCCCCTATCAGTGTATACACGTAGTGTATGTCTATTTCGTCAGTCTATCAACACCTCAATTAAGTAAACGCTGCGTTCTAGAGGAAGTGTTTTATTCTAAATGCTGTTGTAAAATATTGCCCTAGTTGTAAGGCTGAGATCTAAACTTGGTTAATAGAAAACCTTGTTACAGTTTTTTCCTTGCACAGCAAGATTAACCATACGACTATGAGTTGAATAAGTAATGCTATCAATAAACTATAAACCTCATGCATGCATCCTTTGCTTTAGTTGGTAGTGTATACTGAAGTGAAAATCCAAATTCGATATATAAAAAAAATTGAATTTAGCAATTTATTGAATTAATGTTGGAGCTATTGACACTATTCGCAAGGACGATTTTTAGCGAATACAACATTGTTGCAACATTAATTGTTTAATTATTGCGACGCTGTGTTGCTAAACATCGTCGTTTCGAATCGTTTAGTGAACATCTCCTTAAAACAATATTTATTTACGAATAAGAAGCGATTTCGATAGACATTTGGATAAAAAATGCTGGGCTAAAATGTTTCTTATATCATAAAAGGATAAAAAGGTTGAAAACGACGACGTTTCGATTATTATCAAGTCATTATCAAGCCGGCTTGCGAAAGCTCGTGGGCAATTAGATAACTCCAACGAGGGCCAGTTTCGCGTTCTGCAAAGTGATAAGCGAAGTTTGAATGCCTAATTTATGAAATTCCCGTTTATAAAGGAGATCAAGCCAAGCTTGAACACCCAGGCCGATTCAATTTGTGCAAAACTCTTTATTCGAACTGACATTCTTGACACTTTATATTAGGTTTTTCAATGAAGCATTGTTTATTTAGCATTTATTCTCCGCAACAGATCAGACAACAAGAGACACTTATTTTTTGACTTGATAATGACGTCAGTCGAACGTCAAAACGTCCAATTAAAAATATATATATTTTATTTTTCCTTTCTTGACCACTCGAGCTGCCTGGTGGGGGTTGGGGGTGGGGGGTGGCGGAGGGAGAGGGCAGGATTCCAGAAAAGGTAGAAGTACTAACGTATAACCGGGATAAGCGCGACTCGGTTAGTGTGCGTCCTTCTTTGTTTTTTTCGGGGGTCTGAAGTTTGATTCCCAGGTGAGACTCAGCCCTTAATCAGCTGCCTGACCTCCCTTTTTTTCTTTCTTGTTTGTTTGCTTTTGAACAGGAAATGATAGGAAATGACAGGAAACGATAGGTATAGAGGAAACTTGGTCGCGTGGCTGAAATTGAGGTTGGCGGTCCCGCAGTAAACGCAATCAAGTCTCTCTCCTGCGTCGTGACTCAACAACAACAACAACAACAATTTATTCACATTTCTCAATTTTCTTAATTTACAGTACATTTTATAATATATACTATCTTTATCAAAACAAGCGTTTAACAGATAGGTTTAATTTAAAAAATGTACATATGGCCGTGAAACGAGTAAAGAATCAGAAGAATTACCTCGGAGCTATGAATAACCAAGCGTCAAGATAAATGAAAAAAAAAAAAGAGCTCTTCCTCCGTTGGCTTAATTATAATTCCTAAACGGGGATAGATACAGTACACTTATGGTGTATATTTGGTGTAATTAAATCGCGTCAACTCTTTACAAACAAATCTGGCCGAAAATAGCGATTTAATTTGCTGACGCCACAAATAAGCCTACAGTGAAAGGTTGGGCAGTCCATCCCAATAAAAAGCCAAATAGCGCGATATCATTTCAAGTTTACACCAAACGAGTTTAGAGAAGGTATAGAATTGGCCATAGTAAAGAAATCTTTTGCTTTATTCTTTCGTCAGATCAAATCCCTGCAGCAAGCGTGCCTATTGTTTTTTTCCCTATACATTTTTTTTTCAATTATATTTTTTGTCATTTTGTTTTGACACGTGACGTTATTGCAATATGGCGACGTCTTTTAACGGGTTATCAAAATCGTATGCTAATAAGGAAAATTGTAGACTGAATTAAAGATTTCCACCGAGACCATTAATACACCTTGTTAACGCCCAAATTTTACATCACCATTGTTTCCAGTTTCTCCTGGATATTACACTCGTCCCAAGAGAAATCGAAAACAATGGTTATGCAAAATTTGGGGGGCAAAGACAAGGTGCATTATGGTCTGGGTGAAAATGGTACATGACCCAGCGGAGATCCGCCAAAATAGAATACTAGGCTAATATTATAGAGCCTTTTTATTCGCGTGGCCAGCAGCTATGCAACTGCCCAGCTACCCCTCCCCTAAGCCAAGTCGAGTTGCTCGAAATTTTCCAAAGCGTTTTCCGCAATTTCTCAAAAAGTTTATCAAAACCGAGTCGCTCAAAAGAGCCAAAAGTTGCTTTTTGTAACGCGAAGGTTGCTCAAACATTGCTGAAAAAAAAACAAAAGCCTTTTTTCAGTGTTTTTTGTTGCTCTCTTCCTTTATTTAGTCTGATTCAAATTGTCCAACAAATGACAGTGAGTAATTTTGTGGCATAACCAGCGTTTCTAAAGAACTTTGTCCTCAATTTAAACCAAAACTGCACGAGTAAAGACTACGCATCAATATTTTATGTAATATTAATCTTGTGAAAAATTTGGTATGAGCCAATAAAATTGTTGAATGACCTTCTTCACCTGAGTCACTCGAATCAGTCGAGTGTAGCTTGTGAATCTTCGTCCACCATTTTGAATTTTCTTTAAAAAACTGCTTACCTAGCAGCCCGGCTTTTGCCCGAGGGGAAGGAAGCGGATGCAAGGACAAGCTGCTCCGATATCTCAGAATTAGTAGAAAAATAGTGGAGAAATTGCCCGGAATGCAAAAAGTTATTCGAAACAATCAAATTTGCTCGAAATAGGAGAAGTTGCCAAAAAGTTGCCGAGCAACTTGTGGAAAGCCCGAACCCATTGAGCTGGTCTTTTGGTCACGTGATCTTCCGTTGAAAATTAAACCTGAGTCCATGGGTGCACCAGGCAGGTGTACTACATGCTATCTCTCCGATTTCAATGAAACTTGGCTAGTGATCTATCCCAGTCGTTGAGATCTGGGTCACACCCATTGATAACCCATTGAGCCCGTTGTTTCTTTTGGTCACGTGGTCTTCCGTTACGTGTTTTCGTAAAAGCCGAGCCGCGGACTCTGGGATGAATGGGTCAAACCTGGGTCACTTCCTGTGGGACCCAGGTTCCATGAATGTGACAAAAAGACCTCCCACCCGTTTTAAGTCGCTTCCTGTGGACCCAGGTCGCATGAATGTGACAATACCACCTCCCAGCCTTTTTTTTTGTGCCAAAAATTATTCTAGCACAATCTATCAAAGCCTATTTTGGGGGTAGCCTGCGAAAACAGCCGTCTCTCTGCGAAGCATCTTGGGCGGCTGTTTTCGCAGTTTGGAGCTGGGCGCCCTGGCTTGGAGTCATTTGACGTGAGTGGTGAAGAAAATCATTCTTTGAAAATCATTCTTTGCATGATCCTCAGCAAGTACTTGGCTTAGGTAGTCCGTTTTTCATGGATTATGTTGTCAACTTTCGAGTGCAATACACTGTAATTAAGTCCGCCCTTAGACTAATTTGCATATTTTCCCCTTTGGTGAGTGACAGGCAGCTCCCTCGCTATTTTAATAATGATAATTACACCGTCGTCACTGGCAAAAAAATAAACGGTATGTACATCAGCTTTTCAGAAATAGATGCACTCCTTAACCCCTTATTTTGCTTCTAAACTTCAACCGGAAGACGAGTTTGTTTTGAAAAGAAACCAAATGAACATTGTGAGTTCCGGTAATATTGACTCTTCATTTACCGTTGTAATGAGCATGCGCAAGTTCAGGACTTCAACTTCGAAATGGACAGTTACTCCGGAGAAAAAACTCCTGATCAGGATTATGGTCGTAGCGAGGACAAATTCAATCTTCCGAATTTCAAAGTCCCATTTGAGTTTCGCGAACCGTACATTTTAACAGGTTATCGAAAACCTGAGATCTCTGCACAAGAATGTTTACAAAGCTCCCTCAGTCGCTGCAACGAAACCATCAACGTCTGGTCGCACCTTGTTGCATTTGCATTCGTCCTGGTTCGATCCATGGTCGTGCTTTCAGAACACAATCCCCTTGAAGATCCGTTTGCTTATCCGATGATTTCATTCGTTGTCGGTACATCAGCTATGTTTTTAATGAGTTCAGGAGCGCACTTGTTTAACTCCATGTCAAGTAAGACACGCCATGTTTGTTTCTTCTTCGATTACGCAGCGATCAGCGTGTATGCCTTTTCTGCAGGCCAAGCTTTTTACTTCTACTCAAGACCTCTGAAACCAGACTGGGTAATATTCCGTTCGTATCCGTCCTTCGTGGCTTTATGTACGATCGTGTCGTGCGTATCGTTGTCTTCCTGCTGTGCATCGAGACACCGCTGGATTGGACACAAGTTTTTAATTCGTACCGGAACGTTCATGGCCTCATTCTTCATCAACACATCACCCTATTGGGTTCGAATGTGGGACTGCCAATCAGACATGGACTGCAATGCTGTGTCCATCCCCTATTTCAAGCGGCAGGCCTTGTTCTTCGCCATTGCTGCCCTGGCAAATGGTAGCAGATTACCCGAGCGACTTATGCCCGGCGTGTTTGACTTCTGTGGTCAGAGTCATCACTTTTTACACATCCTATGTGCTATTGCTACAGTAGATGAGTTTACAGCTCTTTATTTGGACATGCTAGGGAGGCGAAAGGCCCTTGAGTTGTCGCATGTGACTCCCACGTTTGCTAATAGTCTTCTGCTGACTACAGTGGTCTTAGTTGCTAATGTGGCGATTGTCTTATGGTTTACCCGTGCGATCAAGTCCAATGACACTGCATGTAAGAAAAAAACTTAAGGTAAACCAAACTAACCCTTCAAGTAGTTACATGTAAAGCATGGCTCACAGCAGCAAAATAGGCCACCTCCGAGTTCCAAAAACCCTTGCTTTTAAAATGAGGCCAAGTGCACAGCCTTTCTTGGGAAAATAAGATTTATTTGCATGAGAATGAAAAATCATTTCCATATTAAAGGCTGAGCACTGAACCTCATTTTGATACAGAGGCGCGGGGGAAGTTGGAAGTGGCCTATTGTATTGCACCCCTCCCCCCCAAAAAAGAAATATTTATACTCCAACCATGGATACCCTGGGTGCCAGAGACTTTTCATGCACAGTTTCCAGTTTCAGTCAAGTCTTTATAGTGAACCAAGCAAAAAGTTTCTTCTTGCGACTTTGCAGCTTTTGACTTCAGCCTTCGACCGAAGAATCTGTCAGCCTGGAGCCAACATGCAAGAAAAAACCTCTGGTACCCAGGGCAATCATGAGGGCCTATTGCATTGAGCCCCCCCATCCCCCAACAATAGCACCATCACCCCTCTGAAGATTCCACATTGGGTGATGCTTACCTTAACAAATAGGGAACTGAAGCAAAGACATTTTTGAGAGACACATGTTAACCGGAAGTGAGGCTTTTTCCCTTGACTGTGCCTTCAGGTGCTGCCAAATGTTTATTGTTACAGGGCTGTCGTTAAGTGCAGGGGCCGGGGATTTCCCCTGGCTACTATGAACGTGGCCGCTGCTACTTTCATAGGAAAACAAAAGAAAAATAAGACCAAAAGAAATCCTTAGCTGTTTGATTCCTCACCTACTTGCTGAATTTACTGGGCAACTTGAATCTTGGTGACTGCTCTGTTGCTAAGTGTGTCTACTCTTACACAGACAATTCACCAGAAAAAACTGGGAATAACAACCTAAGAATGCCTAAGAATGCAACCAGACCACTTCCAGTTGACGTGCGTTGCTCAAGAACTCCTTTGTTGAAGCTCTCTTATTTTGGCTTTTTACCCCAAACCCACACTGCAACCACCATCCCTATCAGAATTACCAATGACCCTCCACCCTAATGGTGAGTAAGGCTTATTTTTCTGGAACCAGAAATGGTGATATACATGATGCAGGAACCAGTAACCCAGAGCAAGTAATTTCAATGTAGACCATTTTACAGTTGTGGGCTTTGTGTCCTACTTGTGTCATAGCAATTTCACCAAACAGCTTATATTTAGAACGATTTTGGCAGGAATAAAGAATGACTTCCAACTCCACACATCAGTCTTCAAAACGTACAGACCTTAAGAAAAGGTATTTTCACCTTTTAATGAGTTTTACTTTTGGTTATCGTAGGCTGATCAAGGGAAGATTTCATTATCACAGTAAAAAGGCAATCTAAACTGTATCTAAAATAAAATAAACTGGTCCATGAAAAAGACGTGACATAAGTCTAGAATAGGAGTTGCTAGCTTTAGGTTAAAGGCTCTTGCATAATGAGATAATAACATTAGAAGCCTATTATACTACTACGTGAGAAATTTCTGCAATTTGATTGGCTAAGAGCACATGTGAAAATTGCAAACCTTTTGTGTGTAGTAGTATAAAAAAATAATAGCATGATTTGTACGTGATATTTGGCATAAATACCACTTGTGATATTTCAAAATTGTCTCAAATTTCACTCGCCTAATGGCTCTTGAAATTGCGTATAACAATTTCGAGTTATTACTCATGGTATTTATGCCAAATATATGCAAATAATAGAATGATTTCTTAGAAACCACTGGCTTTATACATTGGATTTTAAGAACTTTCCACAAATTAGAGCTCAGATAGTATTAGATTTATTAAAACACAATATGCACTTATCATATTTGAAATGGTATATGACTTTTGCATAAATTATTTATGTTATTTTTGTATTTAAAGGGAGGCACATGTTAACATTATGTGGCAAAAAGGTCTATTCTGCTGAAAAATTACTGTATTTCCCTGAATAATAGCCGCAGTGATTATTCTTTTTTTCGCAAAAAAAGGGGTGATTGTTCAAGGGAGGAGATTATCACTGGAAGTCATGCCCTAAATATTTTGTTTTGTTATTCCATTAAATCAAAAAAATAATCACATCAAATAAACAACAGTTTGGTTCCTTGGTTAATTTTCACTGTCAATATCCTCATCGTCAGAGTTTGAATTATCACTGATTGGTCAGTTGTGCTGCATCAGACTCCACTTCAACTTTGTTTGTCAATTTTTAACTTGGCAGGGAGGGGATCAAAGGAAGAGAAGATGGCAAGAGGGGTTGGGGAAGGGGCAATTATTCAAGGGAGGTGATTATTTTTAATATAATTCCGTCAAGGGGGGTGATTATTTAAGGGAGGTGATTAATCGAGGACGGCGATTATTTGAGGAAGTACGGTATGCAATTTTTCTTGAGACTATTTTGCTTAGAATGCATATTAATGTTCAACTCACAAAAGCATTGGAAATTTCCGAGGTTCTAGATAGTATTTCTAAAGCACATTAACCATAAATTACATTTACATTTCTTATTTTGTCCAAATCATGCCTTTTGAAAAGATTTCTTGTGGGTTGTGCAATTAAATTCAGTTGAGTTCAATATTTTAATGTGAAATGTTACCATAGCATAATACAATGTATCAGTAGCCTCTGTTCCCAATGTCCACTATAAAACAACAAGAAAAATACAAATTCTCCAGATGGATCTCCATAAAATTTGTTAAAAGAGTGTGATAAGCAATCAAAGCATTTTCCCTTAGGTAATCATTTTAGTAATTCTCATTTCAATTTCTCTGGGTTTTGTATTGATATTGTTGAGAGAAACTTGGTGTTGGTCACCCTTGGGTAAAGGATTCAAGTTTTCCTCACTAAAAAAATATATTGAATTGGTATGTACCTAAACTTGTGTAGTAAGCAATAATTTTATGCAAAAATTGTGAATTTTGAATTCAGCAAGCCTCTTAAAAGTAACCACCCCAAATGCAAAGATTTAGTGGTTGTTTATTAATTATAGGATTTGGTTACTTACAAAGAGTTTCTAGCCACAGGGTGCAAATATTTAACTGGGAAAAGTTGTTTTTTATGTTTGGATAGGTTAATATTATTGTCGCTTATGGGAGGTAAAAGCTGAGAGTTAATCGCACATGGAGAGTAGATGAACTGTGTTACTTTTTTCTTGTTAATACTAGGGCGAAAAAGGTATATTGTGTGGGTGACTTATTTTATCATACTGGGATGTTCATGCACTGGGCAGTTTGACTGTAATCAAAGTTTGTTTTTTTATTTACATTATTTTTAAGAGGGAAGATTATTTATTTGTTTTAAAGCCATTACATAAAATAATGATAGTCACCTCTTGACATAAAAGCTATGGCAATTCTGTTTTTTTGAAAAAGGGTATTTAAATTGGTTTGTGTTTTTTAGAAAAGTATTGACAGTTTTTAACGTCCATTTACGTTAAAGTTTCTGACAAAATCACATGCAATAAAGGGAAAAACAAATTGTGCCACCATCTCGTCATTTCCTTAGTCTGTAATTAATCTTATCGACCATAGCCCTCGGCCAATCAGCGCAGGAAAATTCACTTAGTTATTGTAAAATACAATTTTAATTATCACAAGTTTTATTAGAAGCCCTTAATAAGTTGTAATACAGTGATGGCCTAAGGGCAGTACTCAGCTCTTACAAGGCCTCACAGCATTGGTAGAGAAAACAAACAGAACTAACAATAGGCCCTACATGTAGCTCTAAAACAATAGAGGTATGTGCCATGGACGTACCAATGAAATTTGAGGTTCTGGAGAGCTCCGTACTGTCTGATAGCTTAAAGACAGTGTATGGGTGTAAAGCACTCTTAGTAGTGCCTTGTTACTCAATAAAGGGCTTTCCCTGTCGCGTTGTTGTTGTACGCTTTGTCTTGTCTTTGTCTTGACCGTTTTCATCTGTTAAACTTGTATTAGATGCCCCTCTCTAATAGTTAACACCCCCTGTCTAATAGATGCCCCCTATGAGAATTACTCCAAAATGCTAGGAATAAGCAAAAAGGAGCAAAATCATTAAATTCGTTCAGTTTCTTGCTTGATTAACAAGGCTTTGCTTATTTCATCTTGTTCAATGTTACGTTGAAAGTAAGAGTAGACCAACGCTGGTAACACAAAAACCCCGAGCGAGGACGATGACAACGAAAACGCACACTTTTGAAAACGCGTTAGTGTAGCCAGGGCCTATACCTACCAGCCTCGTACCAGCCTCGTGGGTTTTTGGGGTGAGAGAAAAATGGCGTTAGGTTAAGGCGCGGGGAGATTCATGGGAAGGAACTAGGAAAAAGGAAAGGGAAAAAGGGACGCTATTTTTCCTAGCCCCTTCCCATGAGTCCGCGCTTGCCTTAAGCAAACTGCAATCTCCTCTCACATTAGACCACTAGTAGTCCCCCATGGGATCATGTAGAGCGTGCGAAACGCGAGCGCGCGTGAAAATCACCCCACGCGAGAAAAGGCGACATGCGGCGGGGAGAGAGAAAAATGATTTTTCTCTCTCCCCGCCGCGTGTCGCCTTTTCTCGCGTGTAGTGATTTTCACGCGCGCTCGCGTTTCGCACGCTTTACTATCTCTGAGGAAAAATGGGGGACTACTCGTAGTCTACTCTCAGATTAAAAACCTGCTGCTTTTTTGAGAACAATGTATTAAAACAGGAAATCGAATTGACCAACGACATAACGCCAATTTTAGCACCAGAAGTCGCGTCCAGTCCTTTAGGCGCGCTCTAATCTGATCTCATTTGCCGCTGGGTTCTCTTTGAAAAATCTGCCTAATTGAGACTCTTAGATTCTCAGACTACGAAGGATGACTACGAAGACGATATTTCCTCAATAGGCTGATTTAGCAACAGGATGGGAACGTCAGTTGACGACAGGAAAGCGCGCGGAAAGGACTCAACACGACTTGTCGCTCTGCCATTGGTCAAGCCAGTTGTTTAATTTGCGTGCGCCGTCGTCAACTGACGTTTAGTTCCCGTTCTGTTGCTAAATCAGCCTAATACTAAATAAAGTGCGCGCTTCGCGCGCGTGATCCAGCGTCAGGCGGGAAAACGGGATAGCCGTCGTCACTCTACAACGGGTTTTAGCTCAATTGTCGTTCTGACGGAAACAACTTATCAGAGGTTAGAAGGTTTGTCATTTTGAGACCAGGAGAGGGCCTTAACCTACTTCTAAAATTGTTGCGATTTAACCAAAAACGTACCTCTTCACTGAATTCTAGTTTCGCTTTATAACACCTTGTTTCTCGTGTTAATGTGGCCTTTTCCGCGCTATTTGACTACGACAACCATAATTTCTCCCTTATGTCCTTTTCCTTTTTCTTTGTACTTCTTTCAGGACCATATGGTAAAAGAAAGTCCATTCTATAGTGAGCGTAACACTCTGGAACAAACTTGGGAGTGAATTGTGGAAGACCGGTTATTGACAATTTCAAACGATTAACTAACAAACTCAATCCCCTGAACTCTTTATGGCTTTAAGTCAACTTGTATAATATTACATAGGCCTAGGTCCAACGTCGAACTTTTCATGAGACGAACCAAACTCTATATAATTTGGGTCGACCTAAATTAAGTGAAGATCGTCTATTGGGTCAGACGTCGAACTTAGGACGCTGTTCCGTAGGTTTTCTCTTTGTTTTAATCTGTTGTTTTAAGTTCTTTTTTTATTGCGCTTTGTTTTGTGATGCGAGAGCACTTTGTGAATTGAGGTTGCACACAGTAACCAGCATTACTTTGCATTACACAGGGAAACAACATCAAAAAACGCGCCTCAAATCATTTCGAAAATGTGGGTTTTGGAACTTGAAAATGGCGTATTTATCAATCCTAATGAACTTTAAGAAACAATGACATCAATAATTTACACGAGAGAAATTAATAAACTACGGTCTGGGACCTTCGGAAATGAAAATGGGCAGACTTCCAAGCCAACTTCCAATATCGCTGCCGAGCATGCGCAGCAAAGAAAAGGTAGCAATTAAAGGGAAAGTGTTCTAGTAATCCCCCATGCTTTCGTATGAACAACACTAGAACTACATACGGGCACTTGCTGTTGCTTTTAAAAATAGTCTTAACAAATTCAAAATGGTCAATAACCAAGACAAAGTAATTCCACACAAAGCAGTAATTATGCCATTCATAAGTAATTTGCAAAAAAGGTCGCGTAAATGACATGACTGTATTAGCAAATGAAACGTGGCCGACCTTTTTAAGGTGGCTCGATACAATTTTTCAGGGTGAATACCTCCCAAGTTTGAGAATAAACTACGTCGTCATAAACAATGTTTTGGAAAAATTGCCACCACAGTTGTATTAGACAAAGATGAAAATTTGTTATGATCAGGGTTGCAATGACATCGGCGCAATAACATTGCAATGACGTAGTTTATGCTCAAACTTGGGAGGTATTGACCCTGAAAAACTGTATCGAGCCACCTTAAGTCGCGAGCCTCGAGTTCTTTTCATTGATAGCTCACACATCGCCTGCCCGGCGCAGCTATGGCATTCAGCAAAATTCACATTCCATTACTTGCTGGAGCCTCTTAGTCCAAACTGGAGTTTCCTTATAGTTGAGTGCGGCACGAAGTCAGTCAGATGTTTTTCCTGCTCACATTTCTTAGCGCCGTCCCCACGATCTGTACGCCTGGAACAGGCTAAGCAATGTCACGGAAATGAGAAAATCTTTTTCAGCCCTAACTGATCCAATTCAGCCCTGCGCATTTGCCTATCCCAGCACACTTTGAGACTCATTTCAGCCCATTGGTCCAAATCAGCCCTAGGTAATTAATTTTATATGAAATGTATTCGTCCGGATTAAGAGAACTAAATTAGACTCGATGTAAAAACAGCCTTTAGTTTGGTCACAGAAACGGCTTCATTTTTGGGGCTAGATTATATTTAGAGTGTAATCATTAAAACTCAGGCCAAGTATTGACAGAGTTGCTCTTGCAGAACTCCTTTCTGTTTTATACTTACGTTGAGATTTGGTTTGTAGACAAAAGTTTGTTTTTAAATAGCTAGCTAGAAGCTGAGGCCCAGTTCAGACTTCGTGCTTCTGCCGTACCGAACTAAATTCAGGAATTAATATAAGTTCGACAAAAGCACGGCGTCTGAATCAAACTTTTGAATTAAGTTCGGCAAGCAATTAAGTTCGACAAGCGCTGCCGTGCTACACGACTCTGGCACGACAGCGATTCAAACGTCGTGCTTCCGCCGCGCTGAAAAAAATTCATAAATTATATTAATGTATTTTGGCGAGATTGCGTTCCCACGGGGAGTTGGGAGAAGAATTGTTACGAGGCATCAGTAAATCCTGAATTTGGTTCGACTCTGGCACGACGTCTGAATCAAAGTTGTTTTCCTACCGTGCTATAGTCGAACCAAATTACAATTAAGTTCGGCACGGCAGAGGCACGACTGAACTGGGCCTAAGCTTCCTTTGTTTCGTTTCTAATTAAAAATTCGGCGGTGGCCTCAAAAGGACAACAGCCTAATTGAGGATATGACGTAACGAGGCAGGGACATTCATTTTCTACTACACCTGCGTCATAAGTGCGAATAAATTATCCCTTGAACATCGTACATTTTAAAAGGTTGAGTTCTTTGTCAAGCTCTGCGGGGAAAAATAATTCATGATGAAGCTCCTGGCCGTCGCTTTGGTGGTTCTTGTCTGCATTTCAGTCGCAGTCGTAGATGGAAGAAAGAACAAGAGAGGGAAGGATCGTCTCCAGCATTTGGAGAAGCGAAGAGAGTTCCCTAGGAACAGAATGAAGGAAAAACCAAATGTTGTTGAACCCAGTAATGACGCTGTTGCTAATAAGGTAGGGAATAATGTAAAAAAAACTTCACGAATCAGTTGTATTAAACCGCTGGAATGTTTCTGGTTGAAGAGACTTTTAAACTGCGCATAACAACTTTGAAATTCAAACTTAAGGTAGGGAAGTATTTCCGAAATACGTCGAACTGGAGAACTTGAGTTTTCAATGTCTCAGTGTTGTTTGACATAACTCGGCACAACTGACTCGAGCGCATTTGATTTCTTCTCATGCGACTACACACAAGATCCAAGCCATTATGGAGCTTTCAATTGCTCTGCAACAGTTTGCGATGATTCAAAGGGTTTCGCTAAAGTAACAGTAGATTCGCATTTGTTTTTTCCGCTTAGTACGCTTGAAGGAATCCGTCGCTTCGACTGAGTCTGGAAGCCCAGTTTAATTTATACGAAACGCTTATTAAGGCCGCCAACTCAATCTTTACTATTTTTCTAATGCTGTTGCAGTTTTGCGGCTTTTTGGTGCAACACAGGTTATGAAATCGTTAGAGATGATAGCATTGACGAAAAGCACGGTGTTGCGGTTTTTATTAGTTCGTGAAGACGGACGCAGATTCTGCTGCGGCTTTGTACGACTTTACCAAATAACATGCAAATATGCGCTCCCCTCAAATGTTTATACAAAGTATTGATACTCTAAGAATAAAAATAACTGATACGGTTTTCGAGATGCTTATAACTTATAAACATAAACCTTAGTATAAAACTAGAAAGGTTCATCTCTCGGATAGTTGGTAACTGAAATCTAAACAGAAAAGACCAGTTTGGAAGTAGATATTAATGAAGTACCGTGCGTTTTTGCTTTGTGCTGACTGTATTATGATTAGTTGAGGTTCACTAATCAACAGAATTTCTTCTAAATGAAAGAGAATTCATATTTAAAGTTCAAACATACTCAAAATGGTTGCAAAGCTTCTCAAAAAAACAAAGCACATCAAGGTAAAGAGGCATTCATCATAAGTTTGTCTTGAAAGTAGCTCCTACGTGTAAACTAATTAGTGAAAGATCGATGAACTAACAAAAGCAAACGGAGTAGCTTATATTTGCATCCCCAAGAGATCATATAATCCTAAATGTTAATTCGACGCCATTGAAGAAAGTGAGACGAAAGTCATAAAGTAATATTGAAACTCATGGCCACTTCAAATCGATCATTATCCTGTTCGAGTCATGTCCACTTATTTAGTGTTCTAGATCTAAATACTAGATCGGGTATACAGTGTATCATATATTAAAAAAAAACGGTTTTTGATAGCTGATATCATGTGATATATACAGCAGTCATAGCGCGGAATATTTGTTCTGTTAGAAAATAGAAAATGATGATATCATGAAATCTTGGTATGTTAAACACTTTTGTATTGTATACCACCACGAAACCTAAAAATATCAACCTCACTAGACGACAATATTACATTTTGCATTTTAATGAAGATTGTTTGCAGCTTCTCTTTTTGTACTCGTAACGGCCAGCATGTAACCGGGTATCAATAGCGTCCTATAAACTGCTCAACGCATCGACATTAAATCAAATAAGAGACTTTACAAAACCAGTTTGAAGGGGTGTATGGCAGTTACGCCTAGGCTCTTAGTAGATAATAGTTTTATTATATTACGCAACAAAAATGTTCCGATTGGCGGACGCTTTCTGTGATTTTACATAAATTATTCTGGTTTGTGTGTCACACCAAGGGTTATGATTAGATTTGCTGATCGGTTTTTTATGTTTTTTTTTAGTAATCTCCGCCCTTTGTCAAGTTTTTGTTATTTCTTTTTAAATTTAGTTGAAAACCTTTTATTATATATTACACTGAATGGAAAAGAAGTAATGAGCGCTTCCACACTAAAAGCATTTAGAAGCAAAAGGATCATCAGCTTCTCAGTAGAGACTGCCTTTAAACTCACTCAGCGTCTTTTATACGAATTGCTATATTCAATTAATTAGAGTTAATAAATCGTGACAGCGACGGTTATTGGCGCTTTCTGATCTGAACTAGAAGGAGGAGAAAATTTGTCTATGAATGTACAATTTATAGACATTTTACTGTCTTTGTAAATCGGTCCAGTTTTTTCAGTGACTGCCGGCGGGAGCCTTTTGTATTAATGCTTGCGTTTATTGCCAAGCAAATCAATAAGTCAGTAACATAAGGGTCAACAAGGAATTATTGTTGATAAGAACTGCTTTTCCAAAAAAAAGAAATCTTATTCAAAGTTTAGATAGTACCCAACACAGAGTTTCTTAATTCATTCCGTCATCCCAACCCAAATTCAGTTTTCACTCAGCCCCTTCAATTTCAGTTGTTATTTTCGACATCCTGCATCTCGTAAACTACCTTTCAACCGAGAATCTCGTTCCAATTTTTCTTTAGAATCCCTAATCCAGGCCTTCAAATAAGCCAAATCCGGGATTCCGATAAATGTACTGGGACAAGGCTTCGGTAACAATACATCATCTCTTAACTATAATGATCCCAAAAACTCGCATTGTGATATTTTGAGTAACATTTAATATATCGTCCTTGCAGAAGGAGGACGCCAAGGCAGGTCCGGTCATTAGCAACGATGCAAAGGCTCAAAAGGCTCAGAAACCTTCACATGAAGATAAACGAGACTTCAAAAATCATCACAAGAAACGCGAATTCAAGCACAACCAAGCTAAGCTTGACCTGGACCAAATGGAGAACTTCCACAAGCGTCACCATGGCAACAAGTTTGATATGCATCCCAATGACGTCAGAATGATCAGGAAGGGAAAAATGAGTCGTGAAATGTTGGTAGATAGAGATCTACCAGAGGCAGAGATCACAAAACGAATGATGAAACTCATGAAGAAGAGGGCTAAACATCAGATGAGGAACCATAGCCACCAGAAGCGTCGTGATCAGAAGCGCCGCTTAAAGGAAAATGCTCCTTAAGATGCTGTCTTTCCAGTTTGTGTTAGATCATATTTTTTGTATTAATCAGGTAATAGTAAGCTAAGGACCTTAAAATTTGACCACGGCGACGGGCAAAAAGTAGGTAAAAGAATCAGTGGGTTTATGAACAAAACAACAACTTTGTAAGTGCATCAAGCATTTTTGTACATTTCTCTGCTGTCACTGCACGTCTACGACGTGAAAAATCGGCGACAAAATGATCTTTCAGAACTAGGATACTGTTAACAGAAAATTAATCCAGCATTTGACAATGTAAGTGAGTTGGAGCAATGGCGATGAAGATTAAAAAAACGCCCATTCACTTTTCAAGCGACGTTTTCGCTGCCGTCGTCGTCCTCAGATCTTAAGGTCCCTATAGTTAAGCTAACATGACCTAACACTGTTTTAGTATTTGTATAACACCCTTCGTTTCTTTTAACCAAAACTGAGTGGGAAGATTCTTGCAATTTTCGTAGACGAATGTGCAGTTTACTTTACGATGAAAAGTTGTTAGGCCGAAGAATACTGCCAATATATATGAAAGGCATTTTTCATTAGTATAAGTACATGTATAATCAGTTTGAATTGTGTCTCCATTAAAAAATGTTATTTTTAAATCAAGTGTGTTCTAGTTCTGTCATTCCCTTTCGGTTTTAAGACTGCGTAGCCAGCGCGATCGTCGGTAAAGGCAAAAGTTTTGGCAGGGGAGCTGCGAAGCCGTGCGGAGAATGTGAGCTCGATTTTATCGCGTTTTCGGCGTTCGCTTATGTCATACCCACATCTGGTCCGAATCCGATTGGTACACGTAATTGGCTGTCAGGAATGTGAGAGACGTTAAAATAGCGCATGCTTGAAATACTTCCTCAAAACGACGACCGTTTTTCGACGTCTTAAACGACGAATTGGATAGAGCCGTGAAGATAAGATAAAAAAGGTTTTACAAGTTATATTGAGACAGAAAAGTACTTCAGTAAAAATATTTATTTGAACAGACCTGAAGATGAATTACACACGCCTTAGCGCGCTCAGGAGTCAACATTTACGTCATTCGCTTACAATCTAGCCAACAAAAAAAATATATATTTTGTTACTTGACCAGATCTCGCCTTCGGCTTCTTCAACAAGAGATCTGGGTACAAGATTAGGTGTTCGCTCGAGATTAGCGGTTTCCTCGCCAAAAGTCTCACGCTGTTCTAAGCCCTTTTTCCCTTGTAAATGAATTATGATCATGCGTGGGTTATTAAGACAGCATGTAGATTAATAGACCAAATATGAATAACGCGGCCCAATTTACGTGGTCATCCAAGCCACGCAAAGGTTTTTAGCCATTAGCGGGGCAACGGCTAAATTTTCATCGGCTCAGTTATTTCAGGACCTGGAGAATAGCCCACTTTTGATAAGTTAAAATTCTTACATGGCTCCGATGCTTTAGGGACAAAAATGCAAAATCTTTCACGACCCCATTGTCTCGCAATTCCCAGAAGAGACTAATTGAGCACAATGAAAACCAAACCAAAATCCTCGGAGTCATGTTAGAATTTTCGAATTGGGGCTATTGGTTCGGTCCCGGGAAACGCGCACGTAACCTCCCGCTCTGCAGTCAAGAGCTCTACCGACAGATCTAATCCTGCCGTAGAAAAAGGTAGGGTTTCGTCTTGTTTCCTCTTCCGACACAATGAACAGTTAATTATAAAAGATTATTTGGATACACTAGTTGCGCTGAAATCAGTTGGTGATGTTATACAAGAGTGGTTATTATTTACAGGGTGGGCATTGCCATTACTGACACGAAAATGATTGAAGAATTCGGGGAAAGGGATACAAGGGAAGCTTAACTCAATTGAAATTAAAAATTTGCCCCTGCTGACACCTAAACGAATGAACAATTCAGGCATGGAATCAGAAAGGATCAGAAAGGATCAGAAAGAATTTTTCAAAGCTAAATTGCGAGTGAGTCAGCTATAGATAAACCGAGAGCATTGTGATGCTTCGAAGGATCCGGCTTGAAACAATGTAAACGCGTTCGATCTATATAGGCCAAAAGAGTCCAAAGAAGACCAAACAAATTGCATAGGTTGTTTAGTCAGTTGATTTTAAAACTCTCAAATCTTGATGCAACATTCAGTGCAGTTTCAGTTGTGAAAACAACAAAAAAAATGAAAACCATGCAAACCGACAGTTTTTGATAAATCTTGAAAGCTAAATGTTTAATTCCTGTTTACTGTCGCGCACATACACGAGCTAGAGTCAAGTATTGGCTTATTTTTTCAAGTACCTTTATAAAATACTCTAGCTTACTCACCAAACGACTTTTACTCAATTACAAACTCATAAAAAAGGCACTTGCTCATTTTATGTTTCCAAATGAATCGAGCTCTGAAAGATACTTGGAAATACCCTCTGGCCAGTGAATAGTTTGTAGCGTTAGTTTGTAATCCTTCAAAAGTAGAATTTCGTGCACAGTCGAAGTGGCATTTCTTCTTACACAAGTTCCATATTGTATTCATCTGCAATATCAAGTGCTTGCATTCGAGTCTCTCACTGGAATATATATTGGATTGTATTTTTTAAGCGTGCTGAATATAACTTCACAATAAAAAGCATTAATACCAGTGCGAGACTTTCTTGAAGTGTCAACAGTGCCATACTGCTTTGAAATTGAAAACTGAAAACATGGGGACAGTCTATTTGCTTTTGATGGCCTTGCATATTCTTGGTATTATTTCAAACATACGATTATTATTGAGCTGCTTTACCTACCAAGATAATTTCCAAAACAGCAATGCATTGGTTATCTTCCAATCCATCCTTCATCTCACGCTTTTGGCTCTGAACGCAGACGATACCATGAAGACATTTAGCAACAAACAACAACTGGAACGGAGTGATATAAACGGAGTCCTTATCACTTCCGTAGCTTTCTTTTTGGTTTACAACATAATGGCAATGATAGCCGTCGAATATCCCTCAGTATTCTGTCTTAAACAAGCACCATCTGCTCAAACAGCCATGTTTGGAACTCTGGTAGCTGGCATAAGTACAGTTCTATTGTGGACTGGCTTTTTAATTTTGGAACCGTCTCTGTGTAATTCTCAAATAGCTTCCACCATGACCTGCTCGCTGCTTCTTCTTATCATGGTTGCGATTGTTTGGAGAATTTGTGGAGCTGCGGAACATGCCAACACAAGATTCGAAATCAGGCAATCCTCTGGTCATATAGTGGAGTTATTGAACGCTGACAATACCAGTGCATTCGTCACCACTTGTTTCTTGGTTCTCGTGATTTTCACTTTGAGTTTGCCCGCGACTGGATATGTACGAAACGTTCAAGAGGAACATTTGGAAGCAGTTATTTTCTTTAAGAAAGTGTTATATTTATTTGCTATGTGTTTTGGTGTTGGAATTGTTCTTCCTCTAATTTCCAGCAGACTAGTGATGGAGCAGATTGACGGATTTTCTAAAGACGAAATCTTGATTATTTGAGGATCTCAATGAGGTGGTAGCTTTACGGTTGTTAAGTGGAAATTTAGTCCAAGACCTGACTGTAAATATTAATTTCTGCAAATTCTGTGTTTTGCGGAAAAGTTGTCTCGGCATTACACTTAACCTGTGATTCGAGATCCAGACACCCACTTCCAGGCTCTGTATCAATAATGAGCTAATAAGTTAATAGACCTTGTTACGGTTTTCGACGCCATCTTGACGAGTAGGCAAACGTGAGACAGTGTTTGTATGAAAACCTAATGTCGAATAATTTCCGTAAAACGGCTTTTCTGAAAAGAAAAATCAATTGTAAACTAAAGCTACAAAGCAAAGGATTGTCCTAAACAATTTTGCATGGGAGCGTACCTGTGCTTAAATTTCTGCAGAGGCTTGCTTTAGATTTTCCATATATTTGTATGTAATTTTCCCGGAACTTTCTTACAGACAAATATATAGAAAATTTAAAAAAAGTGGTTCTAGGTCTTCTAGCGCATGTAACGCCCTTAATTTTTTCAGTAGAATCCTTAGGAGCGAAGCCTTAGTTTACAAATCATATTTTTTCGAGAAGAGCCGTTTTACGAAAATTATTCGACATTAGATTCTCATACAAACACTGTAATTTCTCACGCGTTTGGCCACTCGTGAAGATGGCACTGATGGCGTCGAAAACCGTGACAAGGTCTATTCTCGCTTAAACCCGAGTGAGCCGCAATATTTCACACTAAAAAAATAGATTCCTCAGTGTTTAGTGTAGCCTGCGTGTAGTGTAGTATATGTAGGGAAAGGGAATTTTATGTGCGAGAGAAACTCCCTTTCCCTTTCCTTTCAAACGCCTGCCACGTAGGTTATGTTTGGAGTTGTATGAGCAACCTACTTTAATATAAATAAATGAAATTTGCATACGCGCCAAAGGCGTATAACTATTATTGATATTGGCTGAGTAATGGAAAAGCAGAGCATATGATAATAGAGAGCTTTAGATTCTGAGACTAGGACGACTACGAGTACGAGATTAGGGACCTTAAGATCCGAGGACGGCGACGGCAGTGAAAACGTCGCTGAAAAAGTGAATTCGCGTTCTTTCAATCTTTATCGCGATTACTCCAAGTCACTAACTTTGTCAAATGTAGGCGAACCCTCCTAAAGTTGAATTCCTAAGAACTATATCCAAGTTCAGAAAGAGAGAGAAAATCTCGTCGTCGCTTGTGTACTTCCTCTGTACATCGTGACATTAGGCATTTTCACGTCGTAGTCGTACAATGACGGCAAAGAAATGTACAAAAAGCGTGATGCACGTGCAAAATTGTTGTTTTGCTAATTAAACCTATTGTTATTGTAGCGTTCCCGTTGCCGTCGCCGTCGTCGGATCTTAAGGTCCCTTTTTTCAGAACAACGTCATTTTGGCGGGAAAACGTGGAAGCCGTCGTCATTCTACTACTAGTTTTTGCGAGAATGCGGTACTGGCGGGAACAAATCATCAAAAGTTATATAGAAGTTTAATCATTTTGCAACCGGGAAAGGGCTAAACCTCCTCCAATAAAAATAACCGCACTAATTTTTCAGGTGAAAAATAGTACAATGAAGTTTTCCGGATTGTGTATTTCTCGACAATACGCGAAAAAGCTTTAAATCAATTTTTCTACTCGTGTTCGTCCTAGTCCTCAAATCTAAAGCTCTCTAATAGGAAAGAAGATTAAAGAGAGATTGCATATGTTCATGGAAATGCGATAACTGGGAAACTCTTCCCACATAAAGTAATCCACATGGCCGCATGAGTGTCCTCTCTGTCGCACCCCCACCCCCGCGTTTGTACTTTGTTCAAGCCGCAAATAAGCCAGAACCTTTCCTTTTCACTACATATTCATTTGAAAGTTGACCGCATGCAGATACAACTGGACAAACTTAAGTAACACTCGGTTCTTATGGCGATCCGACTTGTTTTAAGGCATTTTGCATGGGAAGGGGGAGGGGGCAGGGAATCGAGCAGGAGACCACTATGTCGGCAAATAAATAGCCTGCGTGGCAGGCGTTAAAGGGGGGGGGAAGGGGGAAGGGGGAATTTAAGCGCGCGAGAGCGCGTGGTCTCGTGATCTAATTCCCTTCCTCTTCCCCTTCCCCTTTCCTTTCGAACGCCTGCCACGCAGGCTAGCAAATAAATAAGGCTCGGTTCAGACGCCGCTCCACTCATGTGCCGAACCTAACTAATGAATTAATAACGACAAAAAAGTCGCGTCTGAATCAATTTGGTACGGCAGTTTTCACTTTGGTGCAGCAAAAGCGTTAAGTGCGACAGAGTCTGTCGAACTTTTGTCGAACTTAAGTTAGGCTCGAGACACGGTGCACCGTCTGAATCAGATGTCGCACCACGTGTCCCCCCAAAGTCGAACTTATTCAATTAGGTTCGGCACATGAAAAGGACAGCGTCTGAACCAGGCCTAAGTCCTCCGTATCCTGCGAGGAGGGACAGAAAATCATGTCTTAGATTCCGGATTTCAGGTATCGGATTCTTTCTCATTGGAACTTGGATTCCGGATTCTAATCTTTAGTGGGATTACGGATTCCTTGGGCTGTATTCCGGATTCCTCAAGCAAACATTTCCCGGATTCCGGAATCCGAAGTCTCTTACATTGGGCGACAACGGATTCTTAACCATGTTCTGTTCCTTTTGAATTGTTTGTTTCATCATCCCTGGGAGGCGCCATAAGAAAAGAGAATAACAAAGTATTTAAACCTAACATTTAAATTAATGGAATCAGTGGCCAACAATCGAGGCTTTATCAACACTGGCTCCCTGTCTAGAGTTGTGTTTATATTAGTTTGATAAATAATTTACAACCACTGATCGTTGTCTGGAGACTGCATCACTTACTCACCAACAACTCTCACTTGCAAATTCAGGAAAACGTGGTCAGCTCTGTTGATGTTCAAGAGATCTGATCTGTTATCATAATGAGAAAATCGGCGAGAAATTGCGCGAGAATGACAACGAGTCAAATATCAGGGCTAATCCTCAAAAGGGAGAACATATATTTTAGGTTTTTTTTCTGATCTTTACAAGTACAACCGGGCTATAGAAATTAAATCATATTTAGGTGGCTCCCATAGAGTCTTGGGCGCCTGAGGATAACATATAACCCATTCACCTGAATCCTGACGATTTTGAGGGAAAAAACTGTTTTAATTGCAGGGCTCGAAATTAACGCTCGCAAACTCGCAAAATGCGAGTGATTTTGATAATCTGCGAGTAAGAAAAATATCCACTAGCAAACGATTGCGAGTTAGAATTATCCATGTCTCTCAAACAAAGGGAAATAAATTGCTTGTGGTCTCACCAGTTTGCTAGTCAAAAAAAATTTTACTAGCAAAACTTTGCAAGTGCACTAAAAAGATAACTTCGAGCCCTGAATTGCAAGGATGGCAGCACTGAAACAGGGCATGGCGGCGGATTTCGACTCAAAACGATTCTTCTTTAGGGCCAGTGATGTATGTACTTAAGGATACGATTGCTTTTGTTGATCATGAAGGCCTATTATGTATATGTGCACTCACACAACGTCAGATCACGCCACATCATGTGAACCGGAAAGGGTCAAGACTGTTTGGATAGCTGGAGATCCTTTGCACACTAAATAGTAATCCTCTAGGTCGGCAAAAAAAAGTTAATGCAAAACCTCTCAGCATATCTGTTCTGACCTTGCGAAAGGCCTTTTCTTTCTTTCGTTTAGACAAGCAAGCACAGGTGCAGTTTATTTTAGCTTATTTTGATGACTTTGGGTGTTGTTGATGTCTTTTAAACATACTTCTGTTAGCAAAGCTGCTTGATATACAAACATTAAATTTAGTTGACTTTAGCAGTATGGCAGATATGATTCTCCAATCTACTGTTTTTTCAACTTATTCTACTTGGTCTAAACGCAAGCCTGTTTAACAGGAGCTCAGAAGTAATATACGAGTAACAGCGGTCCCTCGCGCCCCGTTCTTTCTTGCGTCCATTATAGGCTACCTAAACGCTGATTTCGTTAAAGTATTTACCAATCGAAAGCAACTGGGTTGGTGTAACGTGAACGGCGTTCTCATTATTTCCGTGGGGTTAGTCTTCTTCTATAACATGGCGGCCATCATAGCTACCGAATATCCTTCGGGTATTGTCTCCTCGAACAGCCATGTTTGGAACACTGGTAGCCAGCATCATTCTGGCCCGGCTTTTTCACTTTGGAGCGTATGTGTGAGTCCCGGGTACCCTCCGCCATTGTCTTCTCGCTCCTGTTTCTTCTAACGACGCCGATTGTTTGGAGAATTTACAGAGCTGAAGAAAAACCATGTCCTCATGCATGACCTTTTTATCTCGTCTTGTTCTGCAATAGATTTTTAACCGTGGCATCGTAGGGACTCCCGAATACCCTCCGCCATTGTCTCTCCCTTACTGTTGTTTCTTACGACTGTGATTGTTTGGAGAATTTGTAAAGCTGAAGAACAAATCTCGTTAAGAAAACAAAAATCATTAACTGTCTTGTCATCTGCTAGATTTATTGAACCCCGAAAGATCGGTGCAGTTAAGTGCAGTCGTTTCCGTAAATTTTATAAGCCGCCTGTTAATATGAAGTTGAGCGCGCAGGCGATGCGGCAGTTGTCCAGAAAAACAGTTCGAAGCGTTCATTTACCGTAAAAGAGAATGCTGTGTTTGTCCATCATATGCTCCGATCTTGGCATTGCTTAAACTAAAATTTCCAAGAAGGTAATTGATTTGAACGTCTTTGGGGAACAAATTGATCGTCGTATTCAAGTGTCTAACTCACCGGCAGTCGGTCAAGAAAACGGAGGTTTGACGCCTCTTCGTACGTCTTCGAACTTCTGCCCCACGAAACCTACACGTCTGTGGTAGCCGGCGTATATAGTCGCCACTCATGGCTTCTCGCCGCTGGGAGGTTTCAGCAAAGTCGCACGATAAAACGTTTTTCGATCTGAAATGTCTTTAAACCTTTTAACTGACATTATAAATACTAAAGGAATTTTCCCATTTCTTTTCGAGCAAAAAAGGCAGCAGTTAAGAAAGAACGTTTTCTTGAAACCCGTCAAACTTACAATCCATCCAAAACTCAGAGAAAATCTATTTCCCCTCGTTCACATTTTGATTAACCTGGGTAGCAAGCGAGAGCGTCTCCGTGCGGTTTCGGAGCAAAGAACGAGGAATGAGAGTCAAAGACCGCACGAAAAATGGGGCGAGTAAAAACCGAAAATCGAAAATATGTGTAATCATATCCTACTCTAAGATAAAGGAACATTACGTAACGTTGATGTAATTCTGAAGGTATATCAGTCTACTGGATAAAATCAAGATACGAAAAACAAAAGAAAACAAATATATCCTGAACAATAGGATTTGGAATGAGGTGAGGCACATTTTGTTAAAAGGGTAAAAAATGATTGCAGCTATGTTTAATATACCAATCCGAGTTTCCTTTTAAGTTGTACTAGAAAGCCTGTTTTATCAACCGTCTAACTCTCTTACCATTTTTAACGAGTATAATTCCTCAATAAAGTACAAATATAGCCTCTCGGTGTTGTTTTCTGTCGTTCTACGAGCGCGATTTAACAGGTTTAATCAATTTTCGTGCGAAAAATGTGTATACGTGTACTTACTAAATCAAAAAATAGGAACGTGGCTTGAAACTGGATAGACAGGTTTGATTCTCAGAGGGACTGGACACGAAAACACTGGGAGATGGTACCAAATTATACGCGACTTGTGGTAAAAAATCCAGTAAATTTGCATTTTTTGCCTTTAGGACCCAATTCCCCTCGTGAAAAACACGGCTTTTCACGATTATTCACAAATACTGTAGTGCCAATATTTAAATTCATGTTGGATGTTTCTTTTAATTTTGCTAAAATGCGAGCCTCACTAATTCGGTATATTGGTGATTTAGAGTGCCCCACTACAAAATGTAAGCATTTTTCGCATGAAAATTAACATCGAACCAGTCGAATTAAATCGCGCCCGTATAAACACAGAAAGTGACACCAAGGACAAAATGTGTTTTATTTTTTATTGAGGAATTTAATCCTTTATAATCAATTTATTTGCTCTACGTTTATCTCCCACACAGACTCTTAACTATACTTAGGCACGTGTGTGGTTTGCCATTTGAAAGTTTAAGAGCGTATGGATAAAAGATGTTTTCTAGATTAGAAACATACTGACTGATAAGATTAATGTTATAACAGTATAACTGCAATCATTCTATTATCCTTTTAACCCAGTATCCTACATCTCTACTCATATAAATTTTTAAATCTATTCATTGACCTTGATCCGCAGAATCGTTTTCGATTTTTTTCCTTTTTTTCGTTCAATTCTTTTCGCGGATAACTTCAGAATTACTAACATAAAGCCAATATACCTTTTAACCTCTATGGTGATTAATAAAAACTACAACGAAGGCAAATATAATTTTTCTACGTTTAGGGTAAAATTTTGGTAAAACGGATTTTAAGGAACCGCCTTTTCTAAATGCTGCCTTGTTTTCCCGAAAAAAAAAAAAAAAAAAAAAAAAAAAAAAAAACGTCGAAAAAAATTTAGTCTTTTATGCCTGCAATTCAAATCTAAAAAGACCCTTAAAGATCGAGAGAGGAGTTGTTTACTCTGACTGCAATTAATGTAGTACAAAGGCAGTTTTTCATCCGACTATCGTTCCTTTTTTTTGCTAAACGCCCAAGCGACCGGCAGGGAGCAATAAGCCGGAGCTGTATTCGCAGATCGCAGACTACTACCTTGCAGACATCCTCTGGGCTTTGTAGGCAGGCGTTGAAAGGCGCGTAAAGGCTGCCTTGACCGGCCGCTGGCCATTTAGACACGTAAAATATAACCATCGATGTTTTCCTCGCAGACGCTAAATTCGATCACCTTCATGGAAATTATAGGTAAGGCAATGCCAAGACCAAAACACATGGTGAATAGATAGAGTAATTTCTCGCCGTAAAAGAATGACTCGAACTGTTCTTCTTGAAAATTGAACGAGTACCCGATTGCTTGCAAACTCAACGTCAAAAAAACAAGCGCTAAAAAGCTGGTGGACACGATAGTACTGGTCTTGTCAGCGCTCAGTAAATCCAGAAGACGGTAGGACGGTTCATCAACTTTATTGCTTGAGGACGTGGTTGGTTCTTTAGCTCTGCAAATTCTCCAAACAATCGGAATCGTTATAAGAAACAGCAGCGAGCAGACAATAGCGGAGGGTACCCGGGACTCACACATATTCTCCAACCTGAAAAAGCCGGACCAGAATAACACACCTATTGTACTGATGCTGGCCGTCAGTGTTCCAAACATGGCTGTTCGAGGAGACAGTTCTTGTTTGAGACAGAATACTGAGGGATATTCGATAGCTATGATGGCCACCATGTTGTAGAAGAAGACGAACCCCACAGAAATAATGAGAACGCCGTTCATGTTGCACCAACCCAGTTGCTGTTGTTTGCTAAATAAATTCATAGAATCGTCGGCGTTTAGACCCAGAAGTGTGAGCTGAAGAATAGCTTGGAGTATAATACCTGCTCGGCCACTCAATTGAAGATTGGATCTCTCGCCAAATTTCAAGCAGCTCACTAACAATCGTATGTTCAAAAAGGCACCAACCACGTGCAAAGCAATGGAAAACACGTAAATTGTACCCATGTTCTTGTATGGACAGCACAGAACGTTTTTGGTTATAAACACTACCGCTGTAGAACGGGCATTATATAATCGGTGGCTGGACTCTTGCCCTTTTGGCAGACACGTGATATGGCGTGATCCGTTGCGTGATCGAACTGTGGCTTTCGACTAACTGATTCCGTGAGAGACACATTTCCACAGTTCAAAGAGGAGCCCGGTTATGAAATCGAAAGCCGGCAAACATCAGAGATGATCGAAGATGAAAACAACAGTACTGCAGTTTTAGTTGAAAGCTCCCTGATCGAGCTCAATGCTTAAGTTTGTTTTCTGCTCACAATGCAAACTGAGAATAAATGAATTAAAACCCCCCAACTCCCAGGGGACAGGAATGTAACTCGGCAACACCGCAGCAGTGTAACAATTAGCCTGTTCCAGGCTCAGAGATGGTGGTGGAAATCCTGCCGACCAGAAACAAACGCCACAGTAAATCGATATGTGTGCCATGACCTCTCAGTGTGAAACAAGCTTCTAAAGTCACATTTGCTCAGTGACAAGAGCAAAACCTACCCAACAGAGGAAAAAACTTACCGCCCCCTTTTGTTGCTATAAACTAGAGCCAAAAAAACGGATGCTCTCACAGGATAACGAATTCTAAGACATAAATTTCCACACATCGCACAAGGAGTTCGCGTCGCGTGCAATGCTCACGCGAGAAACTTGAGAATCATTGTATCTAACTGAAGTGTTAACAGTTTTGACAGCCGAATCCAGGCGTGACAAAAATGGGCGGAAGAGGGTCGTTAAAGAAATGCTAGCAGGCTCTCTCTCCCATTTCTCCCGCCGCCACCGCCCGTCGTGCGCGTCTTATTTTCGCTTTGAAAATACTTTCCCACTATACTATCTGAGAGCCTGGCATAGGCTATGTAACAATTCACTTCAGTTAACTGTTTAGGGTTGAAAGGAGAAATTTCTTCCCGTTCTTTTCACTCGCGCTACAACTACGGATCGGGTACACCGCTGTTTTGAAATTCAAGAAACCAAACCCACGAGACCGGGATCCCCCACTCCATGTAAACAGGCCCTAAATCATCTGATGCTAGTACTGCTGAATTTATTTAATATTTAATATTGTTCTATATTCTATCAACCTTTCGTAACAACCTGTCGAATAACACTACGCAAAATAGATTGTTACTTACTTCAGTAAAAATTGACACATTTACGAAAAGCTTAGAGGTAACTGTTCACAACTTTTAGCACTTTTTGAGCACTATTTTGAGATTTTGAGCACTTTTTGAGCACTTTTTAGCCATTTTTGCCAGCACTTTTTTAGGATTTTACGAGCGCAATCGGGAAAGGCCTAAGTCCAGTTCATTGATAACGGAAATCGATAGAAATCGAAGTCAAAGGAAAGATAATTTATCGATTATAATCGATCTCTCTTGCAAAAATCGATAACAATCGATTGTAATTGATAGTAATCGATAAGAAGGAATAATTTTCTTGAACATCCACGAGACCGACATTTTATTTTTGACGTCTCGTCACGCTCCTCGCGGTCCGTGCACACTTCGGCCAATCTAATTTTCTATTTTTCCAACAAAAACGGAAAAAGGAAATATTACTTATCCTTATCATATTTGCATATTTTAAAGTACAGAAAAAAAAGAGAAAAAAAGAAAATGGTCAGGAAAATCGATCATTTTTTCATTTTTCTAATTTTGAAGTTAAATTCAAAAATACAAAAAATACTGTTAACGGCTAAAAGCGATATTTTGCTATTTTTTATTTTCTTGCTATTGTTAGAAAATGAGAAAAATGAAATAATCTCCGATTCTTAACTCATTTTTCTATTTTTCCGTTTTTCGCAAAAAATAGAAAAACGGAAAAATGAAAAAATCATATTTATTCGCACCATTTTTCATTTTTTCCATTCTGTTCAAAAAATGAAAAAATAGAAAAATAGCATACCTATCGCCTAATTTTCCATAATTCCATTTTAATAAAAAAAAACGAAAATATGACAAGTGTTGCGAAAAATTGTCTGTTTTTTCGGTTTTTTTTTTTGATAAATAGAAAAACTTTCAAACGATACACCCTTTCAGACAGTTTTTCATTTTTTATTTTATTGAAAAATGGCGCAGAAAAGTGAGAAGTTATGAATATTTTAACGGTGAAGAAAAGAAAAACCTAATTCGTATCCACTGTCGACTCACTAATTTCGTTAGGGTCGGCGGAGATGTGGGGAATTTTTTTTTTTTGTGTGGGGAGGGGGGGTCGGCGGCTTAGTTTTCGAGATGCGGACGTAGTTCCATTCACTTTTGATCTCGATTTCCCTGAAGGTTTGAGTTGTCGGGAGTCGACTGTGGATGAAAGCGGCGGGAAAACCGTACCGTACCGGCCGTGGAAATGAAGAATATTAGAAAGGGTACGAGGGAGGCGGAGAAGGCGTGAAAGTTGGTACAGGAAAAAAGGGGGGGTAACTCAACGGTTTTCAGGTTTTCATGCCAGCAACTATGGTCCCGGCACAAAAAAAGCGGTTCGTGAGAGAGATTAAGTTGAAGGAGTTAAGAAGAAGGTCGTTGAACAGTCACATGCACAAAATAAAGAAAGAGCACGCCAGAGCTCGAGGTCAGACGCTTTTAAATGAAATAGAAAGTAGACTGCTTAAGGTTAACCCTGGGTCAAGGGTTAACCCTGCTAACCCTTAGCCTGCCGAAATAACGGAACTTGCCGCAAAACGGTTGTTTGAGGATTGCAAGAGTAAAGTATATTGAATTGATATTATGGAGGAGAAACTTAATGAGGCGGCTAGTATACATTCGCGGGAGAGAACATCTTAATGATCTGGCCCCATACATTTGCTCATACATTTGTTTAAACGTTGGATAGCGAGTATCCACCCGATAAATCCCTATCCAGCGGCCTGATAATTTTTTTATGTATTTTAGGGAAACCAATTGCGTTATCTACTGGATAGTTATTTATCCAGCCGATAGCGTTATCCACCTTTTAAGCAAGTCAGCCCTGGAAAGACGAGAGCAAAGATCGCTAATGTCGGGAAACCCATGCGACAAGTATGGGGAAACGTTCCACAGTTTGAATGGAACAGGAACACTTTATGGTGACGCAGTGTTAGAACAGGTCACAGAGTGCGTCCTAAGTAATGAGGTAAAGGAATCAGCCAATCAAATCCAAAAATGAATGAAAGTACGTTCGCATTCCGAGAACTAAAGGGCCCAAGCTCCCCCTTCCCATCCCACGTCTCTGCCGACCCTGTGTAAATCGTCTAACAAAACTAGTGAGTCTAAAGTGGATTAGGTTTTCCTTTTCTTTATTGGTAAATGCTCATGATTTGTCATTTTTCTTTGCTATTTTTCATTAAAACAAAAGATGAAAAATTGTCCGTTTTTGTTTGTTTGTTTGTTTTCTATTTATTGAAAAAATGAAAAAATTGTTCGCAACACTTGTCATTTTTTTCATTTTTCTTGTTAAAACGGAATTATGGAAAATTAGGCGATAGGTATGCCATTTTTCTATTTTTTCATTTTTTGAACAAATGGAAAAAATGAAAAAATGGTGGGAATAAATTAGATTTTTTTCATTTTTCCTTTTTTCTATTTTTTGCGAAAAACGGAAAAATAGAAAAATGAGTTAAGAATCGGAGATTATTTTATTTTTCTCATTTTCTAACAATAGCGACAAATAAAAAATAGCAAAATATCGCTTTTACAGTATTTTTTGTATTTTTGAAGCGGACTTCAAAATTAGAAAAATGAAAAAATGATCAATTTTCCTGACCATTTTCTTTTTTTCTATTTTTGTCTGTACTTTAAAATATGTAAATATGATAACGATAAGTAATATTTCCTTTTTCCGTTTTTGTTGGAAAAATACAAAATTAGATTGGCCGAAGTGTGCACGGACCCCTCGCTTCTAACGTGCCGAGGTACCGCGCCTTTCCAACGACCGCGGTAAACTGAGATACAGTGATTGTTTCGAACATGGCGGCTTGAAAGTCTGATCGATCTACTCACCAGGAATGCAATTCCAAAGGCAAATTTTATCTAGAATAGCTGCTTCCTGCATTCATGCACGAAAACTGAACAGCTGCAGTAGTAAGTTGATCACAAGAAATTCGGATAAAGGTAAACAGTGTTTATTAATAATTACAAGAGGGCACATCTGTTGTAACCTGAATTCAGTCGTTTTCTCCTCTGAGTAATAACGACTCGAAGTAATCGGATGAAATTGAGGCTAACATCTGTTGTCCATGAATCTTTCCTTCCTTCCTTTTTTTCCTTATTATTTTCAGTTGTTTCGCACTGTAGTCCCTGGTAGTCGTAGTTCCTCTCATGACATTAAAATGAAGTGGCCAGATATCTGTACCGAATAAACTGTTACATACACGTATCACTCTCGGGCCGCCCCTGTTTCACCAAAATGTTTCAAAAAAAATCATTCGCCGCGCTCTCAAAGTTGACTGACACATCAAAAGAAATTGGAGAGATGTAAAATGAAATAGAAGCCACATTTGCAAAATTAAGTCGGTAAAGTGCCAGTGTTCGTTCCATTCCATCACTCTTTGATGGACGAGGTGTAACGCAGTGGAGGTCCAGATTTAAAAGAAATGGCCGAGTAATCTGAAGTTTAGCTGGATATAAAACTTAGCATAAATATAAATATATATATCATTTGCTGTCTTGTCTGGCAAGTAATCTACTGATTTCGTTGGAGGCTATATAGATTGTTTGGTGGCGAGATGTCTGTTTCATGCATATCACTATGGTACCGTGGAGCAAAGCTCTTGATGTACGGTCACACTTTCCCACCAAACCATAATCACCACCAAGAAATGTATGAAAATGTGTAATTTTCTTAATACTTGTTGAAAGGACATGTCTTAAAAGGAGAATTCCTTCACTTTAATTTTACAATGAAATGGTCAAGTGACAACATTACCCTACTAAGTATAAAAAGGGCTTTTGAATTTTAATAACTTGCGCCTCTTGAGTGATGCAACTTAAGCCGTTTAAAAAGTCGCAAGTAAACAGGTACACAACAAGTGAAACAAAACCACTACTTAATCATGTTTACAAAAAAAATAGATAAAATAAAATAACTGTTAGTTTTTTGAGTGATTGTATGGAAGGTAAGGATCCTTAGGTATTCTGGGAATAAAAACATTGCAATCATTGGCACATGCACGAGTCTCAGGCCAACTTGACATTCATCAAACCTTTTATCAATGTTTAGAGTGTTAACTCCCTCCCTTTAAGCCCCAATATCCACATACAATTTCTCCAAACTGATCTCTGTACATTTCCATAAAGAATGTGTTGAGAGAATTTGATAAAAGATCAAGGCATTATCTCTTTGGTGATGATTTTATTAATTCTCATAACATAATCTCTTGATAATGTGTGGATATCGTTAGGAGAAAATTGATGTTGGTCACCATTGGGACTTAAAAGGATTAAGGCCCTGTTCAGACACTGATCTTTTTATGAGCTGAACCTAATACAGTCGCACGTCGATTATCCGGACTCGTTGGGACCAGACGAAATAGTCCGGATAATCCAGGGTCCGGATAATCGAAAATATGAATATTAATGAAGAAGAAAACTGATAAAATTGAGAAAATGACTTTTGATCGTGAAACAAGACTTTAACAAATTGTTGGGGGGACCAGAAACTGGAGTGCCAGATGTTTGTTGCTGAATAAACCAGACATACAGGGCTTTATTGAGCTCTTCATCGTGTGCAACTGTCAGTGATTTTTGCTTCTGTCCTTTGCTGGTCTCGTTGTACATTGGAATTAAGTACATGAAAAGTTCGGCGTCTGAATCAGTTAGGAATGCCTATTTCAATTTGGAATGGCTCAGCCGTTCTTCACGCCTAGCCTGGCCGGGAATTGTGACTGTGGAACGGCCTTGGAGTAGCTTTGATTCAGATGCTAAACTTTTCATGTACGGAACCTACATGGCATAAATTATAATTAAGTATTTTGCAAGCAGTTTGATCAAAATGAGCATTTTTCTCCTTTTGAATTAAGTTCGGCATCTGAATCAATTCAGGCAGTCCAAATAGTTTGGGTCAGGTTAAATTCATAAATAGGTTCAGCTCATAAAAAGTTTTAAGTTTGGTGTCTGAGCCAGGCCTAAGAGGAGGAGAAGTACAACATAAAGCTCATCAATATTATGATCTACAGATATGTATTTGGGCTGGCACATTTGTAGGGGAATCCTGTAGTCTCTGTCTTTGAAGTTTGATGTTGTGCACGAAGGGTAACAAAGCAAGGTCTGGTTACAGGTTTTAACTGTATGGTAAAATGTTAAGGCGATTTGGCCTGTGTCATATGCTGATCATTTCCTATTTTGCTTCTCATTCTCATTGTAGATGCAAAACTTTTATTGTCAATGAAACCCGTAAATGACACTTACTATACAAGCAACATACCATCAACTTCTTCGTTACCTATCCTACAAACATTCATCTTTCCTTGGATTAACTCAAGTGATATTTACAGAGATGTGCACAATAACTGCAGCCCTATGGTCTCAATAAAATTCCCACATGCATCTGTTCTTGAGCAGCAAATTCACGAATTCATATTTCCGTTCTACTTGCCAAATGCTGACAAGGTTATTGGTGATAAAGAATCTCAGGAACTCACCATGGGCGATGAAACAAAAGATATTCCTACAGTAGCTTTCAGCAGTATACTGAAAAAACGTCACAAGAGGATGAAGAAACACAAGTATAGGAAAAGACGGAAGCTAGAAGTATTCAAGCGTAGGCGTTTGCAAAATATCAAGGACCGAAAGAGGCGTGCTAAAGAGAGGAAAGAAGAGCGTCAGATGAAAGAACAGGGGGCCAGTGGTTAAGCTGTGGCTAGTGAGTGAGGTGTCATTGTATAGCGCCAAAAAATATCCATACCCTCCCACCTCCTTTCCATGGAGCTTCAAATACAGATGTTTTTAGTGGGAAGGGGGTTCTGGAATTTCCAGAGGGGGAGGGAGAAAACCTACCCTGAACCCCCCCAGTGGGGGGAGTATGTATATTTTCTGGAAAAATACAATTTGACGTCAAGTTTTAAGATCCAAATTGTGAGACATTTACTCCTGTCAGGCTAAAGACCTTGTTATGATGCTTTCTTATTTGCCATAGAGCTATTATTTGCTGTGATCTCTTGTCATGACATCATGGCTATCATGAATATTAAAAATAAACTCATGTAATGTGCATTTTTTGTAGTTTCATTGTGTTTGAACAGGTGTGATCACCAAATGACATTGTCAGTAGAACCTCTCCTTTGCGACACCTCTATTGAAGGGACACAAGATTTGGTTCTAGAAAAATGTTCACACAATCATTGTATTTGTTACGTCTAATGAGCAAAAGCCTCTTTTTATCTCCTCCCTCTCCCCAGTCCCTCCATGATTAGTCTCAGTCGCAGCCGTTGTGGTTTTGTCATGTGATGCTCCTCCTCAACAAATGGATGCTGGGAAGGAGCATTGCATAAGGAGATGAAAATGGCTGCGAGGGAGGAGACTTCCCTTGGACACAAAGAGGCCTCTGCAGAGAAAAGATCAAATTAGGTATAGGGCTACTAGAAACACCATGATTGCTATTGATTGGTGGATTCTGAAACCTCAATTATTGTTGATGGATTTTTACCCTGCTAGGCATGCTGAGACATAAAACCAGTCACAAACAAACCACAATCGATATAATGAATATTATCTTTTATTGGAAAAATCTTTCTAATTTATTACAGTTGTACCGTAACAATGTCTGTTAATAAAATAATGTTTAGACTTCACTGCAAAATTGGTAACAATAACATCTCATTTCCAAGAACATTTTACCTATTATAATCAACTGGCTACTTTCTGAAACAGGAATAATATATAAACTACAAAAAAATTAGACACTTCACAATAAAAAGCCAGTTTGGCAAAGCCCTAAACAAAAATTACATTTCAAGCAAGAGAACATGCCAACTGCATGCATATATTATAATGCACAGGCATGTTCATAAAAATTGTCACTGAACAACTTTAGTTTACGTCGCTAGACAAAGCCTCTACAAATCAGAGCATCAGGTTATTTGAGGTGTACAACCTTCATCAAGCTAAGGCCAAAGCAGCTGGCACTCATGTGTGCTTAATCTTTCTGAATGTCTGCATGGAAATATAGTCAGGTTTGACATTACACCTTTTGTATGTCTGTCACAACATCATGGCAATATCATTACTATCGTGATAAAAGTTAAAGGAGCGGTGTCACAAAATTTAGCCCAATTAATAAATTACAAAATGCCCGTTAAATTAAGAGAAACATAAAAATAACCGCTTAAAACTTTAAAAGAAGGTTAAAATCACATAACAGAAACAACAGATGCCACGGATGGGTAAAACTGAAGAAGACTGAAACAGATTGAAATTAGGGTTTTTGAAAACTGTTAAGCCTAACAGTTTTTCAACGTTGATCCCTGCTGCTTGCAACTTCAAAAATAATGCCCAAGAGACATATTGGTTTGTCTCGGATCTCTGATTTTGTCATTTACCTGTAATTTCTTTGCTTACTTTAAGTTCCATAGCGATTGAGGGTGAGTAATTGGCAAAAATAATTAAACAAAATGAACTGGACTACCGTGACACAGCCACTTTAATTTTATGCAACTTCTGGAAATGTTTATTGAATTCATGATTTGTTTGAAAACAATAATAATTTATGATTGTTTACCATTTACACGGACAAACCGATTGGTTCATGGTTTGGTCAAATAGTATGCAAAATTCAAGACCGGTAAGGAAATACTGACCTGGATGCTCTGTTGTTATATACTTTCTAACTGGATTTTCCTGAAACTTTTTGTAAATTGTAAACAACCAATACAATTGCTACTTAAATATTAATACTAAAACATGACTCGTGTTAGAAACATTATTTTTCTTCAATACCTACAAGTAGATTACATTATATATTGGATTGCTATGTAACTCTCACTAATTTTACTATTACAGACCTTAAGCATCAAAGAAGAAATGCGACAACGCTGCAGACCAGAAGTGAAATTTTCCCAAATATGGGAGAACATTGAAGAAGCACTGAATTCTCTTCCTGACCTGGGCAGCCAAAATTTACAGTAACTGCACGAGCTGTTGAAATCGGTATTGACTTTTAACTTCAAAACAAAGGCAAAAGCTACGCGACAAAAAGAATGCCTCCAGAATCAAAAAATAAAGGTCGTAAAGAACAATAAATTCACCAGCGTCGATTAAACCATTGTCTTAGCTTATCAGATGCAAATTATGGAGGTCTTTGAATGCCATAACAAGACTGTAACAAGACAAAGTAGTTCCTCGCAAAGAAAAAGTTGTTGTCTTTCTGGGAAGCTGCACTGCTTAAAATTCATTTTCCCCTCCGGAAATGAAAGCCCAGTATGCCTCGGTAACTTGCGAAGCATTGTCATCATTCATTTCGTTGTGGATGCTTAAGGTTCCCATTAAGTCTATCTGCAAGACCTAATGATTATTTTCTAGCAGAGAGAAAAAAACTAACAACTATCAAGGATGTACTCTAGCAGAGCCTCGTGGCCCCTGGTACTCAACTTTTGCTCTTGGGCAACTAGGAGATCTTAGCACTCAAATCATATCCTAGGCACCCTAGATTTACAGGTTTAGAGCAATGGCCCCCTTCAATTTTTCATAGACCACAGCCTTGAATGTTAACTAAAGGTACAATGTTTGGTTCAAGTAAAGTTAATAAAATGTATACTAAACTAAATTGACAATAGCATCATTCATTATTTCCTCACTTGGTTTTTCTATTAAAAAGAACTGACGCACTACTTGGTAGAATACATCAGAACCAGTTATTAATTATAAAAAGCTCTTAAAGGCAGCAGGCAGACAGTCTCACTGATTCTTATGAGGAGGAAGGTTGGCCTGGGGCTGGAACTGGAGTGTAGCCTTGTTGTGGTTGAGAGCTCGTGTGACCTTCTATCGTCACGTAAGGAGTTCCTGCAATTGAAACTTTGAAAATTAAATCCTGCTTTATACGTTGCACTTCTATTTATAAAGGTTTGAACATAAAAACAGGAACCAAAAAGCTGGATCTTTAAATGCATACTAGTTGTCACCCTGCATATGAAGTAAACTTTTTTATTTGTATTTTTGAAGTATTTGTATTTGAAGTATATTCGTGTGAAAAATGTATTTTCATAATCTTTGCACTCTGTTATGTTAATTTTTGCACCACATCACTTTTTGAATTAAATGTTGTAATTTGCATGATCAAAAACACTTTTCCTTCATAATGGAGTCATGACTACTCCAAAACGTTGAATTTTATTGTTCGTTTTTACCAATTTATGTATCACTTTTTACATTATTTTATATGTTCGTAAATTGTTAATATGTTTTTCCTTTGTGTCTCATTATTTTTTCCCCTTAAACCTGCCCTCAGCAGGCTAAAACTTGCCGTAAGTTTACTTCTGGCCAAAAGGACACTGCTGTGAATTCAACTGTGAATAAATTATTACTGAGGAAAATAGTATTAAACAAGGCCAAAAAAAAATACTACTATACCCCCAAAATGTTGCACAATGGAAAGGCTCGCCTTCAAGTAGTTTTCTACAAACTGAGAGTGAGGTGAACTTTTTGCTAGCCAACATACAGCTCTCCCCTTTATTACTTGTCTTGCCCACAGAATTCTTCAATTTCTTCTTAGCAAGGTCAAACCAATGATCATTTTGTGAGAGACACAACAATAATAATTCCTTTATTTACCTAGGCTTGGCATTATTTATTGCTCAAAAGCTAGTGCATGGGCCAAGCAAACAACTGATTGAAACAAAAATTCAAATAGACATAGCGAGGTTAGAATCCCAACTGGCTGCAGGCAAACCCGTTGGCTATTCACAAGCATGGCTGAGATTACAGTTGAAAAAATTTAGCAAACAGTCAGGGCAAAACTTGAAACCAGGGCCTCTGGCTTTTAAGTCCAATGCTCTAACCACTTGGTCAAGTCACCACAATATCTAATAGTCTTTAGTCCGGCCACGAGACTGTTCTAGCAGATTCTATGAAACTGCCCACCTACCCCTCCCCTATAACCCAAAGTTTTGACCAAAGGGAAAAGGTAAGGGTTAAATTTGGATAAGGGAGGGGTAGGTAGGACGTTTGCTAGATCTGACAGGGCATACACTTACCTGACCAGCTGTAGCCTTGTTCTCCTCCTCTGCTGCGATGATTTTGAAATATAAGCAGACAAGATAGTGGCTACAGAAAGAAAAAGAAACATTCATTTAAATGATCCAAAAAATAAATGGATTGAAATACATCAGAACTATAAATATTTGAAACATTAATTATGAATTTAACTACTTTGTTTATAACGAAATTCACAATAAAATCAAAGTTCTGCACTCAGTGAAGCTGGTCGCTTAGAAGGATGGTAATTTTTGTAACTGAAAAATTCCATTGGGAATTAATGCCAAGGCTGCTATGAGTAGAGCTGTCCATTTAAGAGTAGGGGCTTTCACTGTATTAGAGTCAGACTATAAGTATAAATAATATAACTATCACCGTACATTATTTACTTTCATATATCAATTTAAAAAAATACCTTTAAAATTAAACTCAAAATAGCCATTCTAGTGAAATAGGTGAAATGTCAAGGAAATTGTTGTGAAAACAAACTCGATCGTCTTGATGAACAGTAGCTTTAATTACTAACCCTGAATAATAACAATATAAATACGATTTAAACAAAAGTCAATATATGGACTGTCCCCCAAAACAACTGGCTGTTGTGGAGAGGTTGTAAGATAAAAAAGGCGAGAGTAAATTGATGATGTATAAAATACAATATGCACTTGATGTGTGACAACTATAATTCGTAACCTACTTACTCTTAGAATTATCTTCCAAATAAAAACAAACACAAAACATTATGCCAAGCAATGAATGCCCAAATATTTTTAGTTATAATATTAATAATCAACACAAGCATTGATATATCCCAGTAACATATTATCCGTATGTTTTTAAAATAAACACTGTAAATGAGAGGTTGTATATAAAATCAGGTTGGATTGTTGTTGACAATTAAAAAATAACTAAGATAGTATGCATGCATTCTGATTGGTTTAATAAAAACCCTATGGTTTATTGTGCCAGTAAGTTATTTTATAAAGCAATAGACCACACTTTCTATGCATTTACCAGCATAACAACCCACTTGGGATGTTGGGAGAATACTTGAAAAGCTTGTAAATCACGAGCCGAACTTTTCTCTTGTTCTCCCAACATCCCGCGTGGGTTATCACGCTGGTAAACCCATAGAAAGTGTGTTCTATTGCTTAAATACACAATAAAGTCTTATTTACAGTGGAGAGATATTAAAAAAGCAGAGATGCCAACCTCTAGAGATCTAAAATCTGGAGACTCCCTTTTTTTTCGCTACAAATCCCTCCTCCCACCGACAATTGACCCAGTCCCCAATGGGAATGATTTAGGACATTATATAAGTCTTACATGAGTTACATACTATCAAAATTCACGATCATTGTTTTGATGCCAGAAATAATCTTTGTCAGTGACTAAATAGGTGCAAAATGCCCCAGAACCTGTACTGCAAATAAGAAAAATTCAAGTTTTGAGCTAACAATGGTCCAAATTTCAAACTAACGTACAGAAAAGCTCAAAAGATGATTTTATCTCGGAGATATGGAGACCCATATGGGAGAGCGGGAAATTGATGCCGCATCCGGGAGACTTGGCATGGTTAAAAAAGGTTTAAAGTGTCTTCAATTTTGTGAATTGTCACTGAATTGTACATATTCGTTTCTGTTTCACTCTTTTACTTCATGAGACACAAATTATACCTATTTTAAATGAACAGGCAAACCTTAATTCAGGTTGCCCACCTCGGTAAGCAATTCATTTGTTTTCACCTCAATTATTGTAACTCAACTGTTGCCTAGTCTCTGTACGGCGTTTTCCCAGTCCTTCTCGGTTAATTCACTTCAGTGACGTATCTGAGAGAAACGAGCGGGAAACACCCTCACATTTTCGCTTGGACCACGTGAACGGAAACACTTTGGCTGCACGGAATAATAAGGCCTATTAAAGAACTTGGCAAATTCAGCCCCTCTGTTGCTTCATGTACCTGGTTAGAAAAAGTACTGAACTGCAATAGGAAGGTTATCTGCCAAAAACTATTCTGCTGAGTTGATTGTCTACGGCACTTTCAAACAAATTGTCTCCTCGTGATAAGATTTCATTGATTGTATTTGTGATCCATGGTGATCCACAGCTGATAACTGGTTGGGCTCTCCTCAAGAGGAGCACTCAAAGGAAGTCTGGGTAGAGGTGTGCTGCAGAGGCCTTCAAACCCTAGCCTGCAAGCAAGCTCTCTGGGGCGCTATGGCAGTGGGGCAGGAAAAAGGAAGGAGAGCTTGCTTGCAACTATGTCTCTGGAATTTGAATTCTGTTTCCAATTCCCCTGAGGCTCCCCGTCGACTGAGCTGTCAGATTTCTGCCAATTGGCCCGAAGTGGAAACGAGCGCGAATGTAAACAAATATTGATGCAACATGTGCTAAGGGTAATGACGTCATTACTAATGTCATCTCCGCCAATCAGCATTTTGCATTGACTTTTTCAATGCAGATATTCAAATTCCAAAGACGTAGTTGCAAGCTCTTTTTCCTTTTCCTGCCCTGCCGCCAGGGCACCCCGGAGAGCTTGCTCGCAGGCTATCAAACCCTGACCCTGTCGTAAGACAAAATTTGCTCATATTTGCTACCCTGTTAAAGACAGGAGACTCTACTTTCTGACCCTGACTTCTTTTGTTTTGCGTACAGAATTAAGAACTTTTTCACAGTCCTCCATTTTTCCGTAAGATCGTCGAGATCGAGTGCTTTGCATTATGGGCTGCCATCTTGCATGAGTGTCAAAAGTACTTAGGGGGCGGGGGGCGGTTTGGGAGGAAGTGAGAAAAATAGAGAAATAGAGAAAAATACCAAATAGAAATAGAAATAGAAATAGAAAGAATAGAAATAGAGAAAAATAGCATTTTGGATTTTTTAAAGAAATTGGCCGTAATCTGCAACTATTAAGCTTTAATTTCAGGAAATGTACGGTTTGTAGGGGTAATTATTAAAGCTACAAGCGCTAGTGCAATCCACTCGAAGATGGTACTGAAGTTGGGATGATACCTTAACGTGGTACTGCTCAAAAAATACATGTAGTGTGAATTTCAATGATTCATTGGCCCTTTTTATAAAAGATTCAAAAGTTATTATTAAATAGTAAAAAAATTTTCTTCCTTGTTCACCATGCCCATTGTACAATGGCTGTGCAAAGCATGTTGTTTGAGGTCACCACTGCTGATCAGAAGAGAAGCTAGTCTAAGAGCTGACTGGATTGCTGTGGTGGAAGGGTTTCTAGCCTTATGGTTGCAGCTAGTGTAGTGGCATGAGGATAAACTTTGTTGGCAAAACAGGCTGCAGATCAATGTATTTGGGTGATTTCAGCAAATGGTTTTGTGATCATGACTTTAAAATATTTCTCCATTTCTGATTGGCTTATAATAGTTTAGCTGTTTTCAAAGAGAAGGAGAAGAGGGTGGAAAATTTCATATGTTTAGGCACCAAAAAATAGCCTACTATTAAGTAAACGTGGTCAGTTTCAGAAACAGCTCAAGACAAACAAGTCAATTTTTATCAGGTATAACAATTAAGTTAATGTCTAAAAACCTGCCTAAGATTTGAAAAGTGAGGAAATGATAATTATATATTAATATTAAAGTTGCGTTAAAATATTTAAAAAATGATATTGATTTTTAACAAATAATCAATCAAATACATAAAAAAATTGCTTTGTAGATATTTAATAATAAAAGGATACCCAACACAAAACCTGTAGTGAGATCCCTGATGCAGGACTGAAACAAACAA
>CALNXK010000036.1:365000-395000 GCA_942486035.1 Porites lobata
GATTCGAGATGTAAGAGAAAAAGTAATTCCTTCGACAAATATGATAACAAACATGCCTGCACCCGATCATCTTGACGAGCTTCTCTGTCATTTGCAGTGTTTTTCCAAAGACCAACGAAAGAAAGATAGAAGCGATTCCGAGCCAGACACAATGTCCAGCTTTCAAAAGACTCCAGCGTCACATTGGCAAGTGAATACTTACAGTGCTCTTAGTTTTGACCGAATATACTTAAAAATATGTCTGTAAACCCTGAGGACTGGGATGTTGACTTTGCCTTTCCAGATTTTAACCTAGCTTTGTTTGAATGAGAACGGAGCTGATGTAGAAACTGAATCTTAACCTTTCCGTGGAAGAAAATACGGTCCGTGTTTGAAAATTTTAACGCAGATCACGCTTGAAGACGGGAATGGACTGGCAGAAGTTCGAGAGGTTTTGCCCAAAAAATTATCGAGCAAGTCCTTCGACAATGACAACAAACTTACCTTGAAAAGCTTCTTTGCCTTTTGCAGTGTCTTTTTTTTTTTTACAAAGACCATTGGAGGAAAGATGGAGACGACTTCGAGAAAGACACAGTGCCCGGTTTCCAAAATTCTCCAGCATTACATTGAAGAGCTAAAACTTACAGCGCTTTTCGTTTTGACCAAATAAACTTTTTCAACACGGCAAATTTGTTTTCACTTTCTCGGAAACCCTTTGTTGTGTGCTATTGTTTTCGCGAGCCAATAAAAACTTTCTTTCTTGACGCCTGTCAAATGATTGTCAAATTGCGCATCCTATGCACTTGTTTCCGGTCCCCCAAACTGGAGGAAGCCATATAATAAACATCTTTAAATTAGCCTCATTTTTTCGGTCCGTACTGTAAATTACGGATCCTTGTTTTTTTTCCATCAATTTATGGCCCACCCGCTTCGCGCTTGGGCCATAAATCGATGGAAAAAAACTTGGTCCGTAATTTACAGTACGGACCAAAAACTCGGCTAATAAGAGGTATTTATACTGTATCTAAAGATTTCACAACAAACAAATTTGAACGTTATTTTAAATTTGTGATTTTTTTTCATATCACCCCTAGGTACTGGGATTGGTATTTATAATATATCATCAATTCAATGTCTTTTGTGTCCATGGTCTGAGAGCTCTATTCATTCTTTCGTTTTTTGCCCCTCCCTCCTTCCCTCAGGGATGAAAACATGCTGACACCTATTCTGCACTTCTTCATAAATGCAGAAATTATTTTTCCCAAAAATCTTAGCATACCCCAAGTGTGCAAAAGAGCTACAGCATAAGAAATGAAAATTGTTCTACTTTTATGCGCTGCAGGAGTGAAAGGGATTTACAATAAGCAATTACCATTTGAGATGCGTCCTCATTTGTTGGTGAAGCTATAGCCCAGACCCCCACTGTCAATACCAACAAATTACAAAATAGATATGAGCCAGGTAGCCATCCTATCTGATCTCCCCTTTGCAAAAATAAAATGGAATAAAATATTCATTAACAGTTAATGCTTGAAATATAATAATAATTATAAAAGTAAATTATAATTATCATAAAAAAAATCTCTCCTCTGCATGAGGCAATTTATAAAGCTTTATAAATTATAACTTTGACAATTCTATATGTAGAAGACTGTCAGACCACAACAGGATAACATTTGCCATAAAATATCTTCCATGTCACATCTAAGGTAATGACCTCATCAGTCATGTGACTATTTCAGAATTAGGTTTTTTGTTGCTGTGAGAAAGATTTCATTAACGAGTTGAAAACAAATAGTATATTTGAGGTTTTTGTTGTGTAGGGCATTTAAAAATAACCAGTTGACTTCCGGCACTTAAAATTTAAGGGGGTAATGAACATGAACAAGAAAGTAGGGAGAATAGGCCGAGGGCTGTAGAGAGTCAACCTTTGGTCACACGGCAGAGAAAATTTGCAGGAAAATAATGTTCTACCTGATGATTTTTTTCATGACCAAAAGAGGGACATGACGTCATCAGTTACGAGATCAAAGTGTTTTGAATGTTTTAGTTCGTTTTTAAAGTACTTTTGTGTCATAAATTGGCAAGCTTTGGCTGTTTTTCTCAACAATTCTTTACACTGTATTGTCTCTAAAAGGATGTACTAGGCGGCCATATTGCTTTTCTTCATTCCGGGAAGAGAGGTCACGTAGCAACTCTTCTAACCCTAAAAGCCAAATGATTTGCTACTGTAACCTAAAACAATGGAAATAATGATGAACAATGTTGTGTTAATGTTTCCCCTGACCGATAACCTCACAAGCAGGGAGAGAATTGTACGGTCATACGGTTCAGTCGGTAGCTGCGAGCTTGATCGATGGCTCATAAATTTCTTAAACGTTCCCCGGCATGGACCAAGCCTGAAAGAGTATTTTAATGTGTTAATAGTGAGCTTTACATCTAGCTTCGATCAGTTGAAGATTTAATTCCACACGGAAATTTAAAAAAAACCAAAAAGTCATCCTGGAAAACCGTCAATCACCATATAGAGAAGGAATATATATACCTCTTTTACACTCAAATTGTCAGAATTTACCCGGGTGCTCCTGTGGATAGTGAGAGGCATTAACTTTTAGTTCTAACTGATTCTGAGGGTCTGGGTTCGAATCCCCTTGACGCCAATTTTTGTAAACTTATTATTTTTCTTTTTTTAAAATCTTTTTTCTCTCTCTTTTTTACCTGTGTGATGTATATAGCTAGTAACATAATGTGGTAAATTGAAAGCAAAGTTTACAGGAATATGAAAAATGCTGTATGTACCATAGCGTATCTACCGGTATTTTTAGTAATACTGGACGCTGTTACCTAGCTCAATTGTCGATTTTCAGATGTGCCTAACTTAATTTGAGAGGTAACTGCTTTGAGAAGGGACGACTGAATCAACTCAATTTGACAGTTTCAAATTTAATACGATTTTGTCAACTCTGCGACTGAAACAGTTGAAAATTCAACTTAAATTCAACATCATTTTGATTTAGGAGTCGCATTTCACATGTGCCGAATATAATGCATCAAAAGTTGCTGGCTGCCGATGAAAATTGCCACCTACTTGGTTAGTATTGGCCAGCCACTCAGCTTAGCATTCTTTACGGATGGCATTTTTTAAATAAAATATCCCTGGACTGGCCGCTTACTTTGACAACTTAGCCGTCTACTTCAAAACTTTCTGACAACTCTGAGAAACCCTTATCCAAATTGGACAAAAACTTTTTCTAGAGACTGGAAATATTTACAACAAATGAAGTTAAATTTGGCACCATCATATTTGACGTCTGAATCAACTGCCCTATTTAATTACTTTGATCGACTAAAATAGGTGTTCGGCACTCATACAGGGCTCGACGTTGCGACCCCTGGGGTCCCCAATGCGACTAGATTTTATTCAGTGGCGACCAACTTTTCACGCCTGGTCTCCAGGCTGGCCCCCAAGATATTTGTGACCTTCTTATCGATTTGCCGGATTAATTTTGACGGAAGTTGACTTCAATTCATCACTGGTGATTTTCTCTTGCAAATAAAGTTAAAGTCAAATGTTAGACGGACCAACTGTTAGCTGTTAAGAATCAACCGTTAGATTGTAAGAGCAATCCGTTGGAGCGTTAGAACAAACCGTTAGAGTGGTAGAAAAGCCGTTAGGTATTCGTTAGCTATCTGTTTCTAATGGTAACGGAATACATAAATACACAAAAATGAATTTTACAACAAGTGCTATTGTAAGGGCTATGTAGCCTGTTTTGTAGAAGGTCTTCTCTTGTATTCAGGATTCACTTTCTGTAACTTTATGTTGATGATTTTGTTGAGGTTTATTAAAAGACCTTTAGTATATTGTACTCTATTTTTTCTTGAAGATAAACAATTTTTGGCGACTAGAATACTTGTCCTGGCGACCAAAAATGAAAACTTGGAGGCCAGCTGGCCCCAAGGAGTTTTTTCTGAAAGTCGAGCCCTGTCATAAGAAATTCCACATTTGAAAGGAGCCTAGAACATGTTAAGTTTCTGAGCTTAGTGGTTTGCAGGCTGTTATTAAGTTGTTGTTTTCTTTTCAGTAAGAGTAATTCGTATCTCTCTTTTTAAATCCATTTTATTAATCGGCTTGTGCCACAACTTAAGAATCAGCAGTAATAATTGATTTTCCTTTTCTTTGACATGATTTGTATGTTTAAACTGGGCATGATTTTTATATCAAAAACAGTGATCAATTTTCATCCATCCATTTCAATAAAAGCAAATGGAATCACTTCTCACTATAGCGGACAACCTCGAACCGTGACTTTGTTGTATAAATATGCCGCACCTAAGAAAAACAGAAAAGCTGACCCTTTTTGATTAAATTATTTTAAGGTTTAAACTGGAAGCTTTATAAAGTGTAAAATAATTTTAATTTACTTTTACTGGTATCACTTGTAATAATAATAATAATGGAAAGTTTATTTCTGTTTTTGAATGTACATATACATACGTATAGGCTATTTACAAATGTTACTTGAGATTGGATTGTTAAAAATAAAAAAAAAAAAAAAACCAAAAAAAAAAAAAAAAAAAAAAAAAAAGACATCAAAATTGCATAAGTCTGGGCTATCCCAGTTCCTACAACAAAAGATGTAATATGTTCCTCTAATGGCTATATCTATCATTTTCTTGATTATAATAATAATAATAATAATAATAATAATAATAATAATAATAATAATAATAAATAATAATAATAATAATAATAATGATAATAATATAATGCATGAGCAATGATAAGTAATAAAACAATATCAAGAAAAGATGGCAAAAGTAACCAAAAGCAAATGTCTGGTACCACGAGCCACCAGGCTCTGCTGTTGTAAGGCCCTGAGCGGGGGAGAGAATTTGATCATCATTAGGGAGCTTAAGCAACAATGACGGCAAGGGCTACGAAAATGTTACTTAAAAAGTGAAGTTGTGCTGCCTCAAACTTTATAACGCTTATTCCATCTTGTTTAATTCATCAAAATGTTGGCATCCGACACCCCACCAATCAGAGCCCCTGTCTATCCGGTGTATAGCGTTCGCCAATGAACAATGGCTGTGTGCAGGCATATTTTTCCTCCCCTCCCCCTCCCCTGTTTTGACCCATCAACCTCTCTCTTGGAATCATTTTTTGACTCGCCCTAACTCCCCATCAGTTCTACGTCCAAATCGTTCGCCCTGCAAAATACGCCCGCTTTGTAGGCTACCTTGAAGCGATCATATTTGTGATAATAAAATACATATCAATTTATAAAAAAAGGAAAATGATGACAAAGTGCACAATAAAGCAACAAATACTGTAATATCATATGATCACGATATCAAAATAGCAATGATTTATTAACCCCAAAATGTCACATGATTTACGGGCTTTCCTAAATTTTGTTGCAAATAAAAATAGCTGATAGAGAACTTACCAAATTGTTAAAACGAAATGAACAGCAACAACAATCTAGAAATAAAACAATAGCCGTTTAACAAAGGAAATAATTTACATGACAAACAAAAAAACAGAAAACAGAAACGATAGGTTTAGCACTGTAACGAAATGATCCTGCTTTTATATGGACCTCCAGCTCACAAATGAGGGCAAAAACAGCATCAACCGACAAAACATAGAGTCAGTTCTTACCTTAAGTGAAACAGGAGGAAAATTGACTCTAATTGAATTGTCCATAGCCGATAAAATGCACTGTTTTTCAGACACACGCTCTGCTGACAGAGCAAGGCAGGGGAAACGGGATGAAAGTGATAGACTTGGGGCTCAGTTCAAACTGGGCACCGGGACGGGAGGGGCGTTTACCATCCCATTTGGGGGCATCCCATTTGCTCACTCGTCCTTTCTCGCGAGGTATCGATGGCGGCCAAGGGTATCGTTTGAGAGCACAGAACGATGTCCAGTTTAAAGTAAAGCGATTGAAACAGACAAGTATGAAAGAAAAACGGGACCTTGAGTGCAAAATCTGGGTTAACCAAGAACCAGGGGCAGCCATCACGAGTGAAAGATTGTCCGCCAGGGGTGGGGCCAAGGGCCTTGATACCCTGGGAACGAGGCTGGATAAACAAAATGGCGACCAGCGAGAAAGATCAAGCCGTTTTAGAAAGTATTTTTAATCCTTTGCTTCCCCTTGGTGATATTCCTCAAAGACCGCCTAAGAATGAAAATGACATCAATGAAGAAAACAGAGAGGATTCACTAAGAGCGAAGGAGCTTGAAGCGATGGGTGTCGATAGGGCAGAGCAGGGAAATCTCGATGGAGCACTTGAGTGTTTTAACGAAGCTTGCGAGATATGTCCGTCTCGTTCATCTTGCTTTAACAACAGGGCTCAGCTTTGGAGATTAAAAGGTAATATTTTATAGTTAAAACTGGAGATTTTGAACCCAGGAGTCATTTTAAAAGTAGGTTGATTTTGATAGTCCAGGTGAACCAGGACCTGAACAATCGATAAAATCGATAATCGATGGCAATCGATAACAATCGATGACAATCGATATCAATTAATCGATTGATATTGGTAATCGATGGACAATCGAACACGAAAATTTTTGTGATTATTGATTATCATCAATTATTAATATCAATTGATAATCGATGGGAATCGATCAGTTAACAATATGCAATATCAATTGATTACCTATTCAGTCAAACATTTCAATTGTCAATTTCATCGAGTACTAATAAAGTCACACATTTTGATATCATTGCTTTTTATTTGAGTAAAAACTAGCAAGTAACAGTGCGTAAACTTGTTTATTTGCCCACACGTTTCACACGAGTTTAAAATTCATAGAAACGTACTACGGATTTGTGTGTAAAAAAAAAACCCACTGTTATGCTTCAACGAAACAGCTGGCAAATTAGGCAAGGTGTGAAATATTTTATTCGTGATGTAACGTTTGGAGCCAACAGTTTAGCTAAGTATTCATAAAATATATTAAATTTAATGCACACATTAATTTTCTGTTACATGGGCGTCTGCACAGACATATTAAGAAAGAAGAAGAAAAAGAAATGACTATGAGCTTCATCTTGTTTGAACAACGACTGCGTCCCAGGTCAGTTGAATCTTTGCAATGAACTCGAAGCTAAACTGATCAAGTTGTACTACTGACAACGAGATATGTTAATTGTCTTAATCATTTGTGCTGTTTTTCATGGAGCCACATCGATGAACAATTCTCAACCTTTGCTAATGAGGTTTAAAAATAATATATGATCGGCGGACACTCCCACGATACCTGAAGATACGGAGACATGAATCTAGTGCCAATTGATGGCAATCAATGAAGTTCGCCACCACCTAAATGTGATTATCGATTGATCATCGATTGGCTGATGCCAATCGATGCTAATCAACAGTAATTAATCGACTGTCATTGATTGATCGATTGATTTTCCGATCATCCATTTTTCATCGATTGTTGAGGTCCTGGGTGAACGTAGTCCTGAATAGGACTAGCCTGTTGTTGTTGACAGTGACTGACGTTTCGACAACCTGAGCGGTAGTCATCTTCAGTGTCAAAGTGAGTTGTATCATGTCAGTGGATGGTATTATACTCTGGTTACTGATTGGTCAGTTAAGCTGTAATGTTATTGGTATCACTTTGACTCTGAAGATGACTACAGCACAGGTTGTCGATCGTAATGTTGAAACCTCAGTCACTGTCAACAACAAAAGTCCTATTTAGGACTACGTTAAACCGAACGATCAAACTCAACCTACTTTTGAATTCTATAGTTAGTGAAGTAATATTATATATGTTATACCTTGGCTAGTAAAGGTTTTTCTCGAACTGAGAAAAAGTTATATTGTTAAGGTGTCTAGTAACAGCCGATTACCGTATTAACAGTCAATCAGTCAATTGATCAAAGCTTTATTTACCCACTGTATCTCTTCTTTACAGTGCTCTTCCTGAGAGCTATGCCCTAAATTACAATAACTCACAGTAATTGGCTGCATTACAACACAGTAATCAGCTGGCACCACAGACACCTCAACTTTATAGTTCACATGGATAATCACAACTGTAACAAGATTCTCTATTCTGATTGGCTGTTAGCAGCCCTGATTTCAGCATTATACATCAGTCCAAAACTTCAACACCACATACCCTCAGCAAACCCTGGGCATTGCTTGTACTTAGCAGAGCTCTTGGTGCTCCAGAGCATGGGTAAATCTACCCATCCCAGAAAATTTGGTAATCACGTGACTGTACACCGCCCACACACCCGTCCGTCTGCATCACAGGGGAACCAATATAATGTTCAATCTCACACCCTCTACTAACTATGCTTCACCTTGTACCTGGGGAGTAAAGAATGTGATGCACAAAAACACACATCTGATGTTGAAGAATTTCACCTTTGCCTGAGTACGGTGTATAATTTAAACCGAAAGTGTGGTTTGATAAGTGCAATGTTTCTCACTGCCCTTGTATGCCACTGGCTGATGTTCAACAAGGAGTGCAAAAGCTATGCCACATTTTGACAATTCAATTGTCCATCAAGATCATGTGCATTTGTCATTCAAGGTGGCTCACATAGTATCTACAGGTGTAACTAGTTTTTTTTCCAGAGGTACTAAGTAATTTTCCAAATCTCCTCACCCCTCACCCAAGTCAGCCAAGTCACTCACATTACCCTAGTCACCCCAGTCAGCCAAGTTACCCTAGTCACCCAGGTCACCCTAGTTACCCACATCAACCAAGTCACCCAAGTCACCCTAGTCACCCCAGTCACCCTAGTCACCCAAGTCACCCTAGTCACCCTAGTCACCCCAGTCACCCAAGTCACCCAAGTCACCCTAATCACAAAATATATAAACTGTCGGCAAGTCCACAGCAACAAACCAATGAGTGGTGCCTGATCTCCCAGTTGTAATCCTGGATCAGTACAATTAAACTTGTAGAAAAATATGAAACGGCAAACTGATCCTAACGGCAAGACTATGAAGAAGGAAACAAAAGAATAAAACAAAAAATGTATATTTAAACAATTTGTTTAAATATATATTTTTCTGTTTTATTCTTTTGTTTACTTCTTCATCGTCTTGCTGTAAAAATATGACTCAAGTCACCCTAGTCACCAAAGTAGTCACCCTAGTCACCAAAGGATCCGATTCCCGTTTCATATTTTTCACCCTAGTCACCCCAGTTACCCTAGTCAACCAAGTCACCCTAGTCACCCCAGTCATCCCAATCACCCTAGTCACCCAAGTCACCCTAGTCACCCCAGTCGCCCTAGTCACCTTAGTCACCCAAGTCACCCTAGTCACCCCAGTCACCCCAATCACCCTAATCACCCAACTCACCTTAGTCACCCTAGTCACCCTAGTCACCCAAGTCACCCTAGTCGCCCTAGTCACCCAGGTCACCTTAGTCACCCTAGCCACCCAAGTCACCCTACTGACACAAGTCACCCTAGTAACCCTACTCACAAGTCACTCTTGTCACCCAAGTCACCCCAGTCACCGAAGTCACGATAGTAACCCTAGTCACCCAAGTCACGCTAGTCACCCTAGTAACCCAGGTCACCCTAGTCACCCTAGTAACCCCAGTCACCCCAATCACACTAGTCAACCTAGTCACCCAAGTCACCCCAGTCGCCCTAGTCACCCCAATCACCCTAGTCACCCAAGTCACCTTAGTCACCCTAGTAACTGTAGTCACCCTAGTCACCCTAGTTACCCAAGTCACCAAAGTCACTCTAGTCACCCAAGTCACCCTAGTCAACCAAGTCACGCTAGTAACCTAGTCACCCAAGTCACACTAGTCACCCTAGTCACCCAAGTCACTCAAGTCACCCTAGTCACCAAAGTAGTCACCCTAGTCACCAAAGGATCCGATTCCCGTTTCATATTTTTCACCCTAGTCACCCCAGTTACCCTAGTCAACCAAGTCACCCTAGTCACCCCAGTCATCCCAATCACCCTAGTCACCCAAGTCACCCTAGTCACCCCAGTCGCCCTAGTCACCTTAGTCACCCAAGTCACCCTAGTCACCCCAGTCACCCCAATCACCCTAATCACCCAACTCACCTTAGTCACCCTAGTCACCCTAGTCACCCAAGTCACCCTAGTCGCCCTAGTCACCCAGGTCGCCGTAGTCACCCTAGCCACCCAAGTCACCCTACTGACACAAGTCACCCTAGTAACCCTACTCACAATAGTCACCCAAATCACCCAAGTAGCCCTAGTCACCCAAGTCACCCAAGTAACCCTACTCTATTTACCCAAGTCACAGAAGTCACTCTTGTCACCCAAGTCACCCCAGTCACCGAAGTCACGATAGTAACCCTAGTCACCCAAGTCATGCTAGTCACCCTAGTAACCCAGGTCACCCTAGTCACCCTAGTAACCCCAGTCACCCCAATCACACTAGTCAACCTAGTCACCCAAGTCACCCCAGTCGCCCTAGTCACCCCAATCACCCTAGTCACCCAAGTCACCTTAGTCACCCTAGTAACTGTAGTCACCCTAGTCACCCTAGTTACCCAAGTCACCAAAGTCACTCTAGTCACCCAAGTCACCCTAGTCACCCAAGTCACGCCAGTAACCTAGTCACCCAAGTCACACTAGTCACCCTAGTCACCCAAGTCACTCAAGTCACCCTAGTCACCAAAGTCACCCTAGTCACCCAAGTCACCCTAGTCACCAAAGTCACCCAAGTTACCCTAGTCATCCAAGTCACCCTATTCACCCTAGTCATCCTAGTCACCCTAGTCACCCCGCCTTTCTGTGTGAGGAAAGCGACAACAACCAAGTAAACAATACAATTCACCAGCCATAAGAAACCAAACGAATTTTCGCTAGGGTTGTTGCAAAGGAACTTAATAGTTTGTCCTGTGGCACCTTTTAGTGCATGCACATTTTCACTCAAGAGCGCGAGGTTTTTGTATTTTGTGTCAATTCAGCACAATTTTGTACACAAGCGAGATGAGGTTAAATTGTTGATGTTCCTATGAATCTTCTGGACTAATGAATGATCAGTAATCCCGGCTAACACAGGTTTTGTTCATGCTTTCGATGTCGTTCTTTGTTGGTGTTATCTTTGTTCTTGCGTCCATATTCGATTGCTATTATTATTGCGCTTATTCTAACGTACTAATGCCGAATAGAATGCCACCTTTTTGAGAACATGGCCGTATTAAGCGTATCAATAAGATTTTAAAAGCTAAAAAATGGTAACTTACATTGCGAACATGGCGGCACTAATCATACATGTTTAGCGCACGTGAAGTCAAGAGCTTTTAAATCCCTGTGTAAGGTGTTTTGATACAGTTTTCCCTAATATGTCGTGGCTGCAGCCTGAAAGGGTTCATTTTAAAAAATGCAAACCTTTTTCAGTCAAAAACGTTATATTGCCAACCAATTATTGCCACAGGTGAAAATCGTTTTCATAGCGCTGAAATAATTTGAGCCAAACCTTGAGGGGAGATGGTGATTTGATTTTTTTTATCAAAACCATTTTAGACCTTTTGTTGTCCTTAAATGGTGATGCACGAGAAGAGTTTGAGCAACATAAAATGAATACTGTCAAAATTTTAAACCCAGAAGTCATTTCATAGGTAGGTTGAGTATGATCGTCTAGGTGAACGTAGTCCTGAATAGGACTGTTGTAGTTAACAGTGACTGACGTTTCGACAACTTGTGCAGTAGTCATCTTCAAAGTCAAATTGAGTTGTGTCACGTCAGTTGACGGTATTAAACTCTGGTTATTGACCTGAGTGGTCAATTAAGTCGTGATGTTATGGGTCATCTGTCAGTTTAGCCGTGATGTTATTGGCTGTGAAGAATCGTCATGTCATTGGTGCGTTTCGGTCCGTCTATTGTCACAGTCAAACAGTCGTATATTGTTAGTCAAAACTAACTACGAGAGGACATGACAACTGACAATTTGACTAACAGTAAATGATTCTTTAACTGTAACATAGACAAATCGAAATGCACCAATGACATAACGACCATGCAACAACATGCACTTAACCGTGCCAAACCGCACCAAACAGCAATAATTTGTACCAAGGTGAACCAAAATACACTTTTTTACACAAACCCGCTCCAAACCACCAAGTTGCACAAAAATGCACCAATCCCCACAGGCATGCACCAACCTGCGCCAAACTGAACCAACATACACCAAACCGGACCAATCTGCATCAAGATGTACCAAACTGCAAAATTCTGCACATAACTGCACCAATCTGCAATAAGTTGCGCCAAAATGAACCAAGTTCCACCAAACTGCACCAAACTGAACCAGCATGCACCAAACTGGACCAATCTGCATCAAGTTGCACCAAACTGCACAATTCTGCACATAATTGCACCAAAATGAACCAAGTTGCATCACACTGCACCAATCTGAACCAAACTGCACCAAGTTGCACCTAGTTACCTTAAACTACACCACGTTTCAAGAAACTACACCAACATGTACGAAATTGCACCAAAGTGGGCCAACTTGCACCAAACTGCACCAATCTAAACCAACCTGCGCCTAATGCGCCAAGTTGCACCAAGCTGAACCAAACTGCTCCATTCTGCACCAAACTGCACCAATCTCTACCAAGTTTCACCAAACAGCACCAATCTGCACAAACTTGCACCAAACTGAACCAAGTTGCACCAATCTGCACCAACTTACAAGAAACTGCACCGAGTTGCACCAAACTGCAGCAATCCGCTACAAGTTTCACCAAACTGTACAAATCTGTACTAAGTTTCTCCAAACAGCACTAATCTGCGCCAAGTTAAACCAAACTGCACCTAGTTGCACCAAACTGCACCAAGATGCACCACACTGCAGGGCTCGACACTAACTTTTGACGTAACTTGCCACTGTGGAAAGTAGATATGAAAATTTACTTTCCATAGTAAAATTTTACTTTCCAAAAGTGAAAGAAACATATTTTCCACTATCCATAATAGAAACATAACAAAATTAAGACTCTGTTCTTCCTTGTATTGCAGCCATGGAAACTCCTTAAGCCATTCTTTTCTAAACCCACGGCCGACCATCTTCCTCTTTTCTTTGTATTTGTCTTGTGGCATCGCTTGCTTCGAATATGCTCCAGCTGTCTGATTTTCAGTCTGTTTTCCTCCTTTGTTGCTTTCTTGGTCAACTTCATCAATCTTTTCGGAGTTTCCTTTGTTAACCTCACCAGCACGCTTAAAACACTCATGTTTTATTTACTAGTCCGCATGTGACAGGCAAAATGGCGAGCACGGTTGATTGTTCAGGGTGGAAAAACGTTCTGCGCAAGCTTCTGCGCATCCCTTATCGCAGGCTCAAAGCGGTCTTTTCTATGTGTTGACTGTGTTTGTTTGTTGCTAGAGTTCTGAGTGAAGTGCACGAGGTGCGAACATTTGCTCCCTGTAAAGCATTTTTATTTGACATGTTTGCTTTTTTTTTTGTCGCTTGAAAATTACTTTGGATTCAGAACAACCAATGTTAAAGGAAAAACGGATCATTCCGTCAGTCTGAGATAGAATAAAAGGTTTTGAACATATTTCAAGAGGCGAGTATTTTTTCTGATTGTGCATCCGATTAATTTATGAGTTGATTTCGCCGGGTTGAATTAAAATCCGCTTGTATTTTGTTATTAGTAGTTACGCTGACTTTTTTTACACGCCCAGATTTATTGCCTTTGCAGAACCAGCTTTATCTTTGTCTTCAGTCAAAGAACCATATTGCTGTTATAACGCATCAGACTGAACAAACTTGTGCGCTTATTAAAGTTTCTCGGAAATAGAAGGCCAGTAAGTTTACTCAGGATCATTTTTCTGTTGCTCAAGTAATAGCGAGTCAGAGTTGTTTTCATTTTTCATTACGTAGTTTTGTTTTCCAGTGCACTGTGAAAGTTTCTGTTCTTTATGAGAATAACTTTCTACAGGCAAATTGTCCTTTTCACTCGCTGTGAAGTAGAGAACGACAACTGCTGGCAATGACTTCAAAACAATTGATTCTTTTCCGGTAAACAATTGCTGCAGCTAGATTTGACTGAGGCGAGCAAAACAAACCCTTATGTACAATTTTCTTTATTTTCTAATGATCCTCTGAGTTTAATTTGCTTAAACGAAGACCCTCGCATGGACCAGTTAAGTTTAAAATAGCTAAATGGTGAATCATGGCTTGGCTGCCAAGTTGCAACTGATCTTTTGCTTTTAAGATCTTTAGGTAGGTTGTTTTCGTACAGAAAATTCATTTCTTCATTGTCAGCAAGAAGTTTTTGAAATAATGTAACTTTAACTTTGTTTGAAGGAAATCCTACTTTAATACGCGTAGGTTTTTGACAGATGTTATGCGTGTTCAATTTGACAACACAAAGCAAAATTTATATATCTGCACGAAACGAGCAAGTTTAAAAAACTATAGTTGCTTTGAAACCGATTTTTGGGAAGATTTTACAAGATAAAGATTGACCTTTTTTCTGCCCACATATCAACGCAATAACTTCTACATTGAGGATGCTGTTTATATTTTAGTGATCTGCGAAACTACGAGTGTGTGATCGAGTGAGGGTTTTAAAATATCAGCTCGAGAGCGACAAAGTTCAGTGACTTGAAACACATTGTGGGCAAGCGTTAATTTTTTTGGGCAAATCAGTGTTCAAAGATATGTTGTTTTTGTGTCCACAGTGGAGCTCCGGACCTTATATATCCAGGAACTTCCTTATATGAACACATTTTGTGAATGCATCTTGAAAAAAATCGGACCTACGCATGCACATTTCCAGTGCAACGCAAGGAAATTAACGTCGTTAAAGTCAGTTTTGCTATGAGGTATTCTTCGAGAAAATTAAGTCATGAGAAGGTTATAACCACAGCTTACAACTTTTGAAGACAAATTGCTTGTTCTTTCCAGGTTAAGAGTGGAAACGTTTTATTATTAGGCAAAAAAAGTTTTGAAATCCCGCCATTTTTTCAAACCCGGCCAGGGGATCTGGGCAAAAAAGTTCACGCATGCTCATTACGTTTTTCCACCCTGAAGGTCGATTGCATCATCTATTTCGTACCCAGGGTTTCTCGATCTGTCACTGACGATTCCAAGATGGCGGAGATAGAAAAACGCGAAACTTAAACGTTTAGCAAGGAAGCTCACTTGTAATAACTAAACACATTCGTTTTCTTTTTTTTTTTATTTGGCTGTTTAAAAAAAATACTTTCCCGCATTGTCTAGAAGTAGTTGCCCGATCGGGCAAGTATTTTCGGTTCATTTGCTTTTTTTACTTTCCACTCAGAAATATTACTTTCCAGTGGTGAACGGGTAAACGTTAGTGTCGAGCCCTGCCACACTATACCAATCTATACCAAAGTGCATCAAGTTGCACCGGGTTCCACCAAACTGCACCAAATTGCACCGAGTTTCACCAAACTACACCAATATGCACCAATTTGAACCAAACTGCACCAATCTACACCAAGTTCCACCACACTGCACCAATCTGTTCCACACTGCACCAATCTGTTCCAATCTGCACCAAGTTGCACCACACTGCACCAAGATGCACCAATCTCCACCAAACTGCACCAAGTTGCACCAAACTACACCAATATGCACCAAGTTGCACCAAAATGCACCCATCTGCACCAGTCTGTACCAAACTGCACCAAAATGCACCGAGTGGCACGAAAATCCAGAAGGTTGCACCAATCTGCATCAAGTTGCACCAAACTGCACCTGTCTGTACCAAACTGCACCAAGTTGCACCAAACTGCATCAAACTACACCAATCTGCACCAGGTTGCACCACACTGCACCAAGTCACACCAAACTACACCAATATGTACTAATCTGCACCAAGTTTCATGAAACTGCACCAGGTTGCACCACACTGAACCAATCTCCACCAAGCTGCACCAAGTTGCACCCAGTTCCACCAAACTGCACCAAGTTGGAGCGAGTTTCACCAAAGTGCACCAAGTTGCACCAAACTACACCAATCTGCACCAAGTTCCACCACACTGCAACAAGATGCACCAAGTTGCACCGAGTTTTACCAAACTGCTCCTAGTTGCACCAAGATGCTCCAATCTGCACCAAGTTGCACCAAACGGCACTAATCTGTACCAAACTGCACCACGTTGCACCAAACTACACCAATATACACCAGGTTGCACCAGGATGCACCCATCTGGACCAAGTTGCACCACACTGCACCAATCAAGTTGCACCAAAGTACACCAATATGCACGAAGTTGCACCAGTCTGCCCCAAACTGCACCAAGTTGCACTAAACTACACCAATATGCACTAAGTCACACCAAACTACACCAATATGTACCAACCTGCACCAAATTTCACGAAACTGCACCAAGTTGCACCGGGTTCCACCAAACTGCACCAAGTTAGACCGAGTTTCACCAAAGTAGACCAAGTTGCACCAAACTACACCAATACACACCAGGTTGCACCAAGATACACCAATCTGCACCAAGTTGCACCAAACTGCACCAAGTTACACCACACTGCACCAATCTGTACCAATCTGCACCAAGTTGCACCACACTGCACCAATGTGCACGAAGACGCACCAAGTTGCACCACACTGCATCAGTCTGCACCAAGTTGCACCGAGTTTCACCAAACTGCACCAAGTTGCACAAAACTGCACCGTTCTGCACCAAGTTGCACCACACTGCCCCAATCAGTACCAAACTGGACCAAGTTGCACCAAAGTGCACCAATATGCACCAAGTGGCACCAAGATGCACCAGTCTGCACCAAGTTCCACCACACTGCACTAATCTCTACCAAGCTGCACCAAGTTGCACCGAGTTCCACCAAACTGCATTAAGTTTACCCAGAGTAGACCAAGTTGAACCAAACTACACCAATATGTACCAAGTTGCACCAAGATACACTAATCTGCACCAAGTTGCACCAATCTGTACCAATCTGCACCACGTTTGCACAAGAATGCACGTAGATGCATCCATCTGTACCAAGTTTCACCGATTTTCACCAAACTGCACCAAGTTGCATCAAGATGCACCAAAATGCACCAAGTTGCACGAAGATGCTCCAGTCTGCACCAAGTTGCACTACAGTGCACCAGTCTGTACCAAACTGCACCAAGTTGCACTAAACTGCACTAAGTTCCACCACACTGTACCAATCTGCACCAATCTGCCACAAGTTGCATCTCACAGCACCAAGATGCACCAATCTTCACCAAGTTGCACCGAGTTTCACCGAACTGCACGAAGATACACCAAACGGCACCATTCTGCGCCAAGTTGCACCGCACTGTCCCAGTCAGTACCAAACTGCACCAAGTTGCACCGAGTTTCACCAAACTGCACCAAGTTGCACCAAGATGCACCAATATGCACCAATATGCACCAAGTTGCACCAAGATGCTCCAATCTGCACCAACTTGCACCAAACCGCACCAATCTGCACCAAGTTGTACCACAGTGAACCAATCAGGTTATAAGGAACAAAGGTCAAGAAGGCCCCTCAAAAAAAATTAGGAACTGAATAAAATTTTGTGAGACACTTGCACCAATCTCTACCAAGCTGCACGAAGTTGCACCGAGTTCCACCAAACTGCACCAGATTGGACCGAGTTTCACCAGTGTAGACCAAGTTGCACCAAGATACACCAATCTGCACCAGGTTGCACCAAACTGCACCAAGTTGCACCACACTGCACCAAGATGCACCAATCTTCACCAAGTTGCACGGAGTTTCACCAAACTGCACCAAGTTGCACCAAACTGCACCATTCTGCACTAAGTTGCACCACGCTGCATCAATCTCTACCAAGCTCTACCAAGTTGCACTGAGTTCCACCAAACTGCACCAAGTTGGGCCGAGTTTCACCAAAGTACACCAAGTTGCAACAAACTACACCAATATGCACCAATCTGCGCCAATTTGCACCGAGTTTAACCAAACTGCACCAAATTGCACCAAGATGCACCAAGATTCACCAATCTGCACCAAGTTGCACCAAAGTGCGCAAGGTTGCACCAAACTACACCAAGATGCACCAAGTTGCACCAAACTGGACCAATCAGCACCCAGCACCAAGTTGCACCACACTGCATTAATCTGTACCAGACCGCACCAAGTTGCACCAAATTACACCAATATTCTTTAAGATGCACCATCTGCACCAAACTGCACAAAGTTTCACCAGACCGCACCAATCTGCACCAATTTGCACCACACTGCACCAATCTGTACCAAACTGCAGGAAGTTGCACCAGGGTGCAACAATCTGCACCACGTGGCACCAAATTGCAATACGTTGCACCACATCGCACCAATCTGTACCAAACTGCACCAAGTTGCACCTAGTTGCACCAAACTGCACCAAGTTACACCAGGATGCACCAATCTGCCCCAAGTCGCACAAAACTGCACCAAGTTGCTCCAAACTGCACCAGGTTGCACCACACTGCATTAATATGTACCAAATTACACCAAGTTGCACCGAGTTGCACCAAACTGCACTGAGTTGCACCAAGGTGCACCAAACTACACCAATATGCACCAATCTGCACCAAATGCAAAGATGCACCAATCTGTACCAAGTTTGTCCAAACTGCACCAATGTGCACATAACTCTACCAAACTACACCACTCTTCACCAGACTTCAGCAATCTACAACAATCTGCATTAAATTTTACTAATCTGCACCAAGTTGTACCTAACTGCATCACAGCAGCATTCTACACCAATTTTGCACCAAACTTAACAAGTCTAAACCATACCGCTCCAATCTGGACCATGTTGTACCTAACTTCACCAAAGTGCACCAAGTTGCACCTGTGTGATGTCCAGGATTGAAAACAGTCGCAAAATTTGCTAGCAAATATTTTTGGCAATTTTGTCCAAAAATATTTAAAGAAAACTGCTTTTAGAAATGTATATTTAGAGGAAATAGAAAATATACCAAGAACAAGAAATTTAACAAGGATTGCAAGGTGTAGCAAAAATTTGCCAGCAAATATTTGTCGCAATTTTTGCAACAACATGTGTAGCAAAAACATGATTAATAGAAACTGCTTGCAGAAATCTGAAGAAGTCGGCAAAAATCTAAAAAGTAACAAGAATTTTAATTTCAACAAAAAATCACTCTGATAAATATGGCAAGAATAACAAAGTAGGCTAAAATTCAGATTTGTAAAGAAAAAGGTAAAGAAGGCCGTATAGAAGTCCGCAAATTTCGCAAAAATGGAAAAAGTAACAAAAATTTTTCTTGTAATATTAATAGCAACAACAACAAAAAACGCTAACAAGTATCGCCAGAATAACAAATTAAGCGAGAGTTCACACTTATAAAGGAGTGTTGCAAAGAAGGCCTTCTAAAAGTCTACAATTTTTGCAAACATCGCAAAAGTAAAAAGAATTTTAATTGGAAAAAGAAAACACGTAAACAAATATCGAATCAATACCAAGAGTAACGAATTTAGCAGAAGTTTATAGTTATAAAGAACAAAGGTCAAGAAGGCCCTTCAGAAAAAATTCGGAACTGAATAAAATTTTGTAAGACACTTGCAAATTTCGCAAAAATAGCAAGAATAACAAATGTAAATAAATTATAGGCTTGTTAATGACAAAGGCAAAGAAGGGCCTCGAGATATGCGATATTTGCAAGTAAGTGTCTCACAAAGTTTTCTTGTGAATCATTTATTGCTGAAACTGCGAAAAAGATTTCGCGACTGCGTTCAATCCTAGACATATCTCGTTGCATTTGTTTAATATGAAGTGGCCCCTCATATAAGACGTACAATAAGTTTTAGACCGTATTTGGTCTACAAGGAGCACAAAATAGTCGCTGAAATTGTTGGTAGCCCTGGCTGTTTTTTCGCCTCGATAAGACTGTCCCCCCACAACCTGCAAAAATCCCACGGGTAACCCGCTTTCGATACGGACCACCTCGGCTCCGTGTGAGCGCCGCGCGTCGCCGTTCCTCCGTCGTATGAGCGCCTGACAGAAGACGAACCCTTCTTGCACGCTTGTGTGGATCCTGACGAGCAGCATGGAAAAGTATAATACGGCATCACCCGACGAGCGAAGCGAGAAGGGTAGCCCTGTATTATACTTTTGCATGCTGCTGCCTAGCATGTCTATCATTCAATATAAATCCGGAGAAAGGCATGTTTCCTGTATTAAAATTCTGCATCTAATTTTCAGTCTGTTAACAACACAACAATCGAACGACGACGAAAAACAAGACAATTTTTTCCCCTGTCCTTCAAGAAAGGATAAGAGAGACCAACGACAAAACGAAACCACGCTCCTTTTAAGGCGGCACTAACAGTAAAGTTCGCACTTAATTTTTTCAATTGCATATAAATGTTAGTTGATATATTGAGCAAACTAATGAAGAACTGTTTCCGAAATCTGGGGAAAAATCTCGGCTTTTTAGGGGATTTAAAAGCTCTTGACTTCAAGTGCGCTGAGCATGTATGTTCTGTCGCACTTTGTTATGCCTATCGCACTTTGTAATAAAAGTGTTGCATGTTCTATTCTTTTTAGTATGCTAGCTAATACGCTTAGTACAGCCATATTCTCTTACGTTGGTATTTTATTCCATCCTTGTCACGTTAGTACGGCCATATTCCATGTATGTTCTTACTTTATTCCGCTTTGCTCTTGTTCGTCGTAATAAATTATTACGCTTAGTACGGCTATGTGTTTTGTATGTTGGTATTTTATTTGCTTTTAGTACTTCCATGTTCTATGTATATGTTGGTATTTTGTGGTGGTCTTAGTTCGCTAGTACAAATAGAACGGCCATGTTCTATTTATGTTGGTATTTTATTCTGTCTTAGTATGTTGGTACGCTTAGTACAGGCATGTTTTATGTATATGTTGCTATGTTTTTTGGTCTTAGTACGTTAGTAAGCTTAGTACGGCCTTCTTCTACGGTGTATGTTGGTATTTTATTTCGCCCAAGTCACGTTAGTGCGCTTAGTATGGCTATGATCTATGTATGTTGGTATTTCACTCCGCCTAAGTCACATTAGTACGGTCAGTAAGGTCGTGTTCTATGTTCCGTGTTCTATTCGGCCTTCGTACGTTAGTACGCTTAGTACGGCCATGTTCTACGTTTGTTGCCATTTCATTCCGCCTTACAAATATCTTGATACGCCAATTAGGGACATCGTCAAGCGTTCTGCATGTTGCAAACAAATGAGTTCCGAGTCCAGTTCTTCAATAAACGTACGTCATGTCCTTCTTGGTTTTTATTAGTAAGTAACAAGTGCTCTTGTCAGCAAGCCATGTAAGTTTGTCAACCGAACAATGCGTCCATCTCACAGTCGTATAATCGCGTAATCGAGTACAAGCTAAAGAGCTAAGTACGTTGTTCAGGTGAACTAAAGAAAAATAGACATTCCTAAACTTGGAATGGTATATCACCTTAGTCACCCTAGTCATCCAAGTTACCCTAATCACTCTAGTCACCCAAGTCACCCAAGTCACCCTAATCACCCAAGTCACCCAAGTTACCGTAGTCAACCTTGTCACCCTAGTCACCTTAGTCACTGTTGTTACCCATGTCATCTAAGTTAGACTAGTCACCCTAGTCACCCAAACACACTTTTAACACAAATGTCCTTATAGTTATGTTTGTATAGGTAATAGCATGATTTTTAGTGATATTTGGCATAAATACCACGAGTGATATTTCGAAATTGTTATACGTAATTTCACGAGCCTTTAGGCTAGTTAAATTTGGGACTATTTTGAAATATAACGAGTGGTATTTATGCAAAAAATCACGTACAAATCATGCTATTATTTGTTTATACTACTACCCGCGAAAGGTTTGTAATTTGCACATGTAGGTATTTCAAATTAAGCTGAAATACCACTGCTCTAAGCCAATCAAACTGCAGAAATTTTTCATGTAGTAGTATAAAATTGGAAACAGAACTTCGTTTTGTCCAATCTTACTTGCGTTTGTGGTTTAACAAATCTTACTTTTGATTAAACAAATCAAACTCCCCCTTGGCGATCGTCGGATTTTGTTAATCATTCATACGATTACAGACTCAGGGACGCGGGCATACTCGACAAAATTTTATACGGAGAGGCCCGCCCCATAATCTAACCCCTTACCCTTTTATATACCTGAAGCCTGAAAAAGGTACGCCATTCGAGCCTCTCTTCCCGTATAGGACATTGTAGGGAATACCCCTAGGATTACCGACCGAATTGGACTCCTCTCGTTCCTTGATAACTCTCTCCTCCGCATAGACTCCGGCTGGAATCCAATAAAATAGTAATAATTAAAAATAGCCAGCGCGTGGTGGACGATAGGCGCGTCCGTCGCGTCCTTTCATTTTTTTCTCGTTCTTAAGCCCTCTTATGACGCAAGGAGGTTAGCAAATGAATCGCCTTTGCGTATTGCGAAGAGCAGAAGTAGATCAAGTCAAACATTTTGTGCTCTATTTCGTTTCATGACATTCTGTTTAAGGCAAGCTATGCGGGTTATGTTATACTATTTCATCCTTGTTTTGAACACAAGGGAGCCACTCTCTGGGTACTTGCGGACTTCGTTTTCGACGAACATTTTCCATCGAATCGTCGGTTTTTCAACGATATCGTCGCATATCAAGAATTGTTTTGCGTGTTAAGTCGTTACTAGCGATCTCAAGCAACCACCAAAATAGGTTTACGATCGTTCCCATTTTGATTTCGTCGGAGATACCCACATTGAGTCGCACAAGGTCTGTTCTAGTTTTGCTTGTTTACATTAATGATTAAGGTGTACATGAAGAAATTAAAGTGCCAATAACCTAATAAATTTTATTATGTTAACACCTTACTACAAGAACTTTCTCGAAACAATTTTGCATTTTGCTGTTCCGCTAACCATGAAATTGACAGGCCCATTTGTGACTTCTTCAGACATAAATTCAAGAACTAAAAAACGGGACTTTATGCGTGCTTATCTCTGTCTTAGGGTCCTCAGTATTGTTACGTCTCACTGAAACTCATCTTACTGGCTTGTTTTCAGTTTGTCAAATGGACGAAATGTTTCTAGAAATCCATACCTACTTCCTAAAATGCGGCAAATTTGAACACGTTCAAAAATCATGTTATATAAAAGTCGAAAAATGTTCCCAGAGGTTCTCGTAACTAAGTATATACTTCCAATTAAAGAAATAAAAATTTTTAGGTTATGGGCACTTTAGGTATATCTTTGAGGACGTACTGTATTGACCGATATCTCTTTTAGGGGATGTAACCCGTGCATTAGAAGACTTGAACAAAGCAATTGACTTGGCTAAAGGCCGTGGGACTGCAGCAGCACAGGCCTACACACAGCGAGGCTTGATCCATAGGCTGAATGGAGAGGAGGACAGAGCACGAGAAGACTTCGAAAAGGCTGCAGCGTTAGGCAGCGCCTTTGCTAAATCAGTGGTTGTACAGATGAATCCTTATGCTGCAATGTGTAACAAGATGCTTACTGAAGCTATTAACAAACTGAAAGGAGAAGATTGGTAGAATTAGAAAGTTTTATTTAAGACAATGTAGGTGTGGTTTGATACTCTGCGTGTGATTGCCTGCTTGCGTAAGTTTGATCATATTAGCGATACTCGAAAGGTGTTGCACTGGCTGCTAAGGGAGCAAAGTGTAAACTGTAAGATTAATCTTGTATGTTTTAAGATTGACCTAGTCCATGTTTATGAACCTGCGAGGTGCCTTCGCTCATCTTAATGCAAGTGGCGTCTTGTTATTAAACTTTATAACTTAAAGACATAGGGCTTTTTCAGTCATTGCCCCTATACTATGAGGGTATATCTATGACAAAATTTAATAACCCAAAAGTGAAAAGGGTTAAGTCAAATCTGAAACTTACCAAGTCAAAGTTGGTAAAAAAAGGACCACGTTAAAAGGAAGAAATACTAAAAAAGCCACTGTCATAGAGGTATCACGCAGAAAAAGGCGTCACGCTAAAATTAAAAGGCAACATGCAAAGAGGCATCACGCAAAGAGCCAACAACGCAAAAAGGCATCACGCAAAGAGGCAACACGCAAAGAGGCATCACGAAAAGAGCCAACACGCAAAAAGGCATCACGCAAAGAAGCAACACGCAAAAAGGCAGTACGCAAAGAGGCAACAGGCAAAAAGGCAGTACGCAAAAATACATAAACGCAAAAAGGGATCGCAAAAAAGGCAGTTTGTAAAAAAGGGCAATTTGCAAAAAGAGCATCACGTGATAAGTTTACTTAGGATCCAGGCTTGGATCTTAAACAGTATTATTTAGTACATACTGCAAGCAAAATTGCCGTAAATCTGAGGATATCCCCCATATGGTGTGATCATCCTCAGATTGACGCCGATTTTCCACTACTGATAACGCTGTACGAAGAACCGCTAGTATGTACTAAATAATACTGTTTAAGATCCAGGCCTGGATCCTAAGTAAACTTCTCACGTGATGCCCTTTTGGCAAATTGCCTTTTTTGTGATGCCTTTTTGCATGTTGCCTCTTTGCGTTATGCCTTTTTGCGTGCTGCCTCTTTGCGTGATGCCTTTTTGCGTGTTGGCTCTTTGCGTTATGCCTTTTTGCGTGCTGCCTCTTTGCGTGATACCTTTTTGCGTGTTGGCTCTTTGCGTGATGCCTCTTTGCGTGTTGCCTTTTAGCGTGATTCCTTTTTCTGCGTGATACCTATATGATAGTGGCTTTTAGCATTTCTTCCTTTTAGCGTGGTCTTTTTTTTACCAACTTTGACTAGGTATGTTTCAGATTTGACCTAACCCTTTTCACGTTTAGGTTACTGAATTTTGTCATAGATATACCCTCATACTATACTCTGGTACGATCTGCCTATTGACATTAGATCGATCGATGATGTCAGGAGCCCATCACCATTTGATGGGCTCCTGATGATGTAAATAAATTTAAATGTAAATTGAAGATCTCTCTTTTTAAGAGAGTTTACAAACAAAGGTTTTTCTTGTGCATTTTTGTGACTATTTAAGGATTATGTGTAAATGATTCTAGGATTTTAATTTTTTATCTGGACCTTTTCAAAGCATTGTAAAGCACTTAGTACTGAAAAGTATAGGCGCTATATAGGTAATTTAATTATTTATTATTATTCGTCAATAATAATATTAACAGTAATAAATTACGTTATGAAATCAGTACTATTGTTAAAGTTAATTCATGTGTTACACAACTACTTGATTTTACCAGACACCTTACCATTTAAGTATTTTTCGCTTCATGGCGATTTTGTGGGGAATTTGGATTCTACCAATAAATTCAATGATATGGCATCATAATGACGTCAAATGTCGTAATTGGGTCATCAAGATATGCCTAGATGTTGGAAATGATAAGTACATTCTATGTAATTTTTATGGCAGTATCATGAGTAGTTTGAAGTTATAGGGGGAGCCTCCAAAGCCCCCCTTACCTCCCCCCCTCCGGTCGCAGGAAGAAAAAAAAAAGTCCGGTCCAGAACAGGGTTAATGCAATCCAATTTTAATTCATTTGCACAATACACACATAGCTGAAATAAACTGTTCCAACTGAATCCATCCTAAATTTATACATGGATTTAGAAAGGCGAAGGCGAACGAGAGCAAAAAGGACAGAATGCGACTTCCGGTGTTTAATTTCCGGCTCTGCCATAGGTGAAGCTCGTTTTCAGGTCTGCGCGCGATTTCTTCATTACTGTCGCGTTTTCATTTCTTCATCTGTCTAATGTCACTTCTAGGAGTCCAAACCAAATTTTCTGAAGAGGGTACTACAAGTGTTATGGGTTTGCTTTAAGCCCTTACACGCAAAGAAGGTTGTAGGTCAGGAAAAAAGAACATTGACCAAAAGATCAGAAGACACGTGATTGATTTTTTCAGTAGTCACGTGAATGTTGTAATCAGTTGGTCTTGTGGTTCACGATGACGTGACTGATACTGATACTTTATTTAACGTGGACAATTACGCTCAGCTTAGTCACTTGTTTACTGCTTAGTTGATGCAGTGTTATTAACAAATTTAAATTCAAAAAATGGAAGCATAACTTCTGCCTTATTTTTTTTTAGCTAAATTGGTACAATTTACAAAAACTAGCATAACTATTGGCTTACTTTTGAGAAATATACGAGCGATGCAAGTAGAATTATGCTACTTTAGCGAAGCCTATTCGTGACTAGCCTGCGTGTGGACGTCTCCTATTTCCTTTGTTGCACGCAGAAAAGGTTTCTTTTTCGCGTGCAAAAAAGGAAATATGAGACGTCGGCACGCGGGCTAATTCGTGACAGATGGTGCGACAGATCAAGTTGTAGCCGTCGACAGCTACTGTTTTTGGTACTATCGGTGACCGTTTTATAGTCTTGCAAAGGATAAAATCACGTAGTAGAAGTTAATTGTTTCTAACAGAGATCGAAGACCGCTTTGGGCAGAGCCGGTTCATAATATAAATCTTGAAAGCCAGCATGAAGCATAGGACAATTTTACCTTGCCTGTGTAGATGGCGGAATCGTTCGTCCTCGCGAGTGAGGTGATACCGCCGGTTGCTCCAGATGCGCGGCAGTGACTCTCAAAACCAAATAAGTACTAGGTTATATACTTTATTTCTGAGCGACTTACTCTTTCACTTTACAATTCTTCAACTTCCTTAGCAAAGTCCTTCTTCAAGTTAACCTTCTTGGCAGTTCTCTTGCTTACTCTTTTTCTATAACTGCTTACACCTTCTTCTAAGAGCTTACTTTTCAACGGCTCTCTATTTATTTGTTTGGTTGTCCATAATATGTTTACATTAATAATAATGCGTAGGATACATTTACGTTCTAATTAGCATACGATTAATTCGTAACCTAAAATTTCTTTGAAAAGCTTTTCTTCAGTTCTGGAGCAGAATAACTACTAAGGAAAACTAACTAAGTAAAGTTGTTTGGACCTTTTAAAGGTAAAACTCAAAGAAACAAGCTTCGTTAATGGTAAACAAAGGACAACTCCCACATTCATAAATGTGGAAACAAGATAAATAGATGGGACAAAACTTCCTACCTTTAATTAATCAATACCTAAACTCGGACAACTTTGTCAACAAACACCAGCCTTAAAACGCAAATTTCCTTCGTAAATTACTAAAAGTGTCCATTAAAAGATAAGTATTTTCCGAGGGACATCAAGTCAGGAGACATGATGTTCCATTCTTAAAAAGCACACTTTTAATATTTATCTTTCTAAATGCCGGAAAAGCTTATTAGTAAATTGGTTATTCATCATGTTGCATTCTTAAAGGTAAACACTTAGAATGTTTTAGAACCTTAAAAGCCTATTGATCGGATATTTATTGAGCTTTCATTAACTTTCCATATATCTTCAAAATCGGGAAGATAAGTCCTGTAACAGAGGTGATGTCATTGTTTTGACGGTGCCGGATGACATCATATTAGAGTTGTACTATACAAATTTCATGCCCTATTTCTCTCACCGATTTCCAATTTCAACACAAATTACATTAAGAATTTTTTTCAGGATTATAAATCAGATTTAATAAATAGTTTGATTGCCTTTGGCTGATGTCACTGATTCGTAATTGAAACATCTTTTTATATCGGTGCAGTCATATCAGACAGCTATCTTCGATCAACGTATATTGTGCTCCAAGGGAACCCTGACAGCATTTGACGGAGAAATCGTGTCCGCAATTGTGCGGTTCACCAGTAACACCGAAAGAGTTAAAGGGTATTTATTAGCCTCGATAGATTTGCTTCATGACCACAGCACAAAATTAAAGAAACTTGCAAAATAAATACAGACCCCAAGGGAAAACCCCTTTAACCGAGAAATAAGTACACCGCCACAGACGTAAGATTGACGTAATCTAGGAAGACATGCGGTTACGACTATGAAATGAGATGTACGTCTCCACAAGTATTTGTTTTCGCTGTCAAAGTTGGTAAAGGAAGTCGAAAGGAGCCAACTCTTGCTAGAGAACAGAGGAACCGCAGATTTCGTCCGCACAAATTTTTTTCAGGTATTTTTCTTCATTTACTTAACTTATCCGTATTTCAATCATGAGAAAACTGTCCAACTGAGCCATCATTTAGTGATGATAATTTAATTCTTGGCCGGGAAAAACAAAAATCTTAAAGAACGTTGGGTAAAATTTTATTTACGTTGTATACGTATTCTAAGAGTCAAAGACCCAACTTTCTTACTCTGACTTCATTATTAAGCAAGAAACGCGAGCCAGGTCAGGCAAAATGTGTCGTTATAAGTTTCTTTCTTGAAAACTAAGAATTTCATTACGTTAGCTAATCTGCAGCTTTATTCATCTCCACCTGTTATAGTTAAATGGGATACTGGAAATTTAAGGCTAACATGATCCCGCGATTTTCATGCAACTTCTAGGGCATATGAGATTTTGATAAACTGCCTTTGTATGATTAAGACATGACTAACAAGAAAAGCTAAAAAAAAAAAAAAACTTTGCTCGATCACCCCCACGGTGCAATATAATTCAGGTTTCTGCAGTGAGATATTAGGGAAAGACATGAGAGTTCCGCGCTGTAAAGCCAGATATCATGATGCGGAAGCTGCACTGGCAAACATCAATTTTCACTTACCCGCTTTTCTTTTATTAAAATATTACTATAAAAATACTATCCTTCCAAAATTCTGGGAAAATAATGTATTTATTATTTATTATTCTTGTTTTCGTCGAGGGGTTTTTCCCTGACTAGGTTCGCCGACGGGTGGCAAACACTTAATCGATTTTTATTATCGGCTTATGATCAGCAAAGAGAGAAGGACTCTAGACTTCCTTAGTTATAAGAGCTCATAGTAGGTTTATCTTGTATATTGATGTTTTTGAAGAACCATCAATTTCGTAATAAAAGACAAACTTTACTTCTTCAGTGACCGAAAAATGGCTGTAGATCAAATCATAAATAATAAGCTCAAACGAGTTTTGCTGACTTAAAATAAAACATCTCATGCCTAGGCATATGGAAACACAGCACGACCAATTTTAGCTAGTTCGTTTATTAACGTCTTAATTTTACTTTGCGTTATTTTCCTCACTTGTACATTGTCCGTGACTGTGCTCACATGGTGGGTGGCTCCTCCTAAAATGTTCTGCAATTGGTATAGGATTTAATGGAGCCGAAACCAATTGTGGAATTGCACGCATTTTAGGCATCCTACTGATGAACAGTTGCGACACGTAGATATATTTTTAGCAACTAAGATAATTTGCAGTCTGTCTACTTTGAATTCTCATGCCCATGGTCCTGTTATACCGAAGTATAACTAGACCGGCCAAAGCGACGGATGTCCTAATAAAACGAAGGATTTTCAATGATTGTACTGGTAATGGCGATTTCGAATTTAGTGTTGACCCGACAAATTTATTCTGAAGAGACAAACGGCGCGCATGCGCATTATCGTGAACCAGTCCCTTAAAAATCTAGGAAGAATATAGCAGATAGTAATATTTTTTGGGAATTATATAATCAATTCAAAGGAGATGTCGGGGTTTTAAAACATGCCAGAAAAATAGTAAAAGGCATTAAACAAATAGATAAATAAATAAACAGGAATGATTGTTTTGAAATAATAAGGGGTTTCCCCTGAGATGTAATAACTCGAAACTCGTGTTGTGATAAGAGTGCGTCTCCGTAGTAGCGGAAAATGCGGACATTGGAAGCCACAAATTCAAGTACTTGGGTTAAATAATGCTTTGGATGTGCTCCAGTGCACGTAGTGGTAAACAGAAGAAACTGATTTGGTCCAACAACTTTATCGCAGGGCACGATGAAAGCTTGAACAGAGGACATTAGGTTTGGGTCGAATTATGCTAAAATTCGACAAACCAAGGGTTCAAGAAATCGGGATTCTACAGTACCTCTCTGATCTACTCAGTGAACAAAATTATCGAGTGTATTTCTTCTTCCTTTATTTACTATTCCCCCTGTAATTATTTCCATGCAAGATCAAAAGATACTGACAGATGAGTTCACGATATCATAAACAACGTATTTTTGTAT
>CALNXK010000036.1:400000-402500 GCA_942486035.1 Porites lobata
CTTAAACGTAATTCAGTTGTTCAAATGTTTTGAAGTAAAACATAAATATATTATGCAATAAAACCGTTGCTATGAAATGTTAATATTAAATTACTAAACTACTTGACCGATGCTTTCGAGGTTCTTTGATGAACTGTAAGTGATTTCAGCTTCAAAGAAGCTATCTCCTAGCGATAAAAAGGGAAGAAAGAAAATATACTTATTTTAAAAACACTTACAACTTGGAAGATGACAGTACTACCTGAAAAGTTCCGAAAGTAACGGCCCGCGTTACTTTCTTATCTAACAGCCTTTTCCTATCGCTACTTTCAGGAGGTCGCCACTTTCAGATAGTTAAAAATTAGCTTTTTGAAAAAAAAAAGATGTAATTAGTGTACCTTTTGTGTTACATGAAAGAATGTTAAAGATCATTATAACCGTTAAAAATTAATAAATCTCGCATCCGTTTGGTAAAGCATGTTGTAACTTTATTGTCCGTTATTTCTAGCAAGAAGGGGAATCATTTTTGAAGTCGCTACTTTCGGAGGGTCGCTTACACTTTTGGCATTTGCTAATACCTGTGAAATTTTATCGCTACTTTCGGGGGGTCGTAACTTTGGGAACGTTAAGGTATGTGGAGGTAGACTATGATCTAGCGATAATTTAATGCGCGCCTTGCTGATTAATTAGACTACGAGTAGTCCCCCATTTTTCCTCAGGGATGGTAGAGTGAGCGAAACGCGAGCGCGCGTGAAAATCACCCCACGCGAGAAAAGGCGACACGCGTGTCGCCTTTTCTCGCGTGGGGTGATTTTCACGTCCGCTCGCGTTTCGCTCGCTCTACTATCCCTGAGGAAAAATGGGGGACTACTCGTAGTCTACTGATTAATTAATTGACTCAATAACAACATGCTTGAATCTGATTTAATTGTTCTTAAGAGGCAGTCTCCCTAAAAGCGGTCCACTCGATTTCGCGACAAAAAATACTTTTCCTTTATTTTTTGTCGGTGAAGAGGCTTTAGTAGGTATATACTAAAATCGCTATTTTTGTTTTCAAATTCTTATTCTTAGCTCTGCTACAAGCCAAAAACGAATTGAGTCCGTCTCGGCTTCTCACAGAGTGTTTCAAAGACTAAAATTGATGGATTTTGAAAAGCGCGTTGCAAACAAACGAATGCCCGCACAAAAAATCTGTTCCATTCAGTTTTTTTAGTTAACCTTCGATAGTTCACAGGCTAAATAAAAATATCTTTGATCAAAACGTGTTCAAGTTACAGTGGTTCAAAGAATACCTATTTTGCAGGCTTAATCCAAACCCTGAACGTAAGGAAGATTTGAGGGAAAATATCTCAAAAGTCGTTTTATCTGTTCCCGGTAAATAAGACGCTTACCTTTACTTTAGATTCTTGATGGAAGAAGTCTATCCAGCCAGCTGAAGTTATGCGGTTTCGTTAATTTTCAAAATCAAATCATAGCGTGATTTGTCACGTAATGTTATGGTCATGTGGCTACGTAACCCGTCGGCGGCCAAAATCTTTGTGATAAACGAAATTTCTGTTTCTCTCCAGAAAAAAATGCCCTAATTGAATGAGTTTTTCCTCCTTAAAGTGCACAAAATGCGTATCACACCGAGGAATTTGTATTGGTAATGAATCATTATTTTCACGGCATGGACTCCGCCCTTCCATATTTTCGGGCCCGGCCCGCATAGAGGGGGTGAGTGTGGGGGACAGTGGGATACCACTGATACCCGCTTTTGTTCTCATAAGATACCAATATAGCTAAAGATTTGTAAAACGTTTGATACCGAATGCCTGAAATTACCTTGAAAAAGAATACTGTATACCTAAATAAGTATATTAGGACTGACACAGACCGTACAACCTTTTTTATTTATCAAAAAAACTAGTATTAGCGTCCAAGGACAAGGAGCGAGCCGCTACGGGCGGGTTAAGGCGGCATGCTCCCCCAGAAACGCCATTTCTAGTGTTCTTAGCCTGCGTAGCAGGCGCTTGGAAGTAGTGGGTGCAAGAAAGAACGGGTGTCTCCGCGTGTCTCCCTCGCGCGCGCCCGTTCTTTCTCGCGCCCACTACTTCCAAGCGCCTGCTACGCAGGCTATGTGTTCTTAGAGACCAATTTAAGTAAAAGATCTTGGTAAATCGACTGAAGAATACTGTGAATATTAAATAAATATACAAATAAAATAAATAGACAAATGACCTTTAATCACAGGTTGACAAGGTCCTGCCTTTGTTTATAGTGCTCATACAGAGCCCACTGCGCCTGTCCTCAACTCTAACGACTCTAGCAAATTGTTAAGCTTCCGAAGGTATATTATCCTTAAAGCTCGCATTTGGACCCACTCTATTGTACTAGGCAGATGGGCAGGAAGGGCGTTATATCAAGCCACGTAACATTGTACTCTAGGACGGAACGTAAAGGAGCGACGACGCAGATAGCCGCAAGGTCCACTGCACCGATTTCCTGGGAGACACCGCCCCCCCGCCCCCCCTTGCTCCCC
>CALNXK010000036.1:407500-487500 GCA_942486035.1 Porites lobata
CCGTTGACTCAGTTGACGGATTGTAGGACTGCTTGGCGGAAGGGGGCGGGTTCAAACCACGCCCGGACCATCAAGAAACGCCTTATAAAACTTGTTCGATCATGCGGATTAAGATTAAGACCTTCACTCACTTTATATTATTGCATCTTTGGGCAGTGACTTCATAAAGCAATAACCCTCTTAATCGGTTAGAGGGGAGGGGGAAGAAATCACGTTACTGTCGTTCCTTTTGGTACAATTAAAGACAGTACAAAATAATTATTGGGGGTATACTGTGATTATTTAAGCGTGCGTCTTTTAACAACTAACACGCAAATAATGTATTCGATACTTTGGTTTGGTTTCACAGAATACGAAGCTGTAAGAAGCCAATTCAAAACGTACTTTTTCTAAAGACTCATTTCACCGGATCTGACGTCATCACCAACATTCTCAATCGATTCGCTGATTTACGGGGACTGCGCGTAGCTCTACCAAGCGGGGGTCTGTCGACATTTTATTGGCCGTCAAGATTTCACTGGAAATACGTCGACATCATGTTACTTGATGGCGCCCTTCCCAATATACTTTGCAATCATGCACGGTTTAATGGTGACGTCATGGATGAGATAATGCCGCCTCGCACCGCCTTTCTTACTATAGTCCGCGATCCCATGTCGCATTTCGAGGTGACATTCCGTAACCTAGAGTTCGCGGAGGTTTTGGAAATGGAAGGCGTGCCACATCCTCATATGGTCTTCTTGGAAAATCCGGGCAAATACATTACTAGAGCCATCCAGCACAAGAGATTTAAGGTTCGATCATGGTCAAAATGCAAATAAAAACGCAAATTCAAACGGCGCAACAAATCTTTGACAATAAACCAACTACGATATATTAAAATTCATACTTGGCTGCGAGGCTTGGGGAAAAAAACAAAAGAAATCATATGAATAATACATTTCTTTTGTTTTATTCCCCCAAGCCACAGAGCCAAGTATGAATTTTCATTTAATGAGAAGCATCACAAGAAGTTTAGTGGAAGTGTATGAATATAGTGAATTAGTAAAATCCAACTAGTGGTCTATTATCAATGCTGCTTTCTGATTGGTTGAGCTACTACTAGGCTATATGTTATAGCCCACTAGTAGCGAAAAGCGCGGGCTTTTTGGCGGCAAAAAAGGATTGAAGTCTAGCTTTAACTAGCCAAATTTTTTTATTCCAACTAGTTGGTCAATTTGATATCATGGTAACAACAGTATCTTTTGTTACTGTTTTAGGATTCTCTGAATCTCATCAAGAATGGAATGTTCTTCGACCTTGGTCTTCGTACGACAGACTATCATAAACCCGAAGTAGTAAAAGACGCAATTATAGACATCGACGACAAATTCACTCTGGTGTTAATTTATGAGTACCTGGATGAATCTCTTGTATTGATGAAGCGAAAACTTTGTTGGCAACTCGATGATGTTTTGTATCTCAAATTTCATTATCAACGTCATGGAGAACCATCGCTAAACGAAATGATGAGCAGCGGCTTTGTGGAAAAAATTCAGCGATGGAATAAAGCTGACTTCATGTTGTATCAATATTTTAACGACACACTTTGGAAAGAAATTCACTTTGAAGGAAAGGATTTTATTGATGAGCTTCGCGATTTTAGATCTAAACATGAAGAAATGGAACGAGATTGTCTTGGGTTTGGATCAGTAAATGAAGAGAAAATCACTCTCAATCCGAACGTTTCATCGTATAATCGGTACTTATGTGAAAAGATGCTCTTTAACGACATAGAGTATATACACTACTTCCGCAAAAAGATGGAAAATGTTAAAATGACCGCGCCCGCCAACAGCACTGCGGATGGGAATAAAAATAGAATACATTCTGGGCATGCGCAGGAAAGAAATGAAGTTCAGTTAAACAGAAACGAGACAGAAGCGAGCGTGGTTTCAACGCGATGATTTAACAGTAAAAACTTTATATTTAATCTTATTATCTTACACTTCGGGTTGTGCCAGTCCCTTAAATTCATTATTCGAAATTTCTTTTAGGGAATGTTACTTATGTCTTTACTACAAAAAGATAACAAAAAACAGAAGCTCCGCAGACTCGGGTCCAAGGCATACAAACCCGTCTCTGTCTGATCTGAAAGTGTACGCTGAAGAATTTAATTAAAATTGAGTATGCTTTTTGTATTCCAAAGATTTTTTTGCAACATTTGCACCGCATAACACCAATCTTAGGTGACAATGGAGAATTTTTAACATTCTCTCCGCATTTGTTGAGATCCCACGAGAGACCCCGCATATTGTCGCCTGAGAGATGTTTGACTAAGGCAACGTTCACATGGCACTGGACGAATTTTCGTTCTGTTCTGCTAGGCATCTTTAACTTCATACTGTTAAGGTGGTTCCTTATGAACGGAACACGAACAGTTGAATCTAATTTGCAAAAGGTCCAAAACCGTACGAAATCTTGCCTATAGAAACGTGTCGCTAGTAAATGCACATTTTTCTGGGACCCGCGATTTTACGGGCGACGCGCATCTGTAGGCAGAATTCCGTACTGGGCAGTAATGCCGAATTTATTCCTAACACAAAAAGCTCTATCTAACCGAAAAGTGTGGCTTGTGATTAGAAAAATCTTCAGACTGCTGAGGCGCTTCGAACTGAGTTACGAATGTTGGAAAAGCAAATTAAAGTGCGAGAAGGGTTGATGCGGTTTCTTCTCCTTCATTAACATGGACGTGGTTCTGCCCACCGCTTTGATCCAGTTGTAACGGTACATTCTCACAGTCAAAGCCGACCTGAGGAATACAGGGTAGCGGCATTAATCCTGCATTCACCTGAGAACTTACAATAGTAAACTGTTCGGCATTAGTGCAACTTAACTGCAAGTGATCTCCAATGCTCTGTGCCGCTGTTTCAGATACTCCAGTGTTCCTCAAATTGAAGAGTCCCGTTTGTCCTTCAGGAATCGTTCCCAACAACAAAAGGCTCGCCGCACCTTGATGTTGAATACCTACTTGCGTTAAATCATCATCCCCTTGATGTGAACGTTCGGTACCTATTGGTTTTGTTTGTGTGCTGGACAGCGTTTCAGTGCTTGTTATTACAGCACTAGTCCCTGTAGTCGACCCTGGGCCCGGAGCGCTGTCTATCTGCATCTGCTCTGCACCGCTATTCTGTGCAATCTCTCCCCTAGATTCACCTTCATCAGTGGTCTGCACCGCTGCAGCATTGCTTGATACGCTCTCTCGTGGACGTTGCACGGCATCGTCGCCTCGGCTTTCAGCCAGAGCTTCTTTCCTAGCGTGGACCTTCAAGTGAGCTTTAACCGAGTTTGGCTGAGTAAACCCTTTACCACAAATATCACACTTAAACGGCCTTTCTCCTGTGTGGATAATTTCATGTCGCTTGCGATGCGAGATCATCGTGAACGCCTTGGGACAATGGGAACACTTGTAGGGCCTCTCCCCGGTGTGGCTTCGTAGATGACTGGAAATATCTGAGCTGCGCCTAAACATTTTGCCGCATTGTGGGCAAGGATAAGGCTTCTCTCCGGTATGAGTACGCTCGTGCGTTTTCATATTAGCGTTCAGTGTAAAACGTTTATCACAAAAACCACACTTGTATTTTTTCTCCGGTTCATGCCCTCTGTGTTTTCTTAGGTGATATATCAGCCTTGTCTTCTCCAGAAACCGCTTGCCGCATTCCTCACATTGATGAGGCTTCTCTCCACTGTGGACGCGTAAATGCCGCTTGAGAGAGGACATCTGCGACAGACCTTTATTACAAAAAGGACACTTGAACTCCTTCTCAGATGTGTGACATCGCATGTGGTAGTTAAGCTGCGATTTCCATTTGAAATTCTTTCGACAAATCTCGCATTTTATCGCAGGCTTCTCCTTTAAAACAGGCGCCTTCTGCTTCTTTGCTGGGATATATCTTCCCTTTTTTTCTGAGGCTTTGGCGTTATTCTCTTTACCCGTTGTCTTGTCAGCAGTTTGTTTTTGTTTCTCAATACTTATATCATCACTTTCTGCTGTTGCCATATTTTCACTGCGCCTTTTCCGAGAAGAAGATGATTTTGATTCATCATACTGTTTTTGAATTTCTCGTCTTCTTGTCTTCGCGCCTTTGGACGCTGCCTTTCTTCCAGACGTTTTCTTTAAAGCTTTATTGCCGTCCGTGGCTCTCTGCCCATCTTTCTTTGCGTCACCTGATTCCTCCCGAGTACTCGACGAGACTGATTCTGTTGGCGCAACACTTTTACTCTGAACAGTTCCATTCTGTTTAACCTTCCTAACAGTTCCGCCGCGAGATCTCGAGGCACTAGAAGTTGAAGTTCGTTTTGTTTCTTTAGTTCTCTTAGGAGTCAATGATTTATTGGCTGCAGCATTCTTAACAGTTTGGGCTTTAGACAACGGCCTTCCCCGAGCTTTTGTTAAACGTCCCTTGCTACCGACCTTGCTAGCTTCCTTAACAGCATCCACAGTCGAACGTGCTTTGCTCGCGACTTTCTTGGCTTCCTTCTCTCTATTCACAGCGGCTCGTTGTCGCGTATTTACTTGTCTAGGTTTTTTCGATGCGTTGACTGTCTTATCACCGGCGAGGATCCGTTTTCGACGCTTCCCGGTTCCCAGATTGTTTGAGCTGGTTGTAGGCGCTGGTTGTACATGTACGACAACGTAAGGCGAATCCTCCACTGTATCAATTTTCGTTACACGGTTTTCAATAGCATTGGGCTCCAGGTGAACAACAACGTACGATGACTCGGTCTGACCGACAGGATCTGTCGAAGAGCCTCCATTAATGGGTGTCCCATTATCATGCGCCTCTGGCTGATGTACAAGGTAAGGTACTTGCGCTATTCCAGGGCAGCGAACTGACTTGTGCCTCAGGAGAAAGGTTGGCCCGGAAAAATCCAATTTACACACATCACAGACAAAATCATGACCTGGCGATAAAAAAAGAAAAAAATTTTAAATCAATCTTACGTGATTTAGATGCAGTGGCGGATCCAGGACCTTCAGATAAGGGGGGGGGATTAGAGGTTATCCAGACCCTGAGATAAGGAGGGGGAACGGTCTCAAAAAAACAATTTCGGCCCTTTGGGCTAAAAGTAAGGGAGGGGGACGGGCCCCCCGGGCCCCTCCCCTGGATCCACCACCGGGATGTTATACACAAGTAACATCAAATCGGATCAATTTAGGTTTCTGGGAAACTGCCCACCTACCCATCCCCTAAGCCAACATTTTGCTGTAAGTGGGCAGTAAGCGTTAATGTTGGCTTAAGGGAGGGGTAGGTGGGCAGTTTATGGCGGACATCTCTCCACAACTACCACCCCGCTTTTACCTCTCTTTTAGCCATTCTCTGACCTATTTTTATTCTGAAGGAAGCCAAGGTCAGGGTTCTAGCTGCGTTTTCATTATTAAATTGCAAAGAGTATTAAAGCACCTTTAACTGACTTTTCAAGGAATGTTAAGCCAAAACTATCTGTCCCCGGTTTTCATATTTAAGCTCAATTTATCTGACGAAAAACTACTTTAATATAATACTAGAAAAAATGCAAGGAATTTTCGAACACTTAAGCAGAAATTACTTTTCAAACGCGCTGGAAAATCAACAATTTGATTCCAACGCTTTTCATAGACTTCAAGGGGTAGCACAGACCCTCTGTGAAAATAAGCAGTGTTATGAGGAGAAATTGAATGTACGTCAGTCTACTGTACAAGAAAAGGACTCACCGACTTTTTATTTTTACGTTAAAGTGACCATAACCAAAACGTTCTTTAATTGAAAGTACACATTGTTAATTTTGCGTTTTGAACATGACACGATTTTTTTTTAGATTTTTCTTGGAACGTTCATATTTGCCGCCACTTTGTCAATCAATTCGTCTTAGTCTTCTCTTGAAAACCTCTCGGGAACAAAGAAGCTGTGAGATTGAGCAACTATGACGTGCATTAAGGGACACGTGACTTAAGACAGAAAGTAAACAAGTGTGTTCTAGAAATTTTTCTTCCAATTCACAAACTGAAATTGCTGTTAAACGGTAAAACAAGCCAATTAGATGTGTCGCAGTAAGAAGCAACAACATTAGCGAGCCTAGGAGAGGGATAAACATGCTTAAAATCCTCTGCTTCAGTTCCTTAATTTATGTCTCATGTTTTCACATACGAGCCTGCCAGTTTCGTAATCAGCGGAACGGGTAGGCAAAAACAATTTAGACTTAGAATTCTATTTTAAAAAATCTCATTTTGTTGAAAACGCGTTTTTTTTAAGAATCTCTTGTACTAATCTGTCCTTTCAGTTAACATGATAAAAATTTTTAGGTTATTGGCACTTTAAAGGAATGGTACTTCAATAACGATATGGGAGGTCATATAAGCGGAGTGGTCAAAGGATGATTTCCGTGCGTAGCCAGAAGGGTGTCCAGCTATCCTATGGACGCCCATTTTTGGAAGAAATACAAGGAAAACTCACTTAATCTCTCATAATTTTATGGGAAAACATACTCTCTGGAGGGCCAGTTTTCAATGTCTGGCTAACAGCCTGATTACAAGTGATCAACTCACTGACCCGTTTGGTGTGATGAGCCGTCCAAAGGCTTGACACAACTATCCTGATACCACACCAACAGTTCACTGCCTGCCTCCACGGGTACAAGGGTCTTGAAGTAGACCTCACCACGGTACTGCACTTGCAGAAGGTTCTGTTCTTTGTCATCGCGTGCACAATTCACAAACCGCATCCAGTTACTGTGATCTTCATCTGTACCATCAATAATATAGCTGACTGTTCCACCTTCAAAAACCTGGCAAACAAACATCAGAAGGTTACACGTTACACTGGAACAACATTTAAACCCCTTTCAATTTCAGAGTCAGTGATGCAGTCTTGAAAGGTGGTAGTAACTCTTGAGTCTGTGGATGAAGTCCTATGGTACCATAATTCAAGTGAAACCTCTTCAGCAGAACTTTCACATGGTACTATTATTTTATTTAGTATGTAGTTCTAACTGTTGAGTCTGCGGATGAAATCCTACATGTATGGTGTAACAATTCAAAAGAAACCTCTTCAGAAGTACTTTCACAATGATACTATTTATTTAGTATGTAGTCCTAACTTATAAGTCTGTGGATGATATCCTCGGGCTATGGTGTTACAATTCAAATGAAACCTCTTCAGCAGTACTTTCACATGGTACTATTTATTTAGTATGTAGTTCTAACTTTTGAGTCTGTGGATGAAATCCTATGGTGTTACAATTCAAATGAAACCTCTTCAGCAGTACGTTCACATGGTACCATCAATTTAGTATGTATAGTTCTAACTTTTGAGTCTGTGGATGAAATCCTACGGTGTGACAATTTAAATGAAACCTCTTCAGCAGTACTTTCAAATGCTACTATTAATTATTTGATATGTAGTTCTAACTCTTGAGCCTATCGATGAAATCCTATTGTGTAACAATTAGTATGTACAGCTGTAGTTCTACATTTTGAGTCTGCGGAAGAAATGACACCTTTTCAGACGTACTTTCACATGGTACCATTAGGTATATAATGTACCATCCTATTACACAAGTTATTTAAAAAGCTATGATCAAACATGGAGTAATTAACCCTTACCTCCCACATGTTCATAATGTTGGCACTCCCTTCAAAATTCATTTCCTTCAAAGGTATCTTCTGTCCTCGGAAGGGTCCAAACATTGCTCGTTTTTCAATCCTTTCCCTAGCAAACACACCCATTTGACGCAAGCAAAGATTACTGGGAAGACTGTCTCTACACGTAGATTGGGTCCCCTGTGGCACCTGACGATCATCAATCCATTCTAATGGCCCATGGTCAGGACAGTCACCAAATATGCAGGATCTGTTGCAGTCCCCACAGACTAAAAATCAAACAACAGACAGTGTTTCTTTTGTTACTTGCATATACCAGTCACATTTCTTTACCAGCTTTACTAAGCACAGACCCAGTGCGCGACAAATGCAGAAGGCAGACTTGCAGACTGGCAGGTAAAAAAATGCTTTAACAGATTCCCTATCCCTAAACTACACTTTTAGAAGACTAAGGTTTAAGGATAGGAAATCTGTAAAAGCATTTCACAACAATGCTTACCTGGTTTACCCGCCAGTCTGCAAGTCTCCAGTCTGCGTTTGTCACACACCGGCACAGACCTAACCAATCAACAGCTGGAAAATGGCACGAATGTAGATGTACACTACCTATGCTAGGAGCCCACGCCACCCTTCCCATTTCCATAATCCATGTTAACAACTGCATTGCTAGTGGAGGTGGGTGCCTGGGATGTCCAGGGGCTTCCACCTATGGCACAGCTGCTAGACAGAGTTACACCCCTATGGCTAGCAAACCCGTGCCCTCCAGCCAAGAGCCTGCATGCCAATGGAACCAGGCACCTGTCACATTGATTTATCAGTGGAAGAATAAAGGGGGTGGGAGGGATGGGGTAAAAGAATGATCCACAGGCTAAATGAAGAGAGTGGCCACAAGGAAAATGCTGTACTGAACACATGGAGGTGATGCAAGCAATGCAAACCACACATGAGCCAAATGACTGACCGCTGACCATGCCTGCGTTCCTTGTTGTTAACTATGTTACATAAATATTTTATTTAACTTCATAGACAATAGGAGTGGTCAATGACAGAGAGTGTTATGTTCTTAGTAGTTCTTATATATTATCATAAAAGTCAGGTGGTTGTGAGAAGGGGCCTATCTATATACTGTATGTGAAATCCCTCCAAGTTGCAACTGTTTTCAATTGCCATGGCAAGTAGAAAAGAATTGGTGTGACCACAATTTCAGTGAAAGCCATCAATTTAGTGATGTGTTTACAGTGTTTGAAGCAGTGTCAAAGTATATTGGTTTCATTAGTTTGTGTTTTTGGTTTGTTTAACGTTAGCATAAGATCATGAAAAATTGCACAAGTTATAATAATACTAATGATCATTTTACACTACATTTTCTTTGTGACCTCCTCCATTACCCTTAAGATGTAACATATCCCTCCAAATATAATGGTGAAGAGATAGGAAGCCATTTCAGTTATTTTGGCTCAGCTACTTCAAAAGACATGTAATATGGCACTTTTTTGGTGACCACTTTAAACATTGATTTATGTATTTTAGGTCGCCAAAAGGTGACTTAAAATAAATAACGATAATACTGAATTATCTACACCCCTCATGAAGCTTTTCTGGGATAATGAAACAAATAATGCAAAAGAAACACAACAAGGCTAAGAATCCCAGCTGGCAGGAGGCAAATCAGTTGGCTATTGTACATGTACAAGCCTGGCCAAGGATCTCTACTTGGGACTTTAATCAAGAACAAAACCATTTGGCGGTCAGGACAGGAATTGAACTTTAGGGCTCTGCATTACAGCACTCATGAGACGCTTTTGATTTGCAAGCTTAAACCATCCCTCAACATGCAAAGTGACTCTGTTTGTGCTAAAGTGTTTGTTTAAAGAACTTCCTTTTGTTAGCATGGTAATTATTCGAGACTTGAAACTCTTTAAAATAATACATTTGCACAATTTGCTACTTTGTATGGTCTTGATAATGGTGTTGCATGATGATGATGAAATGTCAACTTTTTATGCTCTTATTTAATCTTACTAGAAATTAACAAAATTGGTTGACTGCTTAGTGGGAGTCCAATTTGTTTCATCATGAGTATGATTACAGGCTGAATTAGATGATACAAAGTTCTGATACCAATTAATCATATCTACATGTATAACAAATCTATAAAAAATTAGACCATTCACCACCCCAGAAACCGTTACAAGCTTTTAATGTGACAATTTTGGGATAGTTTGGCTGGACAGGTATTCATTATGACTAGTCAATAATATTCCCCTTATGGTTTCTGGAGTGGGGAATTATAAAAATTATAACACAATATATTACAGTCATCTGAGAGTTTGTGGCTAGAAGTAAAAAATTTAAAGAAAGAACATTTGTCATACTGTCCAATTACTTGTGAGTGACTTGACTGTCCTATCACTGTACACTGTCCATTTAATGCTAAAAAAAGGACTGCTGATAGCCAACTGGATCGGAGAATTTTGTCATTATAGTTATGATATAATACTGAAATCATTATCAGGGCTGCTGATAGTTAATGATATTAAAGACATTTGTTGAAGTTATTACTAACAGGACTTACATCAGAAACCCAAGAAACATAATTTCAATCACAAATAATGGTCATGGAACTAGGTTTCAAAATAACAACCTGTCAACAGACAATGTCAGACCAGAATGTCAACTTGACCAGCAAAAAAAATCACTCACTGGTCGTATTGACCAGTTATGACTTATTAAGTTTGACAAAACAAAACTGATCAAAAAAACTTTGGGCTCATGGGTCTTGTTAAATGCTATGGGGGAAATCCTAAGTAAGCAATGGTTAGGTAGCATGTTACTTTGGCAGTCTGAAATACAGTAGATAGTCAACTTTTTTGCTAAAATAGCCTATTTTGGTATCATTTTAGTGAAACATGGTGACTATTTTCCTTTATTGAGCCACTTTTTGAAAGGTCTAGCAAAGACTAGAACAAGTAAATGATAGTTTTGATATTACATGCTGATATTTTGCCCAGCCAGAAATGCAACTTGACCAAGCATAGATTATATCTTTGGTCAGTGAATGGTCCTGCCACCTTCCAAAATAATAATTTTGGACCCTACTTAGCACTGTTACAACCCTTTAACCCTTTGCCGTCAGCCAATTTTTAGGCAAAAAACCCAAATATGGACCCAAGAGGACGACAAAGAATTAAGTCTTCAGTGTGACCAAAACCAATTTAAGTTTTTCCTAACAATATCACAAAAAAGGAAATATAACATGGAAAAAGGTTGGGGAGGGCTCAAAATTAATGGCAACCCATTAACCAACAATTAGTAGATTCCAATTGCGAAAGTTTCCAGTTTCGAAAGGCTGATGATTTTTTTTTTGCATAAGGTTGTTTTCTATCTTGAACAATATTAATTGTTGTTCTAAAGGATATTGAACAACGCAAAACACTTCCATTTCCCAGGAGGCAAGGTAACCAGTCTTGTTGGATGAGGAGATCTGGACACAACCTTAGTATAAGTATAGTACCTTAGCCATCTTGCTCATTCCTGTGTTTGTTTTGTTTTCTTTTGGAAGTGGCTCGTTTGTGCAACCTATTAATTATACAGATCAGATGCAGAGATCCTTGGATAGTTTTTGCCAAAAAAGGTTGCCTCGCATAAGTTGTGAAGAGGAAATGGAAGATTGAGCAAAACAACAAAGAACAAGTACAGTTTAGAACACTACAGAATGCTCTCTGGAAGCGGTACAAAGGAAAGCAAAAACAAGGAGGAGGAATTTTTCACAAAGAATTAAAAAAGGCATTCTCCTGGTTACAGTTCGATGAGTCTAAACAAACAATGTTTTAAACCAATCCATCCATACATGTACTTTAGTTTGCCCCATTTATCGGCACAATTTTCAGTAGTTAATATATTGTTCCAATGTAAGTTCAAGAACATTTAACTTTATAACTTGGTTAGCAAAATTTACGCCCACTGACCCGAAGGGTTAGTTATCCAAAAATTAATTTTGAGCCCTATTGGGAAAATCAATAATTAAGAAAATGCTTTGATCTTTCAACAAATTTTCTCAACTACATTTAGTTCTTTAAGGAAATGTATGAAGAGCAGTCTACAGAATTGTATGTGGATATTTGGGCTTAAAGAGATATACTGAGTGGTCTTAAGGAAGGGGTCATTAAACATTGCTGCAAGTATAAATATGGATTCGTTAAATGACATTGTCAATTGATTTTAATACTGTGTATAATATGTTGTGGTTCAATTTTCTCCTTGGTTTAAATTTTAATTTCCTTTGTTTTGGGGTGTGGTAATATATGATAATAAGTTTGAAACAAAGGAAAATAAAATTTGAACCAAGGATAAAATTGAACCACAACATATGCAATGTACAAAATACATACTCACCAATGTAGTCATCATTAGGTGAAAATGCCACCTCTAATGTCATGCTGTAGTGTCAAGAAAAAACAGAAAGACAAAATTTGGTTTAGACAAAACTTAATGACAGATATATTCTTTGCCAGCAAGAACAGACCAGTCTCTCAAGTCAAGTCAATCGTTGTCTAAAACAAACCAATGAAAAAAAAGAAGAAAGAAGATCACATAACAGATCTCTCTTAAACCCCAAGACATGTTTTGGTAGACTGTACATGCTACAACTGTAGTAGTGGTCTTCATTTGGGGGGAGGGGGGGGGGTGGGTACTGCCATTTATGGCCTATTATAGGTATATGCCACTGTGAAGGGCAGTTTACTCTGGGATAGGGTATATGAATCAGAGAGTTTGGGTCTAAAATAGGGTATCGTTTTGCACGAAACTGATCAATTGGTTGAAGATTATAGTCTATACTACGGAAACCGGGAATTGCCACTCAAAAATATAAAAAAATCAAATCGGCAAGTTTGAATTTATTCAACACAGGCTAAAGTATAGGGTACAAAAATTCAGCTGAACTAGATTTGGTATAGGGTAAGGGTTCCAAGGTCACTGCGGCACATCTCCACCTAAAAATTCCTGCTAAAGTAACCTCCCCCCCCCCGGGTCTTCATTAGGCGACGTTGTTGATTTGTTGTGCAGGACTATGTGTGTGACACAGTGGTGCTAATGATTGGTGCAATTTCAGCAAAATACTTGATTAAGTATTGCTTCTCCAGAAAGTTTTGAAATTTCAAAGCCCTAAAATGCAATTTTCAGCATTCTGGGGACTAAATTGAGGACAAAAGACTGTGTTTTTTATTCAAGACAATGTAGCTTTCATTCAACTTTCGATTTATCAGTTACACAATAAATTCCTACAAGCAATGGACAAATGATGAAAACTAAATGTGACCTTTCACGCGAAAACGTGCTATAACGGCTTTCGGTTTTCGAATGGAATTCCATTTAGAACCCGTTTGAAAGCCGTTTGAAAGAAATTTGCATTCGTTCGAACGACCTGGGTCATCCGTTCAAAAAAATTTGCATCCGTTCGAACGGCTTGATCACTCGTTCGACAGAAACGTCCAGCCGTTTGCATGACTTGCTCACCCGTTAGGTACCTTTGCACGTAAATAAATTCTGTGTAAAACTTAAAAAAAAAAAAGACTGAAAATAGTGTTTACATGACTGAAATGTAACGTAAAACCAGAGGGCCATCATGAAAGCACATCATTGTTACATTTTCATTCAGATTAATTTTTATGATGCATTTTTTGTTTACAACATTATTCAAACTAGTTGCTGCTTTTTTTTCTGGAAAAAAGTAGCGACTTTTATGAGCAAAGTAGCCCACATGTTTTGTTGGCTGTTGGTGCTTATTGAAACCACTGGGCATGAAAAAGACGTCTCTCTCCCTGATTTTCTTTTTGAGGCGAGGGGGCGTTTGTTCGCAGGCTACCATAAGGGACAAAATAATTTGTCACACTTGTCTAAAATTTCATTCATTTATAATTTCATTCTGTTTAAATGCCGTAAATCCCCCCATCCCTGAATCAATGTTGTTTATAGTAAAAGAAAGACTTAAGGGTCTAAAATACAACTTTGGTTTTAGGGGGAGGGGGTGGGGGAACACAGGGGGAGGGGATAGGTATGTCCACTGTTCAAAAAGTGGCCATTTTAAAGAAGAGTCTCAACACTTTTGTCCCTTATTGTAGATTTTGCTTGAAAATCTCAAACGCGACCAATATGCAATCGGCATAGGAAAAACCCCGATATTGACATCCGTTCTGATACTTCCATGAAAAATTTTATGATATCTATACAAGAACATTTAACAGATCAAGAGTATATTTACTGATTCTGATGTCCAGAAAACTTCAAAAACAGCACAAAATATAAAATGAAATCAAGTATTTGTACGCAAAGCCACGCAAATAAAAATAAGAATAGAAATGACAATCGATTAGCTAACACTTTAGACAAAAAACTGCCCTCTCAGAACACTAGAAATAGCATTTCAGAGGAACAAGATTTCAAAACATTCTAGAGAAGAATGCTCCCAGACCTCCCTAGCGATTCGCCCCTTCGGCGCTCGCGTGAATCTTCGATTATTAAAAGATATCCCGATTTTACATACTCAAAAGGTTGGAAGTCTGAGCTTTGTTTTAACATTTTTTACCCCATGGTTTTAATAAACATAGGCATATAAGCTATACCTGCCAACTTTTTCTGAGATATAAGCGTGAGATTTTTATCCTGGGAGTGCTGGGATTTTTGAAGACGACACGATCATTTCCGAAGATTCCCGAAGACGTCCGAAGTCTGCCGAAGTCTGCCAAACGCGAGCTCGCTCCCAGTGCTTTCACTTGAAAAATCAGAGATCGCGAGGAAGGAATTGCCATTTATTCATTTTACACATGGATTTCGTTCCTTACATGGGTCTGAGTTAACATATTTTTGGAAATTGTGTCAAGCAGGACGGCAACAACTCATATTTTTCAATCAGGCGTGAGAAATTGGCCCGCAGGCGTGAGTCGGCGTGAGATCGAAGTTTTCAACCCGCAGGCGTGAGACTCACGCCTAAGGCGTGAGAGCTGGCAGGTATAATATAAGCTTGCACGCAAGCAAGTCTTACACACCGAGCTACAGTTGCATCGCTCGACTACAGTGTACATCTAGGGCAAAAAAATCTCGTTTCTATACATTGTGATCGTATAACATTTATACATAAGTATATATTTTTTTACATATCGACCCTAAAAGAATCAAGAATAACCGAAGAAAACGACGAATTGAACAACTGAATGAACAATTCGAGAATCTCAGAGAGTTCTGAGTGTGGTGTCAACAGTGTCTTGAATCTAAATTGTTTTCATCAACCAGAAACGTAATAACAGCACACAAAAATTGAATTATAAAGAAGGTAACAAACAGTGTACTTACTTTACGGAGACCACAGAAAATGAAGTTGTTAGGAAGCAAACAAAGCTAAGTTTTTCCTCAAACGAAGAGACAACTTCTGTCGACATGAACTAAACGTGCAAACGAGGCTACGTCCGGAGAACTGGGCGCTAGCTAACATTTCTTCCCGGGTGAAGTGATGGGTGTTGGAGGGGAGGGGTAGAGAACGTAGGGCGAGCGGAAACAGAGATAACAGTCCCTGACGACAGAGATGAAGCAGGGTCATGGGCTCTGTAATCTTCACCCTTCACATCTATCTGCAAATGAAGTGACTATACACCTGTAGTAACAGCTGTCTCTTTTTATTGAACAAGCCAATTCTAGTGGCAATTCAAGAAATTCTAGAGGGGGCATTTGCCTTTTTTTCAGCAGGTTCATACAAAAACCCTACCATGAGGCTTAAAAAATATGCTCAAACTTACATGTAGTCTCTCTAGCAGCTGTTTTGGGGGAGCGTTGCGTGACATCCACAAAACGGCTGCGAGGGAGACTAACGTACATGTGGGAGAAACGCAGTTCCTTGAAAGAAGCTAAAAAAGAGCATATAGCGCTTAAAGTAGTTTTCATATTTGCATACTTTTTCTTGTTCGCCTTCTTGAACAAATAAAGCCTGTGGCTTAAACTGGACTTGGTCGACTTAGCAGAAATAAACGCAGTTTTCGAGAGTTTGTACCGCGTTTTGGGTGTTAACCTTGCATTTTATTGTTAGTTTGCCTATGTTTTCTTTTGTTTGCCGAGGTTTTCCGGCTCAGCTGTATCAGCCTTACGGTTCTTTCTTCCTTTTTTATTTTGCCTTTAATCAGAACCTTGACTTTGCAACGTGTTATGTTAATATTGCTGAAACGGTAAATTTGCTTTGCAAGAATGAAATTGTCAAGGCAGTGTGTCGTGACCTGTTACTTTAAAGTTACATTGAGGATGCCGCAGATACTTTCAAGCACGGGTGAGTTTCCTGTAAGCTACTGGAAAAAATCGTCCTTGATTAAGATAAATAGAATTTTATTAATAACACTTTTATAACATACCTACATTTTATGCTTTTTTATTAAAATTCCTCAGCAGTAGGAAGGAACTACATTTAAAAAATACGACATAACGTTTGAGTTTTGAAGACACCTTTCGAAGTGAATATACTAACATGCATCATCAGTTTAAGTTAAGGTTGTTAGTAACACAGAGCGGTAAGATTTCCGTATAAAGACTTGTAGTATTTATTACACACGCACAAATTTCATTTCGTACTTTTTGTCACAAATAATTAATTTGAACAGAGTCGAAACATGTATGCATTTTAAATGTATGGGTATACACGGAATTCTTATTCTTATGCTTCAAGTGTTATGTAATGTTTCGTTTACTTATTTTTTCTCCCTTTTTATAAGTAACCAGCCCTTTGCCATCCCTGCACTTGACATGATTCCCCTATTTTGTGAACTGCCTTGAACTGACAATGGATAATAGGGATCTTAAGAAAGACTTAGCAAGGTTGACGAAAAGGATAACGACGAATATTTCGAATATGCCTGCGCAAAGTCTCGGTCGAGACCACTATTCACTGGTAAAAAAAGGGCGGGAAAATGCGCTGCTCTGAAGTGAACGCCAACGTCAACGTAAGCAATTCTGGAACATGTCTTTGAAACTCAAACGTTGCTTCTTGCTGTCTTAGTTACTTAACTAACGTACGTTCTTGAGCGTTTATCGGAAAATATCTCGTCTAGTGTTTCTAAGAAATTAAAAAGATATATTTTGCACTTCGGAAATGACAAATATGCCAAGGTGAATAAATAAAAAAAAAATCATTTTTTTTTTGCCTAATGATTGAATCTGCAGCCGTTTTATGTTGGCTAAAGGCTTTGTGTTCAAACCCCATTCAATTCTCTTCTATAATATGTTGGGTCTTCAGAACAGTCCAACTGATAGCCGAAGTTAAGGTGCAGAATGCAAAAACAAATTTCGGCAAAGACGAATCCTATGGTATGTTAGTGGAATATAGTGGTCTGTTACTTGTTTTTATTTTTATATTAAATCTTTTGCCGTTATATGACGGCTAAATGCTTTGGGGTCAAAACCTCATTAAGTCATCTTCTACGTTGGACTTTTCAACTGCGTCCAAAATGGCCAAGGTGTGGCCCTGGAATGTAGAAATCCGGTTCGGCAATGGCGAGTTCTATGGAATGTCAGTGGAAAAAAACTATTCTTTCACTTGTTGTTGTTATTATTATTATTATTATTATTATTTTATACTTGCCAATACTCTTGTTAGAACTGGCCTAGAATTTGAAACTTGTCTATTTATCGTATTAAGCGGCACGTGAGTGGGGCTTAAATCTTTGCTTGGCGATGAAGAGAAATATTCTTGCAGAAGGTCTATAACAGGGTAGAATGCTTCATCCTTGTAATGTATCCCATCCATGGTTCCTGGAGGATAAGAGTTGCTTATAGGATACACATCCAATACACTGATATTGTTTTTACACATAGCTGAGTTGGCGAAAGCATTGTAGAGTTGAATTCTCTGAAATTCAAACAAATGTGCAAAAAGTAAAGGCAAAAGAGAACACAAGGCCGGAACTTACAGAGAGTGGTTTCTGTAGAGTGAAGCACAAAGAGGAACTAACACTCCTCCACTCACTTCCCTGCATGAGGCACTAATTGTCATTGTAGAGTATCCCCACGTTACTTGCTATCTTTTTAAAAAGCCAAAACTTGTCTTTGCGTCAATTAAATTGAAAAAAAAAAGATACACTTTTGTTACTTAAAGGTGATGTTACTCGAGACGGTTCGCAACAACGATTTTTAGCGCAACACAGCGTCCCAACATTGTCAGTTGCGACATCGTTTCGAATGGTTACAACATTGTTCAGCATTGCAATACTGTGTTGCGCTAAAAATCGTCCTTGCGAATCTTCCCGTATAACATCGCCTTAAGGACAATTGAGAAATAATGTCATACCTTGAAGGATTTTTAAAGAGACCCATTGTCAGATGTTCTTGCTCTTAGTTATGTTATTCATATGACAATTTCAGCAAAATTTAGAGAAAGTTCGCTGCTTTGGTCAGAGTCACACAGTGTCAATACTTACGTGGTTTGTTGTGAACCTGCGAAAAGCACCCATGATGTCAGCAGTTTGTCCGTGGATAGCTGTTGTCGATTTCCAGACAGGCTTTCCTTTGTACGCTGTTTTTATTTCTTCTATTAAAGCCAGTATGACTGCTCTATAGCTTTGAAAACTGGTCGTCTAAATAAATGATAAATTTAATAGCTAGAAAAACAAAAACAGCTTGCTCAAAGCAAAAATGTGTGAGGGGTGGTACTTAGATCTAATCGTAAAGGGAACTCGGTAACTCCAACGCTCTCTATTGATTTTTTCATTTCTCTTATAAAGGTTCCCTTACAGATAACATCTCTGTTCAAAATCCATGACTATGACCAATATTAGCGATTGCCAAGCCCAAAATAAGAATAGAAAATTGATCGTGATTAGGGTGATATAGTTATATGTCCACCATCTTAACTAAATTCCTCCAAGACTTTCACTAAGCTCGAACTATTTGAAAAAATAATTCAATTACAATAAATTAACACTATATCTATTTTTTTTATCTTTGTTTTCCAAGTGGTACTCATCACGATGATGTGGCCGAGCTAAAAGATAAAACAGTTTCGTCGCGAAACAACAATGACAAAAGAAAAAAAAAACATTTCTTCGCCGTTTGTTTGCAAAACTTTAAACTTAAAGGAGGTTTCTTACTCAGTAAGAATGCAGAATCACAACGTCATATGGCTCTACCGATTTCGCCTACGGTAAAAATTGATTAAAAGCAGATATCTGACATTAGTAAAATCCAATTAGTGGTCTATTATCAAACCTGCGTTCTGATTGGTTGAGCTACTACTAGGCTATATGTTATAGCCCACTAGTAGCGAAAAGCGCGGGCTTTTGGCGGCGAAAAAGGATTAAAGTCTAGCCTTAACTAGCTAAAATATTTTTATCCTCGACATTTTTGACCAACTTAAGCTTGATGGATTTTACTAAGACAATTATTCCTCTCGTCCTCATGGCCTCTGAGTTAATAGCCCATTCGGCCGCTATTGACTCAGAGCCCAGTCTGGCTCGAGGAATAATTGTCAAATATCCCAGTTTCATATAAAAGTAACAGGCGAAAATTATCAGTGAAAATACCTTGACGTAATGCGCACCAGCGTTCAGCAATAATGCACTATCTTTATCCATGTCTCTCCTAAGGATCACATCACGGAAGTAGTTCAAAACTTTGGGCACTTGTAAGCTCATCTCACCACATGTTTCTGTCTGTCACAACGAATTACGGAATTAATTATTCTCAGTAATAAAAGACACTGTGCTAGAGCGTCTTACATATATTTAGTGGTGGGCCCTTTTTTGCCATTTTCTTTGTTATCACGCGTCTTTTTCTTTCACGAAGTTTGAATTTTACAACCTGCGCGCATGAAAAGTTCCCGGATGTTTCGCGGCAGTTTAGACAATGTGCCGCGTTTTACATATAATCAGCGAAATACTATTGGTCCATGAATTTCTAAAAATGTAGAAAGCCTCGTTTCCGGGGTGATCTATTCGTCTTCCCGGGTAAAAGTCGAAAAGATCCCTGGGAATGAGGTTGAAATGTAGTCAGCGTAGTTGCACGTAAGGGTTTTTAGAGTTACTCGTGTCACTTAGTCATTTACTAAAGTATTTAATTGAGTTGAGAGGTGAGGGTTGAGGAGAAGGGAGGGGGGGGTGTATCATGTCCGCGAAATAAGTTGTACTTTATACGCTCAAACATCGTCTTGTGATTTCAAAATCATAAATGGAGACTGCGTAATAATGATTTCTTTGTAACGGGAACGTAAATCACTGCAAGTTACCAAAGACTTTGAAAGCACGTTAGCAGTGTGGATGTGACGACCAGATAGTGTCACCTGCCCACTTATCTTGCACCCTTAACGTCTTTCAAGAATTGAAAAACATGACTGTTTCTCCAGGATGAACACTTCAGTTATTAGGGAACTTAAGCAACAACGACGGGGATGGCAACGAAAACGTCACTTCACAAGGGAATACGCGCTGCTTCAAACTTTATCGAGCTTATTCCATCAATTCAATTCGTCAAATGTTTGCAAATTTTCCTGGAGTTGATTATGAAAGACTGTATAGAAATTGAGGAAAAGAACAAGAAAGTCTCTCGGCTGTGTTCACGTCCTCCACAAAACGTGAAATTAGGCACTTTCACGTGATATAGTCGTGTAGTGACAGCAAAGAAATGTACAAGAAAGCGTGATGCACGTGCAAAGTTGTTGTTTTGCCGATCTAAACCTACTGCTTTTTTGCTGTTATCGCTGCCGTCCCCGTTGTCGTTGCTTAAGCTTCCTATTGTTACCAAGAAACTAATTGTAAAGAAAATGAATTTTCTATACTCTAAAAGGTGAACGTGGTTTAAGCTTAAAAGGGATCGGATAGCTATAGACGAGTTCAAGTGCTCACTTAAGTGTTTTCTTGGACCAGAAGTCCTCAAAGAAGTAGGTTTGCCAAAAAGAAACTTTCCTGGTGTTGCGGACAGGTGCGATCAAAGAATGACGTAATACAAAAGTTTGATAAAACAGCAAACAATAACCATACCAGAACAAAAGCAGGGGGGATCTAGGGGAAGGGTGCAGGGAGTGCGCACCCCTCCCCCCCCTCCCCGAGATAACGTGCGCAAAAAATAACTGTGTGGTTTGTTAGAGTTGAAGTAAAACATGAGACGAGGTTGAAGAATTTATGTGAAACGCCGTAAAAATGGTAGTTCGGCACGTCACGTCACCAGTCAGTTAAGGTGCCATACCTTAGTGGTGCATCCTCCCCCCTTAAGAAAAATCCTGGATCCGCCCCTGAAAAGCGAACCAACAATGGTTCCGTAACACCAAGCAACATCACCAAAAAAGGTCACCATTTCTTTTTTAACAAAAAACATAATTTAAGACGGAATCCACCAGGAAACTGAGTAATTTTAATTTTCAGTGGACAAAAACATTGTACCAGAATAATCTAATATTGCATTCTTTTTTACATCTTCAAGGGCTAAAGATGTAATTAGTCATTTATAATAACACCAAAGAAAATTTCCGATGGGAGCCCGAGAAAATGAATCTCAAATCTCACAAAATGACATCTAAAACATGAAGGTTTCAGAATTTTACCTGTGTTTTCACAATTCTTGTGAAATTTGACATTCATGTATCAACTTTCTTTGGTGTTATTATAGATGACTAATGTCATCTTTAGCCCTTGAAAAATGTAACAAAGAATGCAATATTCTTTAAATTATTCTGGTACAAGGATTTTGTCCACTGAAAATTAAAATTACTCGATGTCCTGGTGGATTCTGTCTTAATTTTAGACCTTTTTACTGCGCCTTTTACAAACATGCGAACTCTAAAGTTCAAAAGCCACCTTCACAAGTGCGTTTTTCGCTACCGTCAATCATAGTTATGATCACAAGCAACGAACCTGGAAACACAGAAACACACAAAACGGATCGAAATCCACCAATCACAAATCACAAACCTTGACCTTTCGAACCCGTTAAAGTAAAGTTTTGTTTCCTAAGAGGTCCGTTAAGATGATTGACGGCAGTGAGAAACGCATTCGTCAGTTGGCTTTTGAACTTCAGAATTCGCATGTTTGTGAAAAGCGCAGTAAATTCTGCGTATAAAACGAAACGAATAGCCGTTATTAAATAAAACAAGTCGCGAAATGAGCGATTTTTTTCGTCAATGGGGTGCAGAGTTTAACGACCTTGGCGACACACCACTACCCAAGCTTCCTCTAAGTAACCCCCCGGATCCAGTGTAGCTTTTTCAAGCGCATTTCACGTTCTAACGGCTTAACGGCCATGCTGGTGATTGGAAATAAACTTCACTAGGAACCCATACCGCGTGAACGACTTACGTTACTGAATTTTTTCCAAGAAAAATGAATTCAACTGGTATTTGAAACAGCCGTGTAGTATACTTACTAGCTCATAGAGTGTCTTGGGGTATATCCAGTTATATGTACAATTACAATCTTTGAACACTGTCGAACAAACCAGCCTGCCAGGTTGGGTAAGTGACTTGTAGAAGTAATAACTCAATGAGTCCCCATATATCCACAAGACACCTCGGCCTGTCACGTGATCGTGTTGTTTTTGGTGGTTTTTCAAGAACGTGCAATCTACGAGAGCGAATAAAATTGATTGGTCTTAAATGATTGATAGGTCCTTTGTTGATAGCTCGCGGTCATGTGAGCTTTTTAATGTCTTATAAATAACTTTACAAAATTTTAGAGATCGAAAGTTACCAAAATTAGTTAGCAAGCCAGTTTTGGGGCGATTGATACATTAGGCGAAATATGTCTTTAACCGAATGTAAAACTCAGGTCTATGATCATTGATTAAAAAAAAAAGAAGCACATTGGATGCAAGCACCGTGTCTTGAAAAAGGCAAAAAAAAAAAGAAAAAACATGTTGTTAAAAAAGGTTTCAACTCTTCGAATGGCTTGTCACGTGTACAGTCAAAACATTTCATCAATAAATTCAGAGTCTGTGGCTCTGAAGTGCGTATAAGTATTTACAATGGTACATACTTTTGCAAGTTCAGACCTTTCAATGTTCGCCACAAAGCTCAGGCTCAATACTCTATAAGCTACATCACACAACATTATCGGTATGTTGAAACGCATCGCTTTGAAGTAAAAAAAGCAAATATTTACTAATAGAGTGACATCTGTATACGTTGATCTTTCGATGATATATTTACTCAACATTAGGAAAAATAACTGGCAATCTATTCACGTGTAAAATCGTGTAATGCTCACTGCTAATAAGCTAACTTTAAGATCGTTAATACCTGATTCCAGAAATTACCAGGGGAATGGGTACAAGCTTTCGGCGCAACGATTTCTGGGATCGTTTGAGTGGACAAGCGTTACTTATGATTGGTTAGTGATTGGCTTGGATACCATCGACCAATCATAACTAACGCTTATGCACCCAAACAATCCCAGAAATCACCGCGCCCAAAGTTTGTACCCATTCTCCCTTGGGTTTCTGAAGTAGGAAGTACCGTTTCTTGTGGAGTTGATATAAGGCTTCCATGTGTAACCAGCCACCCATCTGCCGAAACCATCCCACAGTACGTTACATGGAATATCACACTCGTTGTCCGCCTGACGCATGTTATTTTGAATTTCTAATGCATTCAGTTCGACAAAGTATAGTGATTAGTTTAGTTATGTATATACCTGTAAAAATTCAAAAGACAAAAACAAGAACAAGAACGAAATTCCCTGTTTACAAGGAACATTGCAATTACTGGAAAGTTGCTTTCAAGTGAACGAGTCAAGGAGACTCTCAGTAGCGCCAAACGACGAAATCCCGCTAAGCGTATTGAAAATTCATTTCAGGCTATCCAAATTTATTTTATAGATAGCTACAAGTGCATTCTAAGCGGTGCTATAAAATTTGAATCTGTTCGGTCAGCCTATGAAGGAGATAATTTTCGTGGCCCAAAGTTTTATGTTTCCTTTTTTTATGAAAAACAGCCAAACCTGGGCAGCAATTATGTGATAAATACAACTTTTGGATAGAATGGACTGGAACAAGCGTCATGAAATTGTTAACCTTCATCTAACTATAGAAAGCTTCCTAACAAATTTCCCTTCCAACAAATATTTTACGGAAAAGAGTCTTAATTTGGTGGGTACCCGTGGACACTTCCGTAAGTAATGCAATGTTTTAGGAGAACCCTGGGGGTTACTTCTTACAATTGCCCATACAGGGAGGCTCCGGTCGAGGCTCCGTCATTCAGGGGTATCTTTCTCAGCGGCTTCAGGTATAGAAAAGGGTATTGATTACACAAGTTGAAGTATATGAAAGGTTAGGGAAAGTTGTCATTCCGGTCTGTAAAAAGGCTCAAAGGGGATAAAAGATGCATTTTATGGCTGTAAAAAGGTGAGAAATCGTTCGGGTTTTGTGATTCATTCATGCGTTAAAGACAGTGCGTTTAAAAAAGTTAGAAAGTATGCAATTTTCTAAAACTAGGTATGTGAAAGAGATACCATAAGAGGTACCTTTCTTGTCAAAATTGATATATAAAAGGGTAACGGGTCAGTCTTTTGGGCGGAGCTCAAGGTTAAATCTTTTGTTGAGCACCTCCTCCCCTCCCACCCTTCCCGTGTAAGAGACATGAAGGTTTACTTAAAGTTCATCTTACCCATTTCACTAACACGCTGCCAAGGTATTGTAAGAGTTTTGCTTGTGGCAGATTGCAGAGGTTGATTGATGTATCCGGTCATTTCTGAGAATAGCTGGTTGCTTAGGTGAACGTTCTTTAACTTTCCCGAGCAGTGAGCTGACAGTTAGAAAGGAAGAGGTAAATTAATAGAGTCGTAAAAAGGACTGAACTATCATTAACATGTACTAGAAACAAACTTTGTGCCGATCCCATTGAAAGGCAGTCAACTTTCTCTTATATTAGACGGACGCCTTTGGGAACGGCGCTGAGTGTCCATCTAAGTGTGATGTCCGTCTTATAGAGAGTCAATTAAAGGGAGTACTGTCGTCTCTCTCTCAACGGACACCTTTATAAGACGGACACCTCTGTAAACGGACACCTAGAGATGGTCCTTGCCTTTCTTTAATTCCTTTATTTGACACTTTTAGGACGGACACTTAGTACTGGGCCCAAATTAAAGGTGTCCGGCTAAGAGGGAGTTGACTGCAAAGAAAGACACGGACCAGCTCTAGGTGTCCGTTTTACCGAGGTTTACATCTTATAGAGTTGTCCGTTTATCTGACTCTCAACCAAAGGTAATAGGGTCATAAATCTGCCAAATGATTCCGAGCGAAGCGAGGCGAAGGCCCCCCACCTCGCAAGCTTTATAAATTTCTCGTGCGCGTCGATCGCACGGCGAGGCAGAAACTCGGGTTGCGAATATTTAAATAGATCTCTTGGTTGTCCGCAATTATTCAGTGCCTGCGTGGTCAAGGGTCTTACTTCACTTATAGGATATTCGGAGGAAGCGAGTTCGAGTCGCCGGCAAAGCAAAGCTTGGATTACTCGTTTTCCTTTTGGCTTGTTTCCCTTTATTCTTACAGTGGTTCTTTTAAAGCTTCGCGAGGATTTTGCGATAACGTATTTCTAGTACTATATTTTACAACCCTCTTTTCCTTACCACTTCTAAACCAATCAACCGGAGGATCAATTAGCCCGTCGCAAAGGGTATAATCCAGAATCATATTAATCTTGTAAGCACCAGGCTCCATGATAAGAAAGAGAACTTCATATATTCCATTGTTATGATCAAATACGGTCCCGGCTACATTGGAAGGTCCTTCCAGATATACCCGCCATGAATCTCCGCCGATTGCCTTCCTCCGAGCAGAGTTTGTGCGAGACTGGACGAAGAATCGACTGTATTCCCCCGCAGGGCGGATCTGCACATCAAAAATTTCGCTTTCTGCTGGGGAAGTTGCCATCCTGTGCAAAAAAATAAGGGTTGTTATACTGAGAAATTTCTTAATATAAATAAGGCCCTCCGTTTATATATGGCAACTACCCCAAATTTGACAGGCACCAGCGGCCTCTACGATTAAAAACTCAGTATGTGCTGCATATAAGCCGAGCCTACTGAAGACGAGTCCCACAGTGGAATGATTTAAGGTAACATTTTCATATTTGAAAAAGGCCTTATTCAAGATGCCAGCCATCTTTGCACGCGCTTTAAGGATTGATGGGATAAAAAACTGTGGTCACGTGGTATTTGAGCGGGAAAACAACTGATAAAGTCGATAAAGTCTGCCAATACGATTAATCGCGGTCGAGTTTGCTTATTCTCTCAAAACTTGACGTCAAATGTACAGTTAGAGTTTTCCACGTTCTTCGTCGTTATTGTTTGCTGTGAGGACATCTACAGTCGTTTTTGGATCCAAAAAGTAACAATGACCACCTCTACCTATGAGTTGCTATTATCGTCTGTAAGATAAAAAGTTATTATTTTCTGCTGTCTGCTATAAACAAACTCGATCGCGATTTCTTGAATATTGGCAAATTTTAGCACTTATTGGCCTCCTTAGAAACCAGGTGACATTGCTTTTATCCCTTCGGTCCTTAAGCGCGTACAAAGATCGCAAGTTTCCTGAATAAGATCTACTAAGAACCTCAGGCTGAAGTTTGGCTAATAATTTAGTAACGAGAACTAAAAGTGAAAAAAAACAAAACAAAACAAAACAAAACACTTCAAGCATAAGTGCTGGCCGACCTGTTACAAACACCCCCAAAATTTGCACTTTCATACCACCCTCACCGCAGGGGTTGACATTTTCCATAGTTTATGATTTTCATTATTTATTGTGATTATTAGACCTGTTATAATCAATCACACATATTCGCTAATTAAAGGAAAACGTAGATAGATATTAGACAGTAACTAACTTGGAAAGAAATAATCATAAGAACCCCTAACGAGACCACCTTGCTTAGGGCTCATTCTCTCAACGTATGCAATATATAAGAAATGCATCAGCCCGAAACAAAAAACCACAGGTTCTTATTTTTTTAATCACAGTGTTTACTCTATTATTAATCCGGAGCTTTTTATGTTATAAAATTTTACGGTAAAGATGATGATTGTGATGGTCATGATCATATCCTTTTCGAGTTTACATTTGCCATGAGCAAATCACGAGCTCTGATCAATTCCCTTGGTAAATTCTAATTTCATGATTAAGGCATCGAAGTCGTTCATGACCCGTATACTAATTGGTCAACTGAAACGACAATGTAGGCTAGTTGATTTAAAGGAAAGGAGCTAGTGTCTGGGACTGAATTTAAAACGGAATCAAGACCTCCGAAAAAGACCTGAAACTGCATTGTGGATTTGAGCCAGTTTAGAATCATCTGCACATGATACGATACTGAGGTCATAAGCAGAGATTCAAAACAAATTTAATAATCTCATGGCACTTGAAGGCGCTTAGTAAATCAGGTCGTTGATCTATTGTTTTGAGCAGTCTCCTATCCGCTTCTCATCGGAGAAAACAACTAGTTAATTCAAATTAGTTTGAGACCTTTAACTAGCTAGCTTAATTCAATTTAATATCAAGTTTACAGATTAGTCATAATAACTTACGTTTCGTATTGTTCCCCATTGTTTCTTCTGTAATGAAGATTTTGACACGGCTTTTGTAGATTCTCCCAATCTAGCCTCCACTTTCGCTGTCGACACCAATTCACCTTAAAATCCTGATATATGGAACCTCGGGCCCGCGAAACAAACGCAGTAAACCGGAGAATTAAAACAAAAAACGCCAATCCGATTCGCATGACTAGAAATTATAAAATAGAAGCAAGTGAATAGATTTGAAAATGAATCAAATTAAATGTTTTTCTAAGGTTTGAACGCGATACTATTTTTGCCTTTAAAAACATTTCGCTAAGCACTAAATCATTACGGATCTAAAAAAGGTCTGCTATCTCTCACATTAAATTGTAGTCAAGGCGATATCGGATTTACCGGCACTTCATTTTCATAATTCATGTTTAGGTAGAATAGCGTCTGGTGGGCTATTCTTATGGCACCTGGTTATTATAACGCCTGAATTCTTTTCGAACTGCCTTAGGTTATGTTCACACTTAACCAGAAAGCTTTTAGTGCCGACGCGAAAACGTATCCTGTATAGTGTAAACACATATCCGATATGCGACTCTCCACTCCTCTCCACTTTTGAGATTGGCACGGCTCAGCTTCACTTCCGGTTACAGAAATAACACCGAAATCAGCGATCTTATATATACTCATGAACAGAAGCCATATCCGTTATGTTTTTCGTGCCGGGGCAAAAGCTATCCGGTAATAGTGTGAACAATAAGCCCTGGTAACGTAGCTTTACGTATACGAAATTTCATTATTCCTGTGTATTTATAAAAGTCTGATACTAGGAAACAAAAAGTACGTATACGTATACTCCGTTTCTTCACCGTAATTTATAAGCTATTTCTATGCCTCGTGTTCCTGAGCGTTTTCTATACAAAAAGGCATTATTATCAAAGAGTAACATTGTGTTGATATATTCGAGCGTATTTGCTTTACATAAACCCACGACCCTTTTAAAGAATAATTATACTTGAAAAAGGCTGACTTTGTTGCCTGTGAGACAAAATACTTGATGCCCGCCTTAATCACATAGGCGAACAAACAAGGAAAAGGGAACCATTTAATTTTGTTAAGGTTGCTGGTACCAGTTTTCTTCATTTCTTCATTTTTGTTGCTGTTTACTTGGAGAGAATAAAACAAAAAAGCAGGCCAAGGCTTTAGCAAGACTTAAGTAGAGTTGCATTACAGAATAAGTGCTTTCCCCGGAGAGACTATATTTCGATTGACAAATAGTTTAATTAGCGATATTCTGTTTTTACACACGGCCTCCTTGAAAAGCAGGTGTATCTTTATTATTTTAGGTTATATCTTAGATTCTAGATTAGTTAGGTAGTTAGTTTTTCTATTCTTGAATGTAAATGTACCTGAAGGAAATACCGTGTATAAATAAAGTTACCATACTATACCATACCATACCATAACCCCGTTTAACCCCTTATAATCCCCTCCAACCCATTGTAACCCCCTGTAACCCATTGTAACCCTTTGTACCTCATTGGAACCCCCTATAACGTCTTGCAACCCCCCTGTAACCCCTTGCAACCCCTTGTAACCCCCTGTAACCCCTTTTATCCTTCTGTAACCCCCTGGAACCACCTGTAACCACCTGTAACCACTCTGTAACCTCTTTGAACCCCCCTGTAACTTCTTGGATCCCCCTGTTGCCCTTTGTAACCCCCTGTAACTTCTTTGAGCTCCTTATAACTTCTTGTAACCTCTTCCTCCTTGTAACCCCATAGAACCCCTTGCAACCAATTGGAACCACTCCGTAACCTCTTGTAACCCTCTGTTACCCCTTGCAAACCCCTCTAACCCTTTTGGAACCTTCCTAACCACTTGAAACCCCCTGTAATCTTTTTGAACATCCTGTAACCTTTTGTAACCACCTGTTAACTTTTGTAACTATACGTAACCGCCTCATGTAGCCCCCTGAAACCCCTAGTAACCCCCTATTACCACTTGTAACCCTTTGTAACTCTTTGCAACCACCTGGAACCACTCTGTACCATCTTCTAACCATCTGTAACCCTTTGTAACTTCTTGTAACCCCCTCTTATCCTTTGTAACCCCCTGTAATCCCTTGCAACCCACTGAAACCCCTTGTAACCCCCTGTAACCCCTTGTAAGTCTTTGTAACCCCTTTGTAACCCGTGTAACCCATTGGAACGCCCTGTAACTCCTTGCAACCCCCTTTAACCCCTTGTACCCCCCTGTAACCCATTGTAACCCCCTGTAACCTCCTGTAACCCTTTGTCAGCGCTTGTAACCTCTTGTTACCTTTTGTAACCCCCTGTAACTCCTTAGAACCCCTGTAACGCTACTCTCCATTATATATACAACGCTCTCGTTCAATCTTAATTCGATTATTGTAATATTGTCTGGGTAAAGTGTAAAACAACTTTGTTTGACGGCTGCAGAAGCTTCACAACCGTGGTGCTCGTGTTTTAACCTTTTCTAGATATGATGCTGATGCCAAGCGCTTATTTGGACAACTTAATGCACCGTTAACCGAGAACACCTAGGGACGAGAGTTGAGTTGGTTTGGTTGTGAAGAGAAAAATGGCCTAACAGTCAGCGGAACATTTTACTTCTTTCACGACGAACTTTTGTCTAAAAACATAGCAAGAGGACAACTCGACGGACAACATCTGCTATTTGGAGTATATTTGCAGACCTGAACAGCCCCTTATCTTCTATGCACTATCGAGGTGAACTTAACATCGACGAAAGTAAGCATGTCTTAGCTTGTTTTTAAACTAAGGATTATTTGGAAACAATAATAAAGCAATTGTTGAATTCAGCTTTCGTGGGATATTAAACAGTTAGTCGCCGAAGGCGACGTGAATATCGGCGAATAGTCACCGAGACGAAGTCTCAGCTAAATTTAAATTTTTCTCGCCTCCTCTCAAACTGTCTCTAGACACTCATTTTCAGGCTAGACTCCGAACAATTGACTCCAAGATAACGCAAAGCGCTCGATCTCGACAATCTTACACAAAAATAGGGGACTTTAAACAGACAGTCTAAGCAGTCTAACGCAACATCTGTAGACGTAATTATATCTTCATGGCATGTATTTTTTTGTTATTCAGCAGTAAATACCCGCACATGGCAACATATGGCAATGTCCAAGGGATTAATAAGAAGAAACTTGCATTAACTAAAGATGGATTTTCCATTAAAACAAAGCAAGGTAAACATTTATCGGTGACTGCTGTAATGTTATAGCAAGTAAAAAAGAAACCAAAGGACAGAATAAAACTTTTTTATCCGAAAAACATGGATTTGGGCGACCAAATCGTAAATAAAATTCGTTAGCATTTTAGTGAACGGAATGTTTAGACTTACGCATGCTTTGTGAAAATTTCAACGATATTCTTCATATGAATTAACGAAAGATGAAAACAGACTGAAAACGCAGCAAAACATGTCTACTTTTTTAACAACGGCAGTGAATGAGGTAACTCCTTTACAACGTTGAAGGGTCGGGCTTAGGTTTCGGAAGATAATGAGGGCGAAAGAAGAAAAAATATGAATTAAGAAAAGGAAATTAAACAGATGGCGAACTAAATGTAGTTAGTATCGAAGGATTTCAGAGAAATAAGTAAAAACATTTTACATTTAATTGCCTCGTTACAACACCTATTTTCTCAACATATTTTTATGCTTGTAAAATAAGACGCAAAAAACACTTTTTTAGAAAGTTTTCTCGGCTTCTACTTACTCAACACAATACCGAAGAATGATTTCCATGGGGCCGGTCTTATACAATCAACGATTTCTTCTCTAGTTGGGAGACGTTCTTTTCACTTCTCGTGCTTTTATTTGGAAAACTAACAACCGGAGAACTCTATCTTTTAATGTATGCTAATAAAAACCACGATCCAAGGTAAGTTAACTTTATAGTTGAAGTCATGCTGGTTGTAAAAAGGAAATACTACAATAATACAAAACACTTTTATGTAATAACAACCGCAACACGGAGAAGTGATATAAATCCAAAGCGCAGCCGCGTTTTTTATGATCGACTTAAAGCCCTAGAGGATTTCTGAAGTAACAGTGAGTGGGGTACTTGATATTATTTCTCAAGTAAGCAATAATTCTTGAGCCTAATTCTGGAATTTTTATGGTTCTCAAAGTCCGATAGCCTTTAAAGTAGTGTTTTCCTTTGTTTTCTATTCATGGAATATTAATGAGATAATAATGAGTCTGAGAAGTTTTTATCAAAGTTTTTGCGAGTACATTCTCTACCAGATTAGCGTCCAGGAAACAATGACAGTGCCTGTTGTTTGGTAAGAAGTCAAACTAGGAATCATTAATACGCAATAAAGCAGATGGAGTGGGTGCACGAATATACAACTACTGATTCAAAAAAGTAAAGGTTGCTTTGGGCTTTGGCAATTGGACATGTTGGGATGTTGGGTATACAGAACTTACTGCAATGATTTGCTTGAGTGAGAACCAATCAAAAACTACCCAGTAGGTAATTCCTAATGCCCAAAGCAATCTTTATATAACCAGCTTTACCTAAAGCTGATGCATGTGGTATAAAAAGAATATCCATTTAAAATTCAAACTAAAAAAAAATATTTGTTACCCTTTGTCCGATTAGTGAAAAGGTGGTCGAACTACGAAACAATCTGAAACTGGGGCTTTCGTTTTTGGCACCCCTTCAGGCTGCGAGCTTATCTAAAATTAGATGAAAACCAATGATGACTTTATCACGTGCTCACATTAATTTTAATTGCCCAGAGTTGGAATCTGTCAACAGATTCTTGTCTATTACCTTGGTCAATGTAAAGTACAAATGTGGATTTCGGTGGTGTCATCGCACTCTTGCTAACATCTAAAAAAGTAAGTAAAAAAAAAACATATATTGTTTTTAAGTACATGAAAAATCTCTCATTAAGTCCACAGAGAACTACCGGTTATGGCAAAGGGTAGAAACAAACTGCACCTGTTGTGAACGTTTCTCTTCAAATGAAAAAAACTAAAAGGAAAAAAAGCCAAATGGAACGACTCATAATTGGCGGGAAAAGAATTACGTTTTGGTTTTAGACTGCTAAATAATCCGAAGTTTTTTCTTCAAAGTAGGCTTTTCAAGGCGACAAGGAAGCCCCAGGCGTGCAAGCCCCACAAACTACAGGTTTGACAGCCCGCGTTCTTGACATGCACAAAAAACGGGCTGTTTTGCAGTCTATTCTCGTCTCTGCTGACTTTGCCGAAAAAGTAATGCTCCACTTTATTCTCGTAGAAAGCGAAAAATGATAGTCAGTTATACTGGTGAACTGTGGAGAGCTTGCTGCTCCCTGCAACGATGTAGTATAGATGTTAAAATTTGTCTCTAGACTATAGCAAAAATATGAAAAAAATGTTTGTCTTCGCAGGCGTTACATTTTAATGGTAACATGATCATTCGTTTGTCTACTGACACAGATTGTCGATAATACCTCGTCATGAAAAGTTTTTTCTTGGTGCTTTTGTCAGTCTGGTTTGACTATGGCGACGCCGTTATTGCTCAAGGTGAGCAGATTTAAGAGTAGCTATTTTCCATACTACTTTACCAAGGCCCCCCGTTACCAAAGTTTGGTGTGATTATTAAGCAACAGCCGGGTTACCTCAGTTGGACGAGTGCATGTCTGCTGAGCGGAAGTCGTGATTTTAACACTGGCTTGAAAATCGCGCTGCTCCATCTCAGTACAGATGATCATGGCGTTGTTGGTTGATGGCTCTGAACCCTTTTCTCGTCATCTTTTTTTTTTTATTAATTTGAAGGGGGTGTAAAAAACCCACACTGCTTTACATAAAGAGTGAGGGACGTAGATCCGAACGCAGGTGTGGTAAATCTTCTCACGGCCAAGGAAGGGGCCGTTACAGGCCTGCGATAAGTGGCGCAAGCTGTTGTTGTGTCCCTTTAATATGTGGTGAGGCGAGAAAAATAAAGTATACAATACCCTTACGGAGTCGCTGTGAACCTTTAGATTCTCAATTGCCAGCCTCTTAGTGGCAACCAAAGCTTAACCTTTGAAAAGTTCACGTAGATCTTTGCTAAGGCCTTTCGAAAAGAATAGGCATAGATTTCTCATACTTTTAGCAATAATTGAAAAAAACTTGCTTGTTTTCCTTTCTTTTTAATGTTTAATAAAGCTTTGCCATAAACATCTGGTTCAAAGAAAACAAACACGCTGGTTTCAAATTTTTACAATTTTCTTTCAAAGAAATTGCGGGTGGCTAGTCATAGCCGGCTGTTGGGGTAAAGATGCACATTGCAAAATTGAAGATGGAAAGATTAGATATACAATGCTTAATATACGATTTTCTACCAGCGATATAACACAATTATATTAATTATTCTTTGGCAGAATGTGGATCGATTCTCAACAACACATTAAGAAGTCCCCGCTATCCAATGGAATATCCAAATAATCTGGACTGTGTCCATGAGGTCCCTATTCCACGTGGCATGGCGCTTAAAATTACCTTCAAAGATTTCCTTTTGGAGGATCCTTTCTGGATTGGCTATTGGTTTGTAGATGAAAGTTGTCCGCACTGTCTGAATGAGAGAACGCTTTTTTTTGGAATATTAGGCCAAGGCTGAAAACGTTGAGGCGAACCAATGCAAGTTGTAATTTGGGTCAACCTAAATTAAGTTTGACTCAAGTTCGTCTGTTCAGTCAGAACTAATGAAGCGTCCCTCGAACCAATAAGACTTCATCATCTGAACAGACGGACGGAACGTTTAGCTTGATCGAAACTCACTCAGACGAACTTAACTAAGACAAACGTTGATGACTTTTTATGAACTTAATTCCCCCAGTCTGGCTCATCTCATGAAAAACTCGACGTTTGGTCCTGGCCTTAAATGGTTTCGAGTAGAAAATTCAATCATCTTGACGTCAAAATCTAAAGTTCATTTTCCTTGCAAGGGTACATCTTTTCAGCCCTTATGCAAATTCTAGAGAGAAGATAGAAGACAAGAAAAACAACAAAAAACATTAACAAGGCAACAACAACAACTATGACGTCAAAAGGTTTCTATGTAGGTTGGTTGCATTTAGCATTTTTAAAGCTTTACGGAAATTTCACAAGAAGAAAATCGACTACAACTAAAGTCCTTCTGCTATTTTTTTGAAAGCAATATTATATTTAGCTTATCTTCGAAAACTGAAGTAAGTCATCGTGTTTATGATGTCAGTCCTCATTTAATATTAAGTGTATTTTTTGAATGAAATATTTTCAGTTACGGCGAGGTTTACGAGGATTACGTCAAGATCGCCGATGAGAACTACGTGCAAATCGGCTTATTTTGTGGCAAAAGTATTGGAAAAACAGTTTTTGTAGGTGGAAGGCGAGCAAGAATAACATTCCATACCAACCAGGCTGAAGGAAGAAGGGGATTTCTTCTATTGTTCACTTTTGTTTACCCAAGTAAGTGGAGCCGCGGCGACAACTATACACATCTATGCTCTGAAATAGGCCATTTTCAAGATGGCATCATATCACTGCTACGACCGTTTTCCCTCTTTATATTTACATTAAGAGCAAAAATTTTATTTTTCCCACCTCTGGTCGATATTTACAGACATCCGCTCTTAAGGCTTTGTTTACACTATACCGAATAGCTCTTGCGCCGGCACCAAAACTTACACTGGTTAGGGTGGAGCGGACCGATCTCGAAAGTGGTTCAGGGAGAACAGTTGTTCGGACCGTAGCGGAATGAGTAGGAGCGAGAATTGTAATCCAGTGAGACGGAAGTTAGTATTCAGGAGGTCGGACTGGGATTTAGTAAATGCACCAACCACTCTCCGTCAACCGCACCGGTACGATTGGATACCTTTACTCGTCAACAAGAAAAGCCATCCGTTATAGTCAGACACAACCTAACAGGTCGGCAGAAAGAAGAGGACGACTAAACTTTTGGGTGCGACTAACGTGACAGAGCTGTTGCTTGTCCTATTGCGATAGTTCACTGTGATTATGATATTGACTAGCTCACAATAAACCAGCTATTAAAATTTGCTGTACTGATCCTCACTGCAATAATATTTTTACTTTTCAAGCTTTACCCAAAATAGTACCAGCAGATCCTGCTCCTGTGGTTCGCGCTTTTCCAGGCGCCAAGCTGAGGATTTTAACTAGTGGAACACCTCCAATATTCGTAACATTGTCAAAGGATTCAAGAATCCTAGCTCGTGGAGTAAGCTCTGTAGTCATCCTACTACACCAGGACGGAAACTACAGTTGTATGGCTACTAACAATTATGGGCACGTGGAGGTAGTCAACTTCCGTATTCGATTTGTTCGTAAGTGCCCTAACCTTTGGTTCCGCTCACCGTACTTAAGTGTATAATGTTAGAGTCAACAAGAATAGTCATTGCACTGTCAGAATATTACAATTCAGAGCAGTTAAAAACGTGTCTGGTCCAGTTCTTTCGTCTAGGTATTTTTTAACTTATTCATTTTTTCTAGCTGTGTGTAATGTTCAGCACTCATTGTTGCGTGTGAGACCTTTATGACAAACTTGATTAAATTTTCAAATACAGTTGAGGTCTCAAAATGAGTAAGAGGACAATGAGTCCCTTAATTAATACTGATGAAACATACGATAATTACGGACTATCCTGAAATTAAGTATTGCGAATGGTATATTTCGGCATTTTTCTGCTATGATTTTGTGTTTGTTTTTCAGATTGCACATCTCATTGTAAACTGTCGATTAACTATCGCGACTACTTGAATACCTTTGAGTGCAAGACTATCACTTCATTCGCGCAAGTTATTGAATGTGCTCCGACCATCACTGAAAAAATGTGAGATATCATTTTGTTAATATCAGAAACCCATGAAGGGGTGAAACTTGTATCGCGGAAGGGTCTGCTTAGTATGATGTTCGTGAATTTCATCATGTTGGTAAGAACGTGACGTCACAGCGGTCATGTGGGTGATCAAGAATAGTTTAGAATGTATATCCTCTGGGAACTAGATCCTATTTTACTCTAATTTCTTTGAGAAAACAATTGTATTGTCTTGACCAGTAACATGGCCGTCAAGATTAAGTTTACGAAAAAATAATAGTCCTAACATGGTGGTTTTATCCGCGATAAATCAACCACGCTATTGTTCTTTCCCTTATAATTCCTCCCCAGAGAGCAAACACAAACAAATGAAGTCGAGTCTTGCCAGGCGTAGATCCATACCGGTTTCTACCGTTTTTCAAATTGAATTCGTGCAACTTTGACCGATTTCCTAGTTGAAATCTTGTTCATATCCACTACAACATGGAAATTGATTTGATGAAATAATCTGCCGATTTGCAAGGCTTCATCCGAGAATGAAATTGGCCAATATCCTGTCTGAATGACTCAGAAACCCAGGAAAGGGAACTTTAAGGAGTTGAAATCCAAAAAATATCCTGCGGGAGCAGGACTTGTTCAAAAAACGCAATGTTCCCGTGGGAATCTAGCTTCTGCCTTGATACATTACGCAAACGTATGTACGTACACCAAGGTCCTGGAGAGAATTCTTTGCAGTAACATCAAATGGTCTTGAAAGGGAAAACTTTTATCGGTCGCAGAACACTAGGCGACAAGTTGCAGCAACACGTGGCGGCCACAGGTCACTCCTTGTGTACGGGTTGGGCGACTAGTTGCAGCAACAAATAGCGGCGACACGTCGCAGTGACAAATCGCTTCGTGTGTTTTGGAGAATTTGTGTGAAGATCTTTGTCTCAGCAACAACATTTTGTCGCTGCAACAAGTTGCAAAAAATCAAATGTGTGAGACTTGTTGCAGCGACAAAAACCTTTTGCAGAGACAACGATTTTACGATTTTTACAAAAAAAATTCTACAATACACACGAAGCGATTTGTCGCTGTGACGTGTCGCCGCGAAATGTTGCTGCAACTTGTCGCCCGGTGTGTACCGATCTTAATGTACAAGTGATCTACAGAAACCCGTGTAAAAGCTTAACCAAGTCATGCATGCTCAGATAGTAGAGTTGCTTACTACGGATTCATCCTAGGGATATAGCGTCAAACAAAATAGGAGAGCTACCCGAAAAAGCATTTACAAACCTGCGACATCTGTTTTTTCTGTAAGTCCAAAAATAACTTTTACTTTATTTTTAGTACTAGTTTTTGCTATGTTAACTCTGCAATTTAAAACTAAAGAGGAAATTTCAGAAAACTCCGCAAGACATTTTCGCTGCCGTATCGACGACGTGGTCGTGTGAGCTCCTTATTAGAGAGTTTCAGCTACACGTATACGTCAAACGTCATACAAGATTTTTTACCACGTGACCAAGTTTCCCCTTTTATTGTCTTTTACTTTTCAATGTTTACACACATGAATTAGTATTTTCACACACCTTTTTATCCATAAGAATTGTTTTGAGCTGTTCTTATCTGCTCATTTTCTATCTTGAGAAATTCTCAACCTAAATCAGACGTTTGCCGTTTGCCGTATACGTGAAGCTTAAACTCTCTATTGAAAGATGATAAGCGGCTAAGAATACCAGTTGAATTCCGATGTTTAACTTATAATTATCCAATAAAATGTAAGATTAGACTTGTTTCATTATCCTGCAAAGTGCTCCTATTTTTACAGCCAGCTTTTCCCAGTGTTCCTTATACAGGTCTGCTCATCACATGCACATCACGTGTGACTCCCCCTTTTTAACCATAGATATTCTTTTTTACACTCTATCATCATTTCTCCTTTCCGCGTAAAATTCGACAGGGATATATCTAACAACGCCATACCGTTCCTACCAGAGGGCATATTTTATCACCAGCTACATTTGGAGCAGCTGTAAGTCCTTCTCCAATACTTATAGCTCTGTCACACACTAAAAATGCTTCGGTTTTGTCATTCTAGGTTGCCATTTTTTCTGCATTTTTAATCTCAGAACTGTTTTCAATGTAACTACCAATTCTCATCCACAGTGGTATTCATATTTCAGCGGCTTAGATTAATTTATACTCGCTTTTCATTTCGATCATAGGCGAGTCCATTCGATCAATTCAAAATAACAATAATTTTAATAATAATAATAAGAATAATAATAATAATACAAAAAAATAAAATAAAATAAAAAAAACAAGTTGACCAAGTAAGCTTGCGTTCGATATAGCCATTAAATTTACATAATTTTATGGCTGGCACATAATGCAACGCCCTGTAGCATTGCAGCTAAATGAGAGCGCTAAATTAATAGTTCGTATTCAAAGGTACAGCAATAAAAAACACACACAAAAAGGGTTAACGTAACTGTAGAAAAACCTATAGCAAACTCAAACGATTGTCCTCTCCAAATGCGTCACGTCGAACAACATGGGAAAACGAGACGGCAAAATCCTAAGGAGGTCAGCGGTTAAAGTTGCGTCATGACTTGGATGATTACCCACTTCATTCTTGGCATTCAGAACGACGCGACGGTAAATTTGTTCCACGCTGAATGTATGTACAAGATGCAAACAACAACTACAAATTTCAAAGCCTTTCCTTGATACTTTCAGAGGACCAAAAGTGATCGATCATTGACTTTTTTGCTACAAGCCAACAGAACTAATGCTTGTAGCAGTTGAAGCCATCGTTTGAATTAATAAAAACAAAAGTCAAGATAGCGGCAAGCTAAGAAATTTTCACCAAATGCTCCATTTTTAAAACATTTTCAATTGAACCAAACGATTATTTTTGTCCTTTTTCTTCCATTCATCGCACGAAACCCACCAGTGCACGATATCGTACCTAATTTTCCCATGACAAACCACATTAGGTCGTGGTGGTGCAATCGGCTAATCCGTCCGTCGGGGGTGTCGGTTCAAACCCTGGGTAAGCGAAACACTAAATAATTATTTCTTCCTCGAACAAATTAAAATATTTATTGTAGCCAAGAGCCATGATGGAACAGAGACGGAAACGCTCAGTCTAGCCCTAGGTATATGTGAATTTCGCCAAAGTTATTTTTAAGCGAATTAAACGCTTGACATTATCGGGAATAGGTCATTCCGATCTTTTTCGTTTTTCCTTTCATATTTAAATTCGGTAATCCCTGTGAAATTTAAACAACAAAAAACCCCTAATTTACACAAGAAAACAAAATCGTAAAGGATTCTTGTCGTGGTAGTGAAATGACGTCATCGTGCAAATGGCTTATTGGTTCCCGGAGAGGTCCGGAAACGTTTATTCAGCGCTGTCAAGAGAGGAAAGGAGAAGATAATGGCGTCCCGCGTGGAGGTGCGTTTCATCGACGAAAACAATTTTGTAAACAAAGGAAATGGTTTCATTGATAGGTCCCGACTGGGAGCTAGTTTCCACCATTTTGTTGGAGTTGAATGATTTGCTAGATGACATATCAGTTATTTAGGAGGAATTGAAGTCCATGGACAGCTATCCTGGTGGTGAAATTTCAATTTTGCAGCAAATGAAGGTAGAAAAAAAAACTCACAGCAAAAAGTGGACGTTTCAGGAATTAGAATTCCGTCTAATTACAACCTCTTTAGTAGAATTCACATATCCGGGCCAACCCCCTAAGATTCCCTCTATGTGCCATAATGGCTCTTCTTCTAGCTGAAGGAACTCGAACCGATCTCGAGGTATCTCGGAGTATTTCCGGTCTCACGTCGTGAACGTCGCAAATCCTTTGCTTAGCGCCCCGCCTAAGTAATTTTTATTTCTTCCTGGAATAAATTAAAATATTTATTGCAGCCGACAAAACTCGATCTCGAGATATCCGGAAGTAATTTCTGTCTCACTTCGTGAAATAGCCGAAACAAGCCAAAAAGTTGTGATCTTACGTGCCCAATCTTGTCCCGTTACTAGTGCATAATATTATAGCTATTTTTCACATTACAAAATACTTTGGGTCGCAGTGGCGCAATCGGCTAGTCCTTCATCTTAGAGTCTCATCTGATCTGACGGATCACAGGTGAGTCGGTTCAAACCCGGGGCAAGCCAAAAAAAGAATTATTTCATCCTCGAATAAATTAAAGAATAAATCAAAGTACTGGAAGTGATCTCGACATATCTCGCACTAAATCTGTTCTCACTTCGTCAAATAGCCGACTCAAACCGAAACTTACGGACTTTGCGTTAAGCAACTTTGGGACATTCCTGAGCGTGGCGAATCCTTTACTTGGCGCTTCGCCCAAGTAATAAGAACAATCAGCCAAGGACACAAAAGGAACCACAAAGAGACTTTTTTTAAAAATGTGCTCTCGGAAGGAGCCCTGAGTAGAGGAAACTGTTTTTCTTAAGACATTCGCAGTTTTTGCCAGAAATTGGCTGCGTGTGTTTACCGAAGTGTCCCGCTTAATAACGAGGTATCTCAAATCTAAAATTGACCGTACATGGTGTTAAGCTCACGGCCGAATAAGTTCACAACTCGGAATGCGTACTAAAAACCTGTTTTTTTTTTTAATGACTTTAATTGTACTTGACAGCAATTTGGCAAGCAACAATATAGCTGTTCTACCCGAAGGAGTTTTCGCCAACTTGACATATTTGCTGCAGCTGTAAGTGGAGGGGTCTTCCAAAACGATTGATCTAATCTACCATAATATATAGTTTCTATTGACCGTACCATTAGCAACCCAAGTAGACGCACTAAGGGGCTTGAAATGCCAGATTCTCTCGTCTAGCTCACAGCTTTCATGGCCTTACTTAAGGGAATCTGGATTCCGGATGCGGGACATTTTGCTTGAGAAATCGAGAATCCTAGGCTTTAGAAACCTGAATACAACATACAGCTCAATTAGTCCGGAATCCCACCAACTATTGGAACCCGGAATCCAAATTCTACTGAAACAGAATCCGGAATCCACGGTGTGGAATGCAGACTCGAAGGATGTCTTGGATTAGTCCTTACACTTACCACCGATTCTTTGTCATCAATTATCATAAATTATCACAAGCAACTTGATTAATCCAGTGTTAGAATTGCATTAATTGCATTGTGTTTAAGCTAACTGAAAGGAGGGACTACAATTCCGCTTTGAAATATTAAGGTAACACACAGCCAATGATTTCAATCAGTGTACGGTCGAATGATCTTTGCCTTTTTCCCTCTAAGCCTGTGTCTCCCTTTGCTGAAGCATATTTTTGCGTCTCTTTTAATGTTCAACAGGGATTTATCTTTTAACGCTATCAGCATTCTTCCAGACGGCGTGTTTTCTAAACTGAAAAGATTGCAGACTCTGTACGTTTAACATAAGGTTACTTCAGACCAATTAGAGGGCCATTTTCGTTGTAATTTCAGCATCCATGCAATTTTTAAGTCCTTAATTGTATGGAATATACGGTTTTGGCTCTACACTTGTCCTTGTTTTAAATTTTATTTTTCCCTCCTCCAAACTTGCTATCATACATATCATATTCAAAAGCAAAGGAAAGTACAATGAAAGCAAGATTATAATAGAGCCATAGGAGATAAATTGCATATTGCACGTGTACGATAGGCCATTTCCCAGTAGATACAAATAAAATATAAAATCGTCGATGACATTCATTTACTATGAACATTTGGTAAAGAGAAATTAAAGCGTTGAAGCTCATTATATGGCAGCTCTCCACAAAGAAAATCCAATCAATATAGAACAATCATTAACCGAGGTGGGGGTGGCTATTTACCCAGCCGCGAAGCCACCGACACTGAGGTGAATAATTGTTTTAGTATATACTAAAACAGTGAGATAATTGAGCACGAAAATGATGGTTTTTAACTTAATGTTTACTGTTACCAACGATTACGATTTTGGCGCGCAATGACCGAGAGGCAGTCGCGTTTTCTTGCCGACAAATAAGACTTTTGAAGGCATTTGTTTAGCTCTTGCGAGGAAATGTCTTCAAAGGAGTTGTGAATTCTTTTTGTATTTGAAACCATTCTGTTAAAAAGTTTTAAATGTAGTTTGAGACTTATTTATGAACATGTCAGCTAAATAAAGTAAGGCAAGACTTAATTTGTGTTTGTAAACAAAAAACGTTTTCACCGATTTCATCTATAAATTCAAGTCAAACATGCAAAGCCTTACCTGTTAAACTTCCAAACCAAATCTCGCCACCTTCTTCGTGTATTTCGGGAACAGCCTGTTTGATTATTTGTGAAACTTCTTTGTTTGTTACAGCACCAAACCGGGAAGCCGTTTTGCACTTATTAACTTACGCGAGTTTGGCGTCGCTCGCTCGGAGGAGCCGGAGGTGAATCAGCGAATAGCACTGGATATGCGGAGTAGCCAATCAGAGCGCGAGAAAAACGCTATCCACTGTTATAGTATATACTAAAAACGACTATTTCAGATATCATTCATTGGATAAGTAAATAATGGACACTTATTTTCCGCAGTAATTTGAAATCAAACGCTATTACAGCGCTACCTGAAATAGTCTTCATGAACTTGAGGAGTCTCACTTCACTGTAAGTTCCAGTGCACTCTAGTAAGTCTTGTAGATGATGGAAATGCTCTATTTGACTCCTATAATGATCACAAGAACCTAAAATTGCAAATGAGAGGTTCATTTGGGCTGCAACACATCATCGCAACGCGTGGCCTAAATATAGAGACAGTGGTAAGACACAGCGGGATGCTACCCTAGAAGATATTGGCTCGTGAAAACCAGAAATTGGCCTTGTATATGAGTGTTCCGGGGTATGACTCTTATATGTTAATGACCATTGTAACTATCTTCATCAATAAAACATTTGCTTAGTCTAGTAGAATGTCATCATTATTACCAACGTAACATAATCATATCGCGTCATAACTGTCCAAGAAAAGAAACTTTTAACAACTTTTATTACCTTTCTGTCAGTCATTTTTGATTACTTTGTTTTTCCACAGGAGTTTAGAATCAAACGCTATAACAGCGTTACCTGAAGAAGTCTTTGCCCATTTGAGTGTTCTAACTTCCCTGTATGTAAAAAGCTTAACTTGTTGTATAAAAGAGAGAATTTAAACCTATTCAGACCGAGGGGCGTTTGGCCCACCCCTTCCTCCCCTTGCTAAAGTACTGAATAATTTCAAAACCTTTAAAGCCATAACCACCAAACTTAGCGAATTTTCCTAAAAATTAACTTGAAGCATTTTAAAGTCGTTGTGGCTTATACGGCAACGTTGACGTTGCGATGGTAACCGAGTTTCCACAGCCATGTTTATTAGAATTTACTTTTCCCTTGTAAAAAGGATTTATTTTTATTTTTACTCGTTAAATTAAATCGTTACGCTTCATTTAGCAACGTTTTATCCAATGTATCATAATGGTTAGTGTTATCCAGGGTTTTTAGTGATTGATTTGAGAAAGGAGCCCTACCCGGTCGCAGTAAGCAAACGACACCCGTTCTGAAGGGAGTTAAACTATTGCCTCTTCTCTCAAGTAGTTTTGTAATTATCATGAATATTATAATAATTCACAATATTTTCTGGCTGGCCTAACTAACCTATTTAATGTTCAAAGAATCACTAAACAGTAGGGACGTGCAATTTATAGCTTGTATAAAGGGAGAAGTGTGTAGTGTAGTGTAGTGTAGTGGTCAGGTAGGGAGGGACATTGAAAGTGATTAAAAGAAAGTTAAAGGAGGAGAAAGAAAGAAAGCTTAACAAAGAATATGTGCCGATGTGACCTGTACGTCGATGTGCTGGCCAGACTAGCCTACTGTATGTGTAAAGTATCACTTAACAGAATGGTACAATTTTTAACTTGTATAAGTTGAGAATATGTACTATAGTGATGAGGTAAGGACTGACATTGAAAGCAACTAAAAGAAAGCTAGAGGAGGGGGAAGAAAAGAACGTTCAACAAAGAGTATGTGCCGATGTAATATGAGTACTAAACATGCCACATTTAATATATTTTTTTCCAAAGGTATTTGAGTTCAAACGCTATAACCGCGCTACCTGAAGGAGTCTTCGCCAATCTGAGTAGTTTAACCAAGCTGTTAGTAAGATACTTGTGACTTAATAATAAGGTCTGGCTGTATGTAATGTTACTGATTACGGAAAAGTAACGCTACCTCCATGTCTTGTGTTACGCATTTTGCGCTTGTATGTACCTGTATACAGCTATTTCGAGAAAGGTTGTCCACAAAAATGTGCACGCGACAATCCCGAAAGGTAATATGGAATGTTGGTCAATACACTGTTCCTGGCGTGCTGAGCTGTCGAACCTACTTTTGTTGCTTTCCTTTAATACTGGCAAACAGACGTCCAAGGTCTCTCGTGCCATTCTTGCACATTTCTTCGAAGAACAGTGAACTCAAAACCACCCACAATCCCTTTCGGGATTGTAGCGTGCACTTTTTCCAACAACCTTTCTCGAAATAGCTGTATGGACCAGCTACCGCTACTAATGCGAGTATTTGTCATCAATTCATCAATTTAATTTGTTAAAGGCATTCTGCTAGTGACTGTACTGTGATGACCAGTTGCCAACACTCCTAATGACCGTTTAGGGGCTGAGCGAGAGATTGGGTCGATGTTTTCTCGCAATGCGACATGGAACTGGTTTTTTGCGAGGAATTTCTGCGCAACCTATCACTAGCAAATAAAAGGAAAGTTGGAATGCCCAAAACAGTCCCAAAGAGCAACTTGACAGGCAACTGAGCAAGTTTAAAGGGCAAACCCAAGATAGTATAATCAAAAATCGCTTTAAAGTTCTGTTAATTAACCACTGAATTTTTTCAGTCCACAAAAATGCATGCCGGCGCCTATCTAAACTAAGGGGCTGTTTACACGGAGGTAGGAAGATCCAGGAAGGTGGATTACCCTAGTGCCATATGTTTTCTGCATTCGGTTTACTTACAAAGAGTTCTACTTGTCCCTAGCACTAGGATATTCCTATCTGCGAGATAGTAAGATCCAAAAAGTGCTGCGGGTCGTTCAGTGGCTAATCACGGCAATAAAAGCCAACCATTTCGTTTGAAAAGAAATACCAGAAGCAGTGCTGTAAAACTGGAGGAGGCCAAACAAGAGCTACAGGAATCTTACGATCGAGAACAAGAGAAGTATGTGAATGAAAAGATTCATGCAATTACTGACGCTATACAACACCAAAAATCTGGTCTTGCATGGGAAACGGTAAACGAGTTCACAAGAAGAAACGGCACAAACAGGGGTCGAATAAAAGCCAAAAGTCCTGAAGACCGTGTCAGTAAATGGAAGATACACTTCTCAAACCTGCTAGGTAAACCACCCAGTGTCACAATAAAACCAACTGCTTCCATAATACATGAACTTCTTCCCATCAACACGGATAACATAACCATGGAAGAACTGGTTAAAAGTATCAAAGGTTTCAAAAATAACAAAGCACATGGTCTCGACAACATACCAGTTGAAGTCTGGAAAGCTGGTGCCTTAAATCAACAATTGCTTGACATCTGCAACAAAACATTCAATGGTGACCGACCGAATATTTGGGTTAAAAGTGGAATAATACCCCTACCAAAGAAAGGTGACTTGGGTGACACAGGAAACTATCTTGGTATATCCCTAACTGTCACAGCCGCGAAAATCTATAACAAGATTCTATTAGATCGAATAAGACCTCATCTGGATCCTCTGCTCAGGGTGAACCAAAATGGATTTCGTACGGGTAGATCTACACTACCGCAAATTTTAACTCTGCGTAGGCTCATAGAGGGAATAAAAGAAAAACAGCTTCCTGTAATATTGACTTTCGTAGACTTCAGTAAAGCCTTTGATTCGGTACATCGTGGGAAATTGATGGAGATCTTGAAGGCATATGGAATTCCAACAAAGATAGTGGATGCCATCAGCATACTCTACAAGGACACCGAAGCACAAGTGATAACTCCTGATGGTGATACGGAATTCTTTGAAATTCTTGCGGGAGTTCTGCAAGGAGACACACTCGCACCTTTCCTATTTATCATAGCCCTGGATTATGCCCTTAGAGAAGCTACAAGAGAAACACACACTGGGTTCACGCTTACACCACGGCAGAGCTCCCGTCATGTAGCAACATACATCACCGACACTGATTTCGCGGATGATCTTGCCTTAATTTCTGACTATCTTGAAGAGGCACAACTTCTCTTATTAAGACTGGAGGTTGCTGCGAAAACAGTGGGTCTGCATGTTAACTACAAGAAAACGGAATACATGCTGTACAATCAACCTGTAGGTGATCTTGTCACACTGGGAGGGAACAAATTGAAGCAAGTAGATAACTTCAAATACCTTGGTTCGTGGATACAATCCAGTGAAAAGGACATGAATATAAGAATTGGACAAGCTTGGAGTGCACTCAACAAAATGATGAAAGTGTGGAAATCAAACCTAAAAAATCATCTCAAAATAGGTTTCTTTCGGGCCACAGTTGAAAGTGTACTGCTTTATGGTGCTGAATGCTGGACGATGACTGGAAAGATGAGGAATAGACTAGATGGTACGTATACAAGAATGCAGAGCAGTTCTTGGAGTTTCCTGGAAGGAGCATAAAACCAACAAAGAACTGTACGGCAACCTTCCTAAGATTACAGATACACTGATGATCAGGAGGCTGCGGTTTATAGGACACTGTTGGAGAAAAAAGGATGAGGTGATAAGTGATCTACTACTCTGGGAACCAAAGCACGGCTCAAGAAAGAGAGGAAGAGCAGCATTAACATACGTAGACCAGCTGCAAAAATGATACTGGTTTGAGCATTGCTGAACTGAAGAACATCATGGAAAACCGGAAGGAATGGATGAAGCTAGTTAATGGAATTCGAGTTCGCTCGAAATAAGCAAGCAAGCATTTCCTTTGGCGTTATCACGAGTTGATTATTCTCACGTGATAACTCTGCTAAAATGTACGTATTACTACGCTTTTCAAAGACACGCAAATTCTGAAGTTCAAAAGCCAACTTGCGTTTGCGTTTCTTCACTGCCGTCAATCATCTTAGCGTTCCTCTTAAGAAAGAGCAGTTTACTTCAACAAGTTCAAAATTTCATGGTTTGTGATTGGTGGATTTCGATCCGTTTTTGTGAATTTCTGTGTATCAAGGTTCCTTGCCTGGGCACCACACGGACTAAAATCTCTGCATGTAAACCCAACGAAAAATTGTTCCACCCTCTAGGATTTTCCTGGTACTGGGATCTTCCTCCCTCCATACAAACAGACCCTAAGCTCACATGCAGCGGAAACTTATACATATACTGGCAGCATCATAACTGCTTAGTGAATAATAGGAGAAGAATATTTCAGGAAAGCAAAAAAAAAAGTTAACGTAGTCGGTAATTGGACTACCATTTTTTTTTTATTCACAGGTCCATAGAATCAAATAAGATAACAGTATTGCCAGAAAGAGTATTTTCCAGCCTCATAAATCTTCAGGAACTGTAAGCCATTACATGACACTACTATTTACCTTCTTAACACTGATTTGCATTCAGCTACGAACGAGTTTATTAATGCGTTATTTTCCCATTTTCTTTACCCGCTAATTTCGAGACCAACTCGACTTACTTCGTACAGCGCCACCCAGATTGATAATATTTTTACTAACAATATTTCTGCCTTGTGTGACAATGGACTCATTATTAATGACCTGTCCGACCATTTACCAATCTTCACACTCTGTTACACTGATGCTCATTCTTCAACAATTAAGCCTAAGGAAAGTGTTGCCATTCGCAACTTCTCTAGTCAGAATATTAATGCATTTAACAACCTTTTGTGTGAATTCGATTGGAATTGTCTAATTTATGCTGATGCTAACGCCGCTTACAATGGGTTCCTACAAAAATATACTGAATTTTATAACAAGAGTTTTCCGATAAAGTTTTGTCAAGGGAAAAACCTAAAAACTCTGTATAATCCGTGGCTTACAACTGGAATCTTGAAATCAATCAAAACAAAGTCTAGGCTGTATAAATTGTTCTTAAGGAAAGCAAGTCATAAGCGTGAATCCAGCTATAAGTCATTTAGAAATAAGCTAACTTGTCTTGTTCGTATCGCCAGGAAAAGTTATTATGACAACAAATTGGATAAGGCTAGATCAAACTTAAAGCAAACATGGAAAATTCTTAATGAAGTGATCAACAGGCGTGTCACTAAATCGCCGTATCCTGCAAGCTTCACCAAAAATGAAATGGAAATTAGCAATCCTACTAACATTGCCAATAAATTCTGTGATTACTTCACCAATATAGGGCCAAATTTGGCGAGCAAAATTCCTTCCACAAATTCGTCACCCAAGGATTTCTTAAGCAGCGCTCTTTCCGAATCCATTTCACCGCAACCACTAACGGTCGGTGAATTAAACAATATTGTTAAATCGTTCAACGCCAACAAAGCTCCTGGACATGATAATATATCCATGAAGATAATTCATCGGTCTTTCCAAAATATTGCGCAGCCTCTTGTAACCATTATAAACACTTCGTTGTCTACTGGTGTGTTTCCTGAATCTCTCAAAATGCCAAAGTGATTCCAGTTTCTAAGGCAGATGACCCAACACTTTTTAGTAATTACAGGCCAATATCAATTCTTCCAGCCTTTTCTAAACTCTTTGAAAAAGTCATGTACAACCGACTGATTAATTTCTTAAATTTGCATAATGTTTTATACTCGAAACAATTTGGATTCCGTAATAATCATTCGACTGCATTAGCGTTAATTGACTTGATCAACAACATATCTTCAGCTATCGACAGAAATGAAACAACTTTAGGCATCTTCTTAGATCTTTCTAAGGCGTTTGGTACTATTAATCATGAAATATTGTGTCAAAAACTGCAACACTATGGTATTCGGGATACTGCTTTGGCGTGGATCAAAAACTATCTTGACGATCGGACTCAATTTGTCCAGTTTGGGTCCCATCGATCTTATCCGAGGAAAATGTTATGTGGCGTCCCGCAGGGCTCAATTCTTGGACCTCTTTTGCTTATTATTTACATTAATGATCTTCCTAATGTCTCTAGTCTCACTCAATCTTTACTGTTTGCTGATGACACAAGAATCTTTTGTTCCCATAAAGATGCCAATCACCTCGTTTCTATTGTTAACAATGAACTTGCAAAAATAATTATTTGGCTTAAAGTGAATAAGTTATCTTTAAATCTGACTAAAACAAATTTTATGATTTTTCATCCAAGGCAAAAGAAAGTCAATGTTAATGTCCCTCTTACTCTGGAAAATACCGTGATCAAGCAAGTCACGGAGACAAAATTTCTAGGTGTTCTCATTGATCAGCATCTCTCTTGGAAACCACATATTGATTTCGTCTCACAAAAAAATTTCGAAAAGTGTGGGAATTATTGCGAAAGCCCGCTTTTACCTATCATCCCAAACTTTGATGACCTTGTATTACTCCCTTGTATATCCTTTCTTAACATACTGTAATGTCGCCTGGTCCTCCACCTACTGTTCCAACCTAAACTGTAATTACCTTTTGCAAAAGCGTCTAGTGCGACTCATAACAAAAGCTCACTATCTAGCAAATACCGCCCCTTTATTTAGCCAGCTTAAAGTCCTTGACATATTTAATATTAATTCATTTTCTGTCGCTACCTTTATGTATTCTTATCACCATAATCTTTTGCCTAATAGCTTTCATGACTTGTTCTTAAGTAGTAATCAAGTCCATCAATACGAAACTCGACTAGCCTCTCAGTATAGACCTCATTTTTGTAGAGCAAATATAAAGCAATTCAGTATCCTTTACCGAGGACCTAAAATCTGGAATTCGTTGCCTGTTTCACTAATTAGCTCTCCTTCTATATCTGTTTTTAAAAAAAAATTAAAGAATTATCTCACTGATAGCCGATCTGTCGTTTAATTTTCTTATCTTGCTCACTCTGCACTCAGCCATGAACTTAGTTCACTAGGTAGTTGAAGGAAGCTTATTAATATAAGCTTCAAGCTTCGTTAGGCTTCCTTGTCACATTAATTTTATAATTTAATTAACACCTTTTGTTCATGCTGTGTAAGGAATTGTGAGTGACTAAATAAATAAAATAAAAAAATATATATACTTGCTTATTTTTTGGCTCTTGGCCTCTACTTAAGAAAACAATGAAAACAGTCTTTTTTTCGATTTTCAGGAGAATATCGTCAAACGAGATAACGGGATTACCGGAAAGAGTATTTTTTAGCCTGGAGAAGCTGCAATTCCTGTTTGTATACCTTTCTCCTTTTACTCCTCCTGAGAATTTGCGCTTCATGGCAAACAATTCGTGATACGCACGCACAATGAGAGTTGACACTTAATAAACATTATAAAGGGCATTTTGCATTAGAGAGGGAATTAAAACCAGGAACTCCTCAACTTACATCCTTAATCGGTCAAGACAATCTTTTTTCTGAGTGCTTAAGACAATCATAATTTTTCTTGCAAGATGCACACACTTCCGTAATGTATTTCCCAAACTGAGAAAAAAGAAGCGTTCCCTAGCAACAGGAGAGATCACAGAAGGCACATCATCCTAGCACCATACGCTTTCTTTGTTCGGTTTCCATGCAAAGGGTTATGATTCCGTCATCGATGTTCATTTTTTTGTGGTTATTTACTCGGATTTATGTGCGTTAACATACCATGGCCTGTCACAGGGGCACCCAACGACTGTTTTCGGTAAAACACAGAGAAGCAAATATTGCCCACAATTTTCTGTTGCTTGAGAACGGTTAAAATTTTCGAAGCTTATCTAATGAATTTACTACGAGTTTCTGAATTATTAATTTTTCTCATTTCACTTTCAAGTTAGGTTATTTTTCGTAGAGAAAGGAAACCTAAAATTTTCGGATTCAAAAATGTGATGGACAGACACTCAGGAGCAACCAATGGCTGTTTTCTGAAAAATGACCGTTCGGGGAAGCAAATATTGCGTAGAATTTTCTACAGCTTGAGGATGGTTAAAAGTTTCTAAATTGCCTTTCCACTCATGTTCAATTTTCCAAGCTTATCTAATAAATACCCTACGATTTTCTGAAGGTTAATTTTTCACATTTCACTCCCCACGTTAAGGTATTTTCGAAGAAAAAGAAACCTGAATTTTTCGGATTAAAAAATGTGATGGAGAGAGGAATCACGAAAAAATTGCACTTTCGTAAAAAGTTAAATTTCATCTAAAATTTTTGAGGAAAGAATACGGAAGCACTTGCAATTTCGAAAAGACTCAAGTTCCCCTAGCATGACAGAACAGATACAAATTTTAGAATGCACTTCTAGAGATCTAAAGTGTTTTCAATGTATTTATGAGGAAAGCGTCCTTGGTTGCCCCTGAACACTGAAGGCCTTGCAACTGTAATTTCAAGAAAACTCACGTTCCCCCAAGATGACTGAATAGATATAAATTCTATAGCGTTGCCTAGAATACATTTCTAAAGATATAAAAGTACTCTGGATACGCAAATAGTGTTTTTAATGTATCTAGGAGGAAATCGTTGGGGCCCCTGCTGTCATCCAGTACTAAACATTTTTCAAGGGCTCGGCATAAATTTTTATTTTTAATCTGATGATTTCATTAATTGTTTGACTTCTTCGAAAATGTTGGTGTGAAAGAAATTATTCTAAACTTCAGGTTGCTTGGCAGAACTGTTGTTTTTGTCATAATTAGTATCTGCTTTCTTTATGTTAGTTTATTAAATCTCTTTTCAAGATAGAGTAGTGGATTAAATAAGATATTTATTATATTTTTATTTTTGATAGTTTGATTAGAATCCCTATTTTTACGTTCGTTTTACTTTACTTTATACACTTTCATGATTGCTTCCAGTTAGCACTACCTACATGTTTCAGTCGGCATATCATCTTAAAATATTTTATTTGTGACGCTTAAACAAGTGAAATATTCTGTGTATACGTCTGAATAAGTCAAACCTCCATTAGCTTCAAGAAATCTACGTTAACAGTTTTTTTAAAGTCCATTCTAACCAAGATAGGTCTGATTTAGACAATGCTTTTGTTCACTTGACACAAAGTATCCTGTAATGTCCTATGAAAACCTGTTTTTTTTTAAAAATAAGTTAATGACATTTTCAGTCTCAAAAGCAGGTTTTTACCAAACCTTAGGAATGTCAAAATACAAATGGTCTGTTTTGCTTCTGCAGGTATTTGTCGTCAAACAATATTACATTCCTGCCTAAAAGAGTGTTCTCCAACCTAGCATATCTCTTCTACCTGTACGTAAGATCAGTTAACCCCCCTTAAGCTTAACTATTCTTTAGCCTCTAAGGGCGTGCAGCAACTAACAGCCAATTAAAAAAAAGAACACACCGAATATGCATGAGGATAAAATCACTAATATCTAGGTAGAGAAAGAGGTTGAACGTTGAACAATTTGATTCTCCTTTTCGATGCTGTGAGGAATGCTTAGACAGCTTTGCATTTCTCAGCAAGTTCAGGAGATAAAGGGATGTTTAGTCAACTGAAGCAGACATTCTTCAAAAAGCACATGTCATCCGTCGAGTTGTATTCTTGATGTTCTTGTTGTGTTCTCAGGCAATATTCCGTACGGCTATTTTTCCTTCGCAAAACGTGTGACTTCCACATTGAAACAACGCAACCTCGTCCCTAGGCTTCCCTATAGAGCGTTTTCACTCACGTGGCCAGCATCTATGCAAATTTATTAGAACAAAAGAAAGCGTTTACAGAAGAAAAGAGTTTTACTCCCTAAGGATTGGCTTGGAACACCAACATGGCCGCCGTGACGTCATGTGGAAACGCTCCGTTTCCCTTTGCTATTAACGTCAGGTTTCCGATATCGCAAATGTCTTCCAAATTTGGTCAAGGCTAGCTGATTATGAAGAATTAGCCGTGGGATATGAGCCAATAAGAAAAGGGAATTAATATATTATGAATAAATAACAAGAGTTTTTTTAGGTTTTCCTGTACATAGTACTGTAAATTGTAATTTGGGTTGTACAGTTTCTGTTAAATGTCTTCACTACATTAATAGTAGGAAATTATTGACCTTGTGTTTTCCTTAGGTATCTGGGTAATAACAATATAACAACATACCACGAAAGTGTGTTTGCTAATCTGAGAAGACTGGTCATACTGTAAGCAAAAAAATATCCATAGTTAATCACAGTGTGATAAAAAACTTTCAAAGAAAGAAATGGCGCTATATAACGTGCACTTGTGACCATAGACTTCTTAGATCAGTGTACCCCACCGGCCCCACCCCTGGCCTAACCCAACATTTTTCCAAAGTGAGAAGTTTCTGGTAATGTTGGTGTTAGGGTAAGGGTAGGTAACAAAAATAGCCAGCATGTTACGCAAATCCATAGGTCAATTATTATTATTATTATTATTATTATTATTGTTATCATCCTCCCTCATTTTAAACTTTCTTTTGCAGTACACTTGGTTGTCAATAGAAATTTTCCACTTTCGATTGAACAATTATACTAATAATATTTAAAAAGATTTAGATATTTGCCGCAATTTAGAAGAGAAAGACGTTAATTCTTCTTTTGTTACTCAGTTTCAATGGCTTAAGAGTAATGAACAAATATATACTTTAAAAGGTAGGTTGAGTTTGATCGTCCGGGTGAACGTAGTCCTGAATAGGACTGTTGTTGTTGAAAGTGATTGACGTTTCGTTAACCTGTGTGCGGTAGTCATCTTCAGAGTCAAAGTATAGGACAGTTGTTGTTGACAGTGACTGACGGTTTGACAACCTGTGCGGTAGTCATCTTCAGAGTCAAAGTCTTTGACTCTGAAGATGACTACCGCACAGGTTGTCGAAATGTAAGTCACTGTCAACAACAACAGTCCTATTCAGGACTACTTTCGCCCGGGCGATTAAACTCAACCTACTTAATTTTGCAGTGACTCTTGGGTTCAAATCTTTCACAGTGTATAATTTAGGTTAAAAATTTGTAAGGTATTTTTTTATATTACCCCAGTTTTTGAAGTAAAAGCAATCCGTTTTCCTACAGGGAATTACATTCAACAAATATAACAGTTTTGCCTGAAAGACTGTTTTACAATCTTTACAATTTGAGAGACCTGTAAGTGAAAAATGTCCCAAAGTAATAAGTTCTGTGATCCTATTTATGCAAAAGAGAGAACCTGTGAATTCCGATTCACATTCATCAAGGTTTAATCTAATATCATAGAGAGGTTTTTCTCCGGGTACTCCGGTTTCCCCCTCTCCTTAACACAATTAAATGTAAAAGTTGCGTCTATAACTGTGATGATCTTCTTTCGTATAATTCTTTACCCCGCCATTATCATATATGATTTTCATAGATTTATGACCTCATCATCATCCGTTCACAGGTTTATAACGAACCAATTCAACGACCTGCTCCCAGTTGGCTCGTTAGCTCAATTGGTAGGGCGCTGCACAAGCTTTCTTTTCGCAACTGCAAAAGTTGTGTCTATAACTGCGATGATCTTCTTTCATATAATTTTTCACTCCGCAGTTCTCATATATGATTTTCATATATTCTTAACTTCAATCAATTACATTGTTTAACAAGTCGTGAAAAGATTTATTATAAAGCGCGACAAGCAGAGCGAATTAGTATTAGTTACTATTAGTCCTTATTTCCATTGCTCAACATTTGCATATTACCTTTGAATTTTTGTTGTAAAACTGAACGATAGTCACTCTCCCGCTTTCTACATGCTCTTTTAATAGGAAATTGTCCTCAAACAAGATCACAACGTTGCCTGAAAAACTGTTTGCTAATCAAATATATCTTCGGCACCTGTAAGTAAAAACATAAATTGAGATGCTTCATCAGAAACAATTTTAGGTGAGGCTACAATCTTAGATCACATAGAGGGAAAGTCTCGACTCCTCATGACATTCATTCGAAATCTATGACGAGGAAATGGCGCGTTTTGTCCTTTGGGCGTCTTCATTCTTGTTGCGGGAGGAGAAGAAGGTTTTTGCATTCAGTTTTGTTCCCTCTAAGATTGTTTGTGTGAAAGGATGCTTTTTGTCTATTGAGTAGGGTGTTATCTGCAGAAATCGCAGTTATATTCTTCGAATCATATAAGAGAAGGGTTGATATATTTGTTTAAATTAGTTGAAATCTAAATTTTTCAAGCTTGTAGAATTCACATCCCACATCTTGGCGACAAATTATGGACGATTTTTAAAAATATTTTATTTTAAAGAAACTGCGATAAAATATTACTTAAATCCAAAGGAAGAAACAATATGGATTTGCACAATTTTTTCTTTTAGCAAATATATTGCAAAAATGCAAAAACGTAGGAGTAAATCTGGGTCAAACATGGTAAATGCCACATTTGCCTATTTGTTTACACCCCGTGTTTTTTGGTACGCATATGTGGAATTTACCATCTTCGCATTTTGACGACATATTTACCATGAGCAAATTTGTGCAAATCCATTTTTTCGTCCAGTGATCTATTCTAGTACGAAGCCTGGTTTTCTTTAATGATGCAAACATCGTAAATCCCAAAGTGATGCGAAAAAATTAACTCATAAATGCCAGTTGTTGGAATAACATGTGGAACATGGTTAAGAATGTTACATGGCATTTCTTTCGCTACAAGACACGTAGAAAGACTTGTCACTTTTTCGTTATCCTTTGATTAATAAATAGTTTTTACATACTTAGATATTCCATTTCATTCACAGGGAATTGTGGTCAAACAAGATAACCAGACTGCGGGAATCAATATTTGTCAATCTCAGAGATCTCTTTGTACTGTATGTGCTTTTTCTTTTTCTTGTTCTTCTCTCTCTGTTTTTATATGTTGTGACAGTTTGTGATGCATAGAATTTGTGTAAGAAATGAATTTATAATCGGTTGTAACCCTATTCAGACAGAGCTTTTTTGCTTCCTGCGACGGGGTGGAGGGGAGGCTCCCCTAGATAACTTCAAAACCCCTCATGATAGGGCCGCTGAAATTACACAGAATAATGCACTTATCAATTCCAACATTTAGGCATAACTTGATTGACACAATGACGCAATCCGACGTCTTTATGACGTCATATCGCTGAATTTATTGGCAAAATCTAAATTCCCCTCAAAGTAGCCATGAAGCGTAAAATAAATGGCAAGGTGTTTCATAAAATAGAGAAGTTGGTTGACATCTAAATATCTTAGACAAGATCAGTGATGCCATGATGACGTCATTTAGTATTTAAAAAGAATTTTGAACCATTCGCCATCTTGAATGCGCCATTTTGACTTAATTAGGTGCATAACGTTTTAATCAAAAATAAACATTCATCATGAATTTAAGAAAACAATACTCAATTAACTGTAAAATAAAAACCATAGCAAAAAAAATGTAAATTTTGAAAAACATGGCTGTCAAAACTCGGTTTCCATGGCAACGATAAAATATTGACATACTCCTCACGATGACTTAAAAAATTTCTTTAGATATATTTTAGGATAAAGTTGAATAACTTCAAAACCGTTGCAGTTATGACCACCAAACATCACTGCTGTTGTTAAAGAAAATTTATGTTGTGTTAGCCAGCTTCTTGACTACCAAGTATTTTACGCTTTATGTCTTCTTTGAAGAAAATTTGGATTTCGCCAAAAAATTCAACAATATGACGTCGTTATTCCCAGAAGTTAGAATATTCTGTGTAATTTTGGTGGCCTTAGCACGAGGGATTTGGAATTTATAGAGGGGGGACTCCGAGGCTCTTCCCCTCTCTTCAGAGGAAGAAAAGAGGCCGACCTGAATAAGGATAACTTTCTCGCGAGGCGGAGGGGCTTCACGCCCCTCTCCTCGATCTGAATAAATGTAGCTACACTTTGGCCCAAGACATTGGTAGTTTTTCTCGTAAAAATGCTGATTTAGTTAGGGTGGGGGGGGGGGGGGGGGGGGGGGGGGGGGGGGAGACAAAGAAAAAAAGGCAATAAGAATAAAGAAAGGGATGTTAGGAAACCCGAGTTGTAAATTACATTTTATACCAGTTTAATTTATAAATGTACTCCTGTATTCTGTGTTTTTTTTTAATTTAAAAAACAACTCTTTCTTCACCGAATGCAGAAGAATGATCTATAACGCTTTAGAAGTGCTCCCTGCAAGAATTTTTTCCAACCTAGAAAAGCTTCAGACACTGTAAGTGAGCATCTATCAATCTTTTGATTTATTGAATATGGAATGTTAAATGTGCTAGAAGGATTATGATTGAAGGCACGGTTGTATCACTGATAATACCTGATATAAAATATATACAATTATTGACCGTTGAACCTCCCTGTGCGACCACCTCTCACCCATAAGCCACCCACAATCCAAAACTTTAAACTTTTCTAACTCTAGTCTCTACAGGTTGAAGCTCACGTAAACGACCAACGCTAGTAAGCGACGTCTGCGATCATTTTTGAGAGTGGCTGTTTAAAAATTTCTCATCGATTCTCTTACAATTGACCACTTGACGCACGATTTTAATCTTTAATGTGATGTTCGCTACATGTAATGCACTTTGCTTTTAGATCCTATGATCTAGGTACACGAAGAACGCCTGGTGACAACAGGAAAATACACATATTGTAACTCAGTAATTGTATGCAATGGATTCTCTTTCAAGTAGAAGTAGATGTTTCGGGGCCTCTACAGGGAAGAGGTTTCCTGCTGTTCTTTCACTTTACGTATAGGCGACCACTTAACCTTAACAGTCTGGGTGGGGTTTCGACTGTATTTCTGTATGTCGTTTATACTTTCTATTCGAAGTTTTCAGCTCTGCCTTTGAAGGAAAAAAGATTTTCTGCGTGTTTTTTTTTTAAAATTATCATTAACATTTCTGTTTCATTTGTTGCAGGGACTTGACATCAAACTCTATTTCTTTTTTACCGGTCGGAGTATTTCAAGGGCTAAAGAGATTATCGTACTTGTTAGTTGCTTCCAGCTTTAAGCTGCTATTATTACTAAATATAAACGTGGTTAAATTCATTTTATTTCAATATTTACCTGATGTTTCCATCGACATCACCACCATAGAATGCAAAGTGGTGGTTTATTTGTGCAATATATCCCATTTTTAACCTTATTGCATTATTCAAACAAATTTCAGCCGTCACAAACTTCACAAATGGTAAAAGCTAGTAAATAGTTCATTTTGGTCAATGAGGCCGTTATTGTCATTTTAAACATTTCGGGCCTTTTTGTCCTTGGTGGTCATTGTGGGGATTTTTACCATTTTCTCCATTTTTGTCATTTTGGATCATAGTAATAAACGCTAAGGTGGTCATTGTCGGCGTTTTAGTCACTTTGGTTAAAGTGGTCATTTTAGTCCTTTTGATTATTGTGGTCTTTTTGTCCATTTTGGACATTTTGGGTGTTGTGGTTATTGGTTTTACTGTGGATATTGCGGCCGTTCTTTGCATGTTGTGATTGACTGGCCATTTTTGTCCCAATTCCATTTGTGGCTGTTTTGACAATTGTTGCCATTTTGGCTAGCTTGGTCGTCTCGGTCAATATTGTCATGATTGGTTTATTTTGGCCATTTGAGAAGTTTTACCATTTTGGTCGTCTTGACTGTTTTTGAAAATTTTGGCCTTTCCTTCATTTCGGTTATTCTGTTCATTTGGTCATTTTAGACATTTTGGTCATTTTGGTCGGTTTGCTAGGTCTTGGTCAGTTTGGACGTTGTGGTCATTTGGGTTGTCTTTTTCATTTCAGTCATTCTGTTCATTTTGATCGCTTTTCTCTTTTTGGTGATTTTCATCATCTTGGTCCTCTTAGTCACATTGATCATTTTGGTGGTCTTGGTCGTTTTTGCTCTTTTCAATGATTATTTTTTTGGTTTGGGTGATTTTGATCGTATAATGGCCATGCTGGTCATTTTAGTCATTTCATAAATCATTTTATTCATTTTAGGCATTTTTGGTTGTTAGGTTCTTAATGGTCTTTATGGTCATTTTGGATATTAAGGGGGAAAAAACACAAAGAAAATTTCCTTACATCTTGACATCACCTGAGATAATAAAAAAAAATATGTTTACCTTGTTATGTAATATAGCTATATTTTAGTTATCAAGATCAACCAAAGTCTCCTACAATTTCCTGTAGTTTAAGCCTAAGAAAATGTTAAAAATAGTTGGAAAAACAAAGGAAAATTGAAAGACTATAATTTCTCCACGTCCTTTTATTTAATTTCGAACCTATCGTCTGACCCCCTTTTAATATTACATTTAATGTTTTTCTCTTTTTTTCCTGTTTTCAACTTTTTACTACTGCTTTTACCCTTTTTTTGTAAATTAGTTTTAATATTTTTGGGGAGGGCCACAAGTTTACCAGTTCTTAACTGTAATGTGTTAACCTCGGTAAATAAAGTTATTCATTCATTCACAGCATTTACAGCTGAAGTTTAATCATGCTAATTTTTTTACAAGGTTTTACTTTTTTAAACACTTTTTTTGTCTGCATTGCAGATATCTAATGGACAATAATATATCCCATATATCGGAAGAAACCTTCAAATGGAATCCTGCTCTCCGCTTTCTGTACGTAATTTATAATCTGACCAAATTCTGTGCAATTGTAAGTGCTCCCTTTCCCTCCCTTCCACTTCAAACACTTAATTACAAAGATAGACTGTAGTTTTTTTTTTTCGATCTTGAGCATTCAAAACGGACTATTCTATTAATATTAAGTGAAAATGAAGATAAAATAACCTAATTAAGAGTTAGAGACTGACTATGGGTTATTTAGCTGTAAAATAGCGCACATACTGGCTAAATAATAAACGAGGACTCTGTACAAGGCGTAGAAGCAAATTCAAGTGTACTAAGATTCCACGCTCAATCTACAGCCAGCAATTGCGATTATTTGAAAGTTGACACTACGGACCAGAAGTCTCTGATCCTTCATTAAGATCAACAACATGAACAGCTGTAGCTACAAAAGGTTCGATACACATTTTTTGTCCAAATAGCGACGTAAAGAAAGCGAAATATGCTTTCCACGAATTATGATATAAATCTAGTCAAAGTGAAAATAACTCAGGAAGATTTTAAAAAGGGTCGCGAGTGGACTTATATATATATATATGTTAAAATCAGTTGTATTTGCAATTGAAATTCCCAGGTTATCACCTTTCAGGGCTTTGCATTCAGCACGAAGTTCAAATGTAGGAGTGTTAGTGTTAGTTATAAAAAAAGAAAACAACAACAACAACAACAAATAATGCTAACTTCATACCACCATACTTGACCTTTGTGATTCCAAATGTATGTCTGCTACTCTCCTTTTAGACTACTTAGTGGTAATCGCTTGAAAGTACTTCCGCGTAAGGCCATTATCTTAGGGTTTGGACCATATGACTTTGGCTTTGGTGATGTCGACTCAGCTGTTATGTGAGTAAGGAAGTGTTGCAAATATAAAACTAAATGAATCATACCTACAATTGAATTCGGGTCAGCTGCAAGTAAGCTGAAACTTTGCAGGGTGACAGGATTCGGAACTCAATCGTTTAACAATCGTGTGTTTTTGGATTTTCGATTTTAACGGTTTTTGAGGGAAAGTGACGCCATGAGATTGAAAGCAAACATCGATTTTCGAGTTTTGACATAACATGAAAGTATTTTTGAAAAAGCACCCATCAATAAGTTCAAATGTGAAAAGATACTTTTAAATTAGTTTAGCAATTATTGAGCTGTGAATTTCGAATTTTCCGCCATTTTGTAGCTAGTTTTAGAGGCATATAAAGATTAGTGATCTTTACAACCAAATGAACTATCCAAAATAATAACTTTTTCACATTTTAGTTTTCCTCTGAATACTCGCCAAATTTGCATTTCATATGCTTCTTTTTGTCTTAGTTATATATCTTGGCTATTAAAACAAAAATGCTTTGTTTATTTATGAAAAGTTCGGGGAATTCATGTGTCAGTCATTGCATGTCAGTTTATTTGCTTATTGGATTCCTTATGAATAGATAGGTCTTTCTAGTGCTTGAGATAGTTGTTTTTTCTCATTGTAAACAAGGATGTTCTCAGATAATCCCATTGAGACAATCGAGCCGGAGGCATTTAATATCAGTCTTTCTTTCAAGCTACCAATAGCACTGTAAGTTCCTTTAAATTGATCTTCCACTAATAAAATGGCATTGATTTTCAAATTCTAAGTATACTAAGTAGGCTAACATTCTCTTTTGAAGGTTTTTTTTTTGCCGTTTTTAGTTAAAAAAACTCCTCAAATATTTCAGAAATATCTACTGTTTTGAACAATTAGGACACGCGAGCAAGCCACTGAGCCACACACTAATTACCTATGTTTCTTGCGGCGGCAAGAAAATTCCAGAAACAGGTCCGTTAAGGACAGTTTTTTAAGTTTCATAGCCGGAAATAATTCACAGGGAAGAGGAATGTTAGAATAAGGCAGTTTGTTATGTAAGCTTACGTGGTGAACTTCGTTTCTTTATCTCCGTACTTGTCTTAGCCTGAGAAAACAGCGGACATTTGGCGAAGCGACCACTGGTTTCCCGCCAAATGACGTCTGAGAAACGAGCGCAGAAATTCCATACTGATGACGCGTCACTGCCTCTGATTCGTCTTACCGCGTAAGAAATTTTATTCAACCAATCAGAAGCACGACCCAGATCTGGGTAGTGACGTATCGTATCATCAGTATGGAATTTCTGCGCTCGTTTCTCACACGTCACTTGGCGGGAAACCAGTGGTAGCGACGCTAAATGTCGGCTGTTTTCTCAGGCTATACTTGTCTTGTCGATTTCTGATGAAAATGATGCTCTGATTAACAATAACGTTACACCTGTGGCCTTCAACCTTGAATTTTATGCCTGTCGGTTTTATAGACCTCATTCATAACAAATTTTATTTTTTCAGGTATTTTCTACGAACAAGACTGAAGAGATTTTCCCTAAATTCCTTTGTTGGTCTCACTAGTTTTTATTCAAAAACGTAATGCAGTGACTTATTACTTCGTCTATCGTTATTGGTAGTGCTGTTGGTGTTCGCAATTATTGCTACAACCAGTTGCAAAAGTACTTGAGTCACTGTACCGTATTTTGGCATAAATGGCCTGTCCATGATCTTGTGCTTGTGATTCCCCCTCCACCCCTTATCAAAGTTGCTAGCAATACAAGACCATACTCAAAATTGGAGGAACAACTTTGAATGGAAGGGAGGAGTGATGCCGCTATTATATCTCACAGACCTATGACCAGGGGCGATTTGAAGCAAGAAAGGTCATTTTTTGGGAGTGTCTCAACATTTTTGCTGGTTGTAGCATTCGTTGTTTAGCATTAGTTATGGTAGTAGTAATATTAGTATTAATATATTAATATTTATATCATTATTATTTCTATGTTTTTAAAGAACCCCGAGATCTGAAAGAGGGCGAACGGTTTTTAACTACCTCATACGTTCTCAATTTACAATTGTGTATAATAACTATCATTTACAATCTTATCTTATCGTCTTATCGACAGCATGTTTCTGTTACTTTTTCAGATTACTGGACAAAAGAAGGCTAAGAACTCTAAAATTCTCATTAAACGACAAGATTCGCTGCACAATTTATCTGTCAGTATACTAAAAAGTAGTATAGAGCCATAGTGTGACAAACTGATGGAAGAGTACAATTTGCAAAAGTATAGCTTATAGCGTGGTTGTCAATGCAAAAAAAGAAAATGTTGAATTCTTATCACTGCTGTTTAAAAGCTAGGTGCTTTTGATAACGAAAAGGAATACATAAATAAAAATAAATAAATAAATAACGATTTGCAGGTAGCACATCCACATAGTGGTTCTTCGTCTACCTGATTCCTGGTCGAATTGGAATTTGGAAATGTTGGTTTTTGAGGAGAGGGGAAAACCGGAGTACCCGGACAAAAACCTTTCGGAGCAAGGGAGAGAACCAACAACAAAATCAACCCACATATGGCGTCGACGCCGGGATTTGAACCCGGGCTACATTGGTGGGAGGCGAGTGCTTTCACCACTGTGCCACCCTTGCTCCCCAACATGAGGAAATGGCATTTCACATTGTACAGTTATGTGCCATGTGATTATTCAATGTATCTGGATTTTTTCACTTGTTTTTCCTCACTAAATTGTGGAGACGAGTCATCGAAAGAGGCAGCTGCCGATGTTGCAGATTTAAAACTGTTGACGCACTCTATGGTTTTGCTTATCTACTACCCGGGTCTTGTCTTGAATCTGGTACCTTGGCAGTTTCCCTGTTTGGGAATCCCATAATTCTGGCTTTTTTTTACAAAACACGGCGAGTTAAGGAAACTTTCAACTATCATTCCCGTATTATGCTGTTTTCTTTGACTCACAATTATGCTAAAACGTTGCTACTTAATCAGCTCAGAAAGTTTGAAGAAAGAGTAATGTGAAGAGTTTTGCCAGTTGTTGTCGTCAACACCGAATAGAATACTGTCATGAAGCAATCATATGTTGAATGTTACACTAATTTAGACAAGAAAATGAGAGAATACATACCTCTTATTAGCCGAGTTTTCGGCCCGTACTGTAAATTACGGACCGAGTTTCGCGCGGGCCATAAATCGATGGAAAAAAAACGAGGATCCGTAATTTAGAGTACGGACCGAAAAAACGAGGCTAATAAGATGTTTATTATATGGCTTCTTCCTGTTTGGGGGACCGGAAACAGGTGCAGGACGCACAATTTGACAGTCATTTGACAGTCGTCAAAAAGAAAGTTTTTATTGGCACACGAAAACAATAGCACATAACAATAGCTTTCCGAGAAAGTAAAAACAAATTCGCCATGTTGGAAAAGTTTATTCGGTCAAAACTAAGAGCACTGTAAGTTTTAGCTCTTTAATGTAACGCTGGAGTATTTTGGAAACCGGACACTGTCTGTCTAGAAGACGTTTCCGTCTTTCCTCCGTTTGTCCTTGTAAGCAAAACACTGCAAAAGACAAAGAAGCTTTTCAAGGTAAGTTTGTTGTCATTGTCGAAGGATTCGCTCGTTAATTGTTTTTGGGAAAACCTCTCTTTCTGCCAGTTCATTCTCGTCTTCAATTGTGATCTGCGTTAAAATTTTCACTGACTAGAATTCTCTGCGTCGGTGAGGTTACGATTCAGTTTCTACATCAGCTTCGTTCTCATTAAAACAAAGCTAGGTTAAAATTTGGAAAGGCAAAGTCAACATCTTAGTCCTCAGGGTTTACAGACATATTTTAAAGTTTATTCGGTCAAAACTAAGAGCACTGTAAGTATTCACTTGTTAATGTGACGCTGGAGTCTTTTGAAAACTGGACATTGTGTCTGGCTCGAACTTGCCTCTATCTTTCTTTCGTTGGTCTTTGAAAAAACACTGCAAATGGCAAAGAAGCTTGTCAAGATGATCGGGTGCAGGTATGTTTGTTATCATATTTGTCGAACGAATTACTCATTTTCTCTTAGGCAAAACATCTCGAATCTCTGCCAGTAGATTTTCGCCTTCTTAACTGTGTACTGCGATAAAATTTTCAAACACTGACTACTAGAATCCTCTTCGATAAGATTACGAGTTAGTTTCTTCATCGCCTTCGTTCACAAATAAACACTGTTTAAAATTTTGAAGGCCAAAGTCAACATCCAAGTCCTCAAGGTTGACAGGCGTCTTATAACTTTATTTAAACCTTTTTTCCGGGGTAAGAGATTTAGAGCTCCGAAATGAGCATTTTCGTTAAAAATTTTGGTCCGTATAGCAAGTTACGGACCACAAATTGACCAATCGCATGGCGAAAACAGACTCAGCCATATAATAAATGAGATGTACGTCATCCAATCATGACTATACTGGACTATACGGTTTCCAAACTCGGCCTTTTGCCGAGGTGATCACATGACGGTTATTCGATTTCCGTTTTGCTTTCTTTCACATATTGTGTTTCAATTGCAGATACCCATACGAATCTAAGTCGGAGCCTATAAAGGTATTCCAGCTTTATCCCGACGCGTTGGCACCCCTTATCCAAGGTCTTATGGCATCAGGTTTTACACTTTTACCTGCTAATCCTCCAGTACCTCGGCTTTTTCTACCATGCCCAGTGGGAACATTTTCAAACTCCTCCAATCAAGGAACTGAAGGATGTACGCCATGTCCTGCAGGTATAAGGCTTGTTATATATATGTTATTCACCGGCTGGGAAAATAACAAAAAACTTATTCACCTGCCTAGGTCGGTCTGTATTGGGAGAAACTGTGCCCGAGGTCTTGAGTACCGCCCAAGACCGTAGGCCGAGGGCGGTACTCAGACTGAGGGCACAGTTTCTCCCAATACGGACCGACCTAGGCACGTGAATAACATTTTCATTTTTTCCAACTGAGATTCAAAAGTTTGAGGAAAATTTTCCTTCACTCTCCAATCAATGTGTGTTGAAGTAGGACGCGTTCGTGTTGATGAGGCGCGCGATCGATTGCAAACCAAAACAAAACCTTACAACATGATTTTTAGCCCGGTAATTTATATTTTGATACTCATTGCTCTCTTTTAGAATAAAGGAAGGTTTTTGTGTCTTGCTCAACAATTCATAATATGAGTGTCAAACTAGGATAAAAGAACCGACAAGCTTGATACTGAAAGCGCCAGGAAAAAAAATTAAGCAAGGATTTTCTTCGGCTGAATAATTCAAAAATTGCTTTAAGATTAGTTCAATCGGGTGGGATGAAAACTGCACAAAGGCTTTGTAAATATAGCTAATTGCAAATACCAATTTTAAGGTTTTGGATTGAATTCGAATAAAAGAAGGAGATGTGAGTAACAAGTTTATAAACAAAGAAATGAAAACGGTGATAACCGACTGCTGGAAAAGTGATTCGTGTTGTTTAACATTGAAAGTTAAATTCAATCATTGACAACAACTTTTTCTGATAAGTAGAAAACTAGCGGGAAAAAAATTCAATGAAAAACTGCAGAATCTAGATTCATACAGCAAAAATGGAAAACAGAGCAAAAATGTCAAGATGCATAAAGCAAGATTGCAGTACTTACAGCACGGTTATAAAGCTAATGAAGCGACATCATGAGCCACCTGTTTTGCTTTACTTTAGCGGTTTTCCTGGCTGACTTGCTTGATTCTCCCTTCAGATTCTTTGTCTGAATAATAAAATTCACTTTTCCCTAGCTAATGCTAATAATAGCGCAAGTTTTACGAGAAAAATGGTTTGAAAATGACGGTTTTTGCTCATTCACAAACAACAAAGCAACTTTTGAATGAAGCTGCCAACGATTCCGCCTGGGTTAGCGGGCAAGATCGTAAAATACCGCCTGCCTTCGGGACCAATCAGATAACAGGATTTGGAGGATTCCGCCCGCTCGCAAGCTTGGAAAAAATAAATAATCTTATTATATTTCTACAATAGTACGCGCCCTCTGATTGGCTGTTTTCTTGTAATGACCGGGCATTACTAGCTAGGTGTCCGAGGCATATACAATCTGTGTTCAACTTGATAGTGGACATCCTTATGGACATCCATGTTATGATCAATTGACAGCCGTCACAAAGGGAATCCACTGACTAGTGTCACATGACTGTATGACAGCCTAAAGTGTACAACTCATTGAGGTGACGTGTTTTTTAAAGTTATCCGCTGACCAGTTATTGGTTTTAATTGATCGTACGTTCAGGTCCAAACTAGACAGATTTCCTGTCGCATGACAAAAAGTAAAGTTAATATTATAGCAATAATTTAAAGCAAGTTATTATTCGTATAGGTAATAGCATGATTAGTAGTGATATTTGGCATAAATACCACGAGTGATATTTCAAAATTGTTAGACGTAATTTCACGAGCCGTTAGGCGAGTTAAATTTGAGACAATTTTCAAATATCACGAGTGGTATTTAAGCCAAATATATCGTACAAATCATGCTATTATTTGTTTTATACTACTACCCGCAAAAGGTTGCAATATTCACATGTAGATATTTCAAATTAAGCTGAAATAACACTGCTCTAAGCCAATCAAATTGCAGAAATTTCTCATGTAGTAGTATAAATCCATTAATTTCACTTTCACTATTTGTAAGAATAGGTCCAAGTGTTCTCATTTATTCTACGTTACTAATAAGATGCCATTTCGTTTTCTTCGACAAGGGGGATTTTACAGCGACGAAGTAGGATATGTGGGTAGAAGTTGTAAAAAGTGCCCAAATGGTTCTTTCGTTGGACCCGATGAAGCACCCGGGACGCAAGCTGCAGATTGTAAAACTTGCCCTTTAGGTATGTGATCAAATTTCATTGCATTAAATTTTACGATCAAAGTTTACTTTAATTTTTTTTGTCTGCTACTGAGAGACAGCCCGTGCTTTATCGCTAGTTAGTTTTTACTAACCATTTAATTCTGAACGAATTGTACATATCAGTTGTGATAGCCAATTGCAATAAGCTGATTATTAATTTAGCATTAACAGGGTCGAGACAAAATTCCAGCTTGTCATTTTAATTTGGGCGAGAAGATCTCTTTTTGCTTCATGCCCAGGGCCAGTCTTTGCTCGTCTTAGTTAATGACTGTGTTTGAGGACGACTTGAACCTCCAGACCCTTGGCCATTGGCAAAGAAAACTACTACTTGTTCCGGACGTTTGGAGCTTTGACCAATTATTATTGGTAACAGCCACAACCGATAATAAACATATGAGTCATCCATAGAGTAAAAACCTGTAAAAGTCATTCATGCTTGACGTAAGACAGAAAAAAAAAACGCAAAGCCAAAACGAGAAACAATTTCACCCTTTTCATCAAGGTAAACCTGCAAATGGAGAGTAGAGATTAAGGTAATTGATCGTTCTTGTATGTTCCTTTTTTATGTTCTCGTCAGATGTTGAAGTTCATATCTAAATTAAACTAAATTAAATGAGTCAGTCAAATCTGATAAGCTAAATACACTAAGAGGGTGCTTTCAAGTCACATATTTTTAAGTCATGTCTTAATTTCCAATACATGCTGAACTGAGTATCAAAATGCATTAAATTAAATTTGTTTTTCTTGAATCAAGCATACTTAGTTTTTGAAAATGATTTTTTTCGCGTTTGTGTTCGCAGGAACAAAGAGTGACTCGTTTGCTGGACTGCGTGCTTGTTCATGCTTGGAAGGACATTACCGAGTTGACATGTTCGACCAATGCCGTAAATGTTCTCAAGGACTCATATGCCAGGAAGAGTTCGCTACATTGAGACCTGGTTATTGGTGGAGATGGCGAAACACGACTCGTAAGGATCGCTATCAAGTTTTCATAGCCAATCTCTTGTCAAAGTCGGTTGTTGATAAAAGGAATGTTCATTTTCCTCATCTTTTACCATCGCCATACAAGTGCCCAGACGAAAGGTCGTGTAAAGGTGGCTTGGATTCCAGTTGCGAGGAAGGCTACAGTGGACCACTGTGCAGTGTGTGTACTAAAGGACACTATAAGCAGGCACATCAATGTAAAAAATGCCCATCTGCAGCTTGGATAGCAACCCAGCTTGTAATCGTTGCTATCACTATATGTCTCATCATCGCCTTCTGTGTATGGACAAGCAAAAAAAAGAGTTCGAAAGATGGCGGGGACGTCACTTTATCAGCCATGTTTTTATCCAAAATCAAAATTGCCATTGGATTTTATCAGGTAACCAATGGTTTGCTTCAAGCATTCTCGTACATTAAATGGCCAGGGTCCATGCGTGTCATTAGCAAATATTCAGAAATACTTCAGTTTAACATACTTGAGATTGCACCAATTCACTGCCTTTCCTCAGGATTGAAAGCAGATGTCTTTGCAAACCTTTTTACGATGATGACAATCAATGGTGCAATGATTGCTTTTGCGGGGATTACCTTCATTGTATTCAGACTGTTTATTTTAAGGGACAAGACTTTGGAAGGCAAAGAAATGTCAATTAAGATTTCAGGGGTTAAAGAAACCATTTATAGGAACTTGTTTTTCTTCTTGTATGTGACCTACCTCGATACGTGTTCGAAGACAGCATCTGTGTTGCCTCTTGCATGTCGAGAACTTTGTCATGACAAAAACGAAGACCACTGCTTGGAATACCTGAGGACAGACTTAAGTATACAATGCCATGATTCTCGATACAACAATTTGGCTATAATAGCCTACCTGTCTACGGTATACGTGCTTGCCCTCCCTGTTGCCACATTTATTATTCTTTGGAGAAAACGCAAGGACATTCTCATGATGGCAGATGGTGAAGAGGGCGATAATCAAAGATTAGGTTCGGAAGTAACGATGGGACTGCAATTTCTCTTCGAAAACTACAAAGGTACTTCGTGGTATTGGGAATTTGTAGAAATGTCTCGAAAGGTGATCATAACATCTGGCTTGATTCTCATTGGACAGGAAAGCAGGTCCTATATTGGCCTGGCATGGGTTATTGCCGGCATTTATGGTGTGTTTTTCGCCTGGAATCATCCCATACAGGACGCGTTCGAGAATCGATTAATGACCACTTCTGTAGCTGTCACTGTTTTCAACTTGGGTATAGGGTCTGTCAGTAAGATACCCTCTGAAAATGTGCCCACGTCAACAGATTCGTACTTAGACACCTTCACATTCAACATTTTGATTCTTGGAGCTAATACTTTGGTCATCGCACTACTTGCATGTAAGTTAGTTAGAAGTCGTCACTTTCGTTTAAGTAAGCCTTATTACACTGCTCATTATCCTGGTTTCCATATTATCAAACAACTAAGAATGTTTCTAGTCCCCTATAGACACGAGGTATTTCTGTATACCAGGGATCTCATCTCTTCAGCGTTATAATCGCTTGTTCCATTTTTGTACCTGGGTGTCATTTATGTATCTCTGATACATGTATTTTTAGCCGTAAAAGTTTTCATACCGTGACCTCAGCCAGGGCCAGATGAATCGGACCCCTCAATTCGGAGATCTAACATTAGACATCTGTGGCCCTACAACAAACAAATTGTTGCTGTTAAGAGGGATTTGCTGTTTGCCAAGGAGATACGGCTACACATTCTTCAGCAATGGTTTCTCCTCTAGTGCCATTAAACTGATTACAGTCAAAACGGTATAACGAAAGAGGGTCAGGAAGAGAGAGGAAAGGTCCAAGAGAATAAGTACATGGCCATTTAAGTTTTGAATTTTGTGCTTTTGTTATTTTTCTTTTTGTCGTTATTTCTTGTGTTTTCTATTTTTGTAATTTGCCTTCATAAGAGTGTCGCCTGGCTAGGTTTTTCTAAAAAATGTATGGCTGCTTTTTGATTATTTTAATTTAATTTTTTTGGCTTTCTATCATTATGTTTTTCATAAAATGTACAACACTGTTTCAATAGACGAATAGACATAGTCGAACAGGCCACTAATGTACCCTGTTGCCTTTTCCAGTTGAATATTTTCTGCACCTATATGGTTACCTCAAGGAGTGGCGGAAAAATCCACAATGGTCATTTTCGTGCTGTTTGGCTTTGGTTCTTCCCCTTATCAGTTTGCCTGGAGATATCACTGGTCTGGCCAATGCAAACATGATACGTGACCAGCTAGACTCTGGAGATGTTGAACTACCTACTCTATCCGGTGCAATGCAAGACAGTGGGGCTCTTGATGTCAGTCTTGAAGAAGGTGAAGACGATGGTGAAAACCTGCAAGAAGCACAGAACGAAAATGAAAGTGACGTTGGGTCCCAGACTGTAAAGAAAGAGGAAAATTTATCAGTAGATAGTGCACATGATAGGGTACCGAGACAAGGTGATCTGAAAACAAAGATGAGGACTCATAACATTACCCATCGAGCTTTTGGGACTAATGACGTCAGTAGCATTGATGTTACAGCACATTGCAGATCAAATAAATGCAATCAAGAGTCGCAAACAGAGATTTCTACTATCTTCTTCATTTCTCAGTTAGGAGTGAAGAAGCCCTTTCCGAAGAATACGGCCGTCTTGTAGTCATCTGTAAGTGCAATTTGTCAGGGGAAAATTATAACTTCATATAACAAATACCTCATTAACAGGCTAACTTGTAGTTATACCTTGACCTGCCTTAAAAATATGTATTATTCCTTCTATACATTTAACTTGCGTCATCCAGGACTCGAAATTAAGGTCATGGGGTACACTGACCAGAGGGTCTCAATGGGGTGGTCGCTTTTACGGCTATCGGCTAAAACTTTGGCTCTTTTACGGCTATCGGATAATTTTTTTCAGTTACGGTTAACAAAAAAAGTTAAAAATCAACTTCTTTTGTTTCAAAAAGTTAAATATTAATTAACCTGTATTTTTTTGAATGAGGGTCTGCGGATCATCTCGGGATGAAATAAGCTATTCTTTTGAAAACTTTTAACATTTGACAGATCATACTTTTTATAAAGTATTCCACTTCTCATATTATTTTACACATAGAAATGTCAATAGTCAATTTAAAAATAATCTTTGTGAAAAAGCAAAAGCAGACACGCGAACGCCAAATCAAGGCCGCGGCGCGACATTCATTATGACAGAAATGGCCGTTTTCACACTAGAGAAGGATTATTCGTGTGAGACGGGTTATCCGTTTGATGATTCTCGTCAGATAGGTAATATGTCTTAATTTGAAAATGGAATAGTTTTAATTTTGAATGAACAATCCGCCTGACTTTCGAAGACGGTATTATCCGTTCCAGATAGCCTGTGTACAGCCGCCCCCTCCCCTCAGAAAAAATCGTAGAAGGGGTGTCTGTGGGGAGGACGCGACTGTACACAGGCTAGTCTCAGACCGAGATGATCCATTTCTAGCCATAGTGTCAAAACGGCCAATAACAAAATTCCCGTGTGCAGTGTTTTTAATGATTGCGAAGGACTGTACGGAAAGATTGTCTGCCGTTGCCTCGTCCCGTAGGCCGCATTATTCCGCACGGCTAATGCCTTTCGGGTCACGTGGTCCGAGCGAGTTCGCCACCGAAATGCCTTGACCGAAATTGTGTGGGTAGACGCCGTACAGGGACTAGGCATGGCAATGTCTACAGTAGCGTCGGAGAAAAACAGGGGGGGTGATGAATGGTCCATTAAAATTTTTAACTGCTCGCAAAATTTTAGCTTTGCTCGATTTGCTCGCAAACTTTAAACGAGTGCTCGCTTTTTCGTGCTCCCCAAATTTTTGCAGTTGTTCGCATGCTTGCTTAGGCTTGTCAGTATTGCTCAAAATTTTGTAAACCCTTCTTTGGGTAAAAGTGAATGTAATTCTCTATTTAATTCCTATAAATATGACTATCAAGTTTAGTGGAAATGTACGCGATAAATTAGGTAATCCAGCTATATATGGTTATATATGGTTGTTCTTCCTGTGACCTTTGCTTTCTGATCCGTAAGAACACGTGCGTGATGAAGTGAAGCCAAAATGTGACGTCATTTGGCATCAAACGCGACTATAATTGGTTAGATCTCGACAAGGTGTCACTCAAACTAGCTTCAAAGAACTTGGTGCGCTCCAAATTAAAACCCCGTTTCATAATATTTTCTGTTTTATTTTAAAGAAAAGGATTTCCATATGGATTGCTGCAAGCGGAAAATATAAGAAGTGCGCGCTCCTCGCAAAGCAAATTTTTTATCTCTGCTCGTGTTCGCAAAAAAATCACAGTGCTCGCATGCTCGCGAATGCTCGCAAAGACCATTCGTGACCCATAACAGGGAAATGTTGCTTATCGGCAACGTGTTTTACAAAGAGTGACATCTCTATGTGTTGTTTCACTAGTGTTTCGAGGGCATGACCTCCGGAAAATTGCAAATATCAATCCCCAGCAAGAAGCCACACTTTCGCTAGTTAGTTCCCAGAGAGAGCACCGGAAATGGAGCCTGGGTCTTGGTTAACTCCTAAAAGGCGCTTCGCCTAACGTGCGTATGGGGTCACACTAGCCGGGAAATAAAAAACGCAACCATAAGTGAATTTAGTACCTTCTTTAAAAGTAGCAAATCTAGGGAACACTTTCTTTTACGGTTAACTCTTTTTTACCCTAATTATGGGATGAACAAGATGTGCTATGGGAATGTGAAAGAAGCGAATATCACTGGTTTACCTCAATTCGTTACCAAGGCCAAGGCACGGATTTCCATACCTGTATTTAATTCGTGGACACAAAATTATCAAAAAGTGTTTTTTGGGATTTTTGAAGGTGTTCGACCAGATAACAAGTTCCACGGCCAAAAACAAAAATGATTTAACCAAAAGAATCAAATTCCTTGTTCTCATTGTGAAATCAGAAAAAAGCCCTGCGTTCTTGAAACAGAAATATAAATAATAATAAGGAGGACAACAGTGTTTCAATTGTTTCGAATGAATAACGACCTGGGTTTTTCTTCAGGCAAGTCGTGTACCTAAACGTGTACCTATGATCACAATTGTCCCCCACGACTTTTTATTTGAAAGATGCATTTATAACCGTCGCCTTCGAACCACCTGATTATCCCTGAACTATAGCCCAGTACCTCCAAGCTTCAAGGGTATAAAAGACATTCTACATACACTAATAGACATACTTTTCCCCTCTCTCAAGAGCTGTTGGTAGACACACACGTTGTTGAGTCAACGAATCTCGTGCCTTTATGTACATTTAATGGCTGTATTTAACTTGCTGACTTGAACTGCTGACCTTTTGAGCACATTACTAGGAAAGGCAGTCTGGCGTTACCAATCATTGTACTGATTGTTGAATTACTTGATTACATTATGTACATCAATAGAGGCTTTAAAGTAGTGTTACTTGTATTAAAGGCTTCGACTCGCCCAATCCTCCACGGGCCCAACCATGCAAAAGATTGTTTTCCGGAAAAGAGCGAACGTCAATTTCCTTTTGCAACATTCCGTCGGGAGAAAAAGTACTACGTTTAATAAGTCGTTGCTATGACTCCGGAAACTTTCAACTGGTACCACCTATAGCATAGCGCATTGTAAGTCCTATTGACTCGCTATGAAAAAAATCTCTATTTACGCACGCCCGTGTGTACAGTTGTGTCTATGAAACTCAGATGTTTGTTCTTTTTCTCAAACAATTATGAAAAACTTTCGAGCATTTTTGGAATTGAGCTTCTAGCCACTAAAAGAAAAACCAAAAGAGGTGAAGATTTTTCGAAAATCAGAGCCTAAGTCATTGAGAAGTGTGGCGTTAAGACTAGCATTCAGCTGCAAAAATCCCGCAAATCGCTAGTCCATGTCGGGAAAATCTAGTTATAAAGTGTCCTCCTTTTTTTATCCGTTAGAAAAGAAGTTAATTATAAAGTGGTAGCGAAAAATTTACACTTTTGTTATGTCAGATTGAGCTGGAACAAAGACTTGTACCTCGATTTCAAGAAAAATACAATATCTCAAAATAAAACTTATATCTCTTATTGAAACCATATCTGTTAAACGCGAGGAAAAAAGGAAATTTAAGAGTTACATCAATTGTTTCGGTTTAGGACGTGTACATTTCTTCTTCTGGGTTAGATGACAGCCAAGCGTTAAAGATCGCAGAGGAGACATTCTTTCTTAGCCAGGATAGTTTGCTGGCGTAAAAATCCCCCTTTATACTGAGACCTTCAGCAATAAAGGTTATATCACCTGACATCAACCACTTTCCTCGCGTATAGTTGCTTCTTTGTATTTTTTATGTTCATAGTACTCAGATCTCCGGCACAGTTTCTCCCAACGCGGACCGATGTAAGCTGAGGGATAGGGAAAAAAAGAAGAAGAAGAACTGGTGATAGCTATTGTTCACGGGACGGGACATTAATACGGACACCGCCGTCAAATACTGAGTCATTTTTCTTTCTTTCTGGGCTTCAAAATGAAATGGTCACAATTCTGTTTACTTTAGTAACAGTGGAACCCTGCTATAACGAAGATCCCGTTATAAAGAAAAACATCTGAAAGCGCGGCATAGAAGACGCGAGGCTGCGAGGTGGCAGCATAATAAAGCCGTGAGCGAAAGTTCCAAGGCTAAATGAATCTCGAAGCGATGTAACATAAGCTAATGTAAGGTAACTATTATGACGTAATGCAGAACAGAGAATGTATTGTTTTCGAGCTTTGCATTCACGTAAATTACGTTAATTTATGACATTTCTAAAAAATGAACAGCGCGCGTATAGGTAAAATACGTAAAATCGTTGGTACTGAGCGATAGCTATAAATAGTATAATAAGTTGATCATACAACGGATAAAACGGACAGTGACATGAAATAACTGAGGATTAATTGAGGCTTGATTTCGCTTGGCTATTTACATAGTTCTGTTTTCTCAGTAAAAAAGGGAAAGAGGAATGGGTGGATGGTTCAACTTTAAGAGAGGCGTATAGCTAAGAAAGCGATTAGCTAGAGGGTAACAAGTGCAAGTCAACAAAATTTAAATAAGAAAGGTTTCCATTTGTTTGAAAAGGCGGTTGAAGAATTACAGCGAAGTGTTTAAATTGTTTTTCGATCTCAGTGACTGAATTTAGCTTAACCTTGAAGAGGGACATGCAAGGAGACGCTCCAGCTAATTGCGCGAGTAGATATGATATCTCCCATGGAGAAGAAAGAGGTCAATGGCTGTAAAGGTTGCAACTTTAGACAGTCCCGTCAGATGAAGTTCACCAGTTAAGGCAGCATTGCTCTTGATAAGAGGCCCTTTTGAAAAAAAAATTGTTTAACTTCGTTTCAAAAAAACGTTTGTTGCAGAACATCTCAGAAGTAGATGAGAAATAGTCTGTATTTCTTGCTGGCAATAACAACATTATCAGATTGCTTAAGGTTTTAGTTTCTGTAAAAAATCCTTAGTGGCAATCCTCCGATGTAAGAACTTAAAATGAATGGTTCTTAATATATTTGATAGAAGCCGTTTAAGGCAATTGTGAAGGCTTCCTTCCAATCTACATCACTTACATTGTCAACGTAAAGGTCTCTAAACCACTTTTCTTGGCTTCCGAGGGGTGAAGAAGTTCTTTTCTTCAAAAGTGACGTATAAATATATAATTATCAATTTTACTTTTAGATTTTAGTCCAGTTATGGTTACTACTTCAGTAGAATCCACTTCATGCATCGGTACATTTTGTAGCTTACTTACCGGCAAACGATTTTGCAGCTGAAACGATACAACAATTCTAACCAATTTGAATCCTGAAAATTCGACTTCATGACATTATATCCGAGGAGGTTCCCCCCCCCCCTCCTCCTCACCATCTAATAAGTGAGAAATTTGGCAGATACCATGACACATCCAGTGTTTATGGAATACGATTGTCTATTCTAATTCAGGGAATTTAAAGCCAGATAGTCTAGTCGCCAACATTTGCATCAGAGATGGCTGCAGCATCAGAGAAATGCAACTCGATCCGCCCAGGTTGATAGAACCTTGCGGACAAAGGGGTTACTTATTCCTAACAAGGGAATGTCGTCTTTGTGTAGATTGCAAGAGAAAATTAGTTTTCACTATGCGTATTTAGACTGTCATCAAAAAAAAATTTCCATTTCCCATTATTTGTCGGATTAAGGTACGTCTTGATCCGGGAAGCTTTAAGAGACTTAGACCCCGTCCACACGAAGACGATTGTAAAGACTGCTTTGGTAATATATAGATTTAGCCAGGGCTAAAAGCGAAGCTCTCGATAATATTTATAGTTTGTTCAAACAAAATATAAAATCGTGTAATGCTAAGCGGCGAAGGCAACGCCAGAGAACGGAGAAAAAGCAACAATTGGTCTAATTAGCAAAAAAGCAACCTTGCACGTGCAGCACACTTTTTTTGTACATTTCTTTGCCGTTGTTTTGCACGACCGCCACGTGAAACTTCCAGAAACTTTTTTATGGAGGAAATGTCGTACGTGTTCTCGTTCACTTTTTTTATCACTACCGCTCATTTTCTCCTTGCATTGGTGGCCGCTAGCATTTCTCATTTTGTCACCGCCCCTACAAAATTTTCATGTTGTTCTTCCAACAAAAAATGTCTTCTTTGTTTTTTATCTCTCGCTCTAGATCTTCTCGCTCTGTTGCCGTTTTTCTCGTTGAGTTTCTCTGGCCTTCCTCTTTTTCTCTGTCTTTCTCTGGCTCTATATTCCAAATGTGTGGACATGACAATTAATCTAAGCTTAATACTTTTGAAAACACGGATACAGAAACAATTTCCGCTTTTCGGTTTCGTCTTTATTGACTCTTTAGTTGCCTCTGCTTTACAGACGCGGGTGGCTATGCGATTTCCCGCCAAAATAACCTCGAGTTGCATTTGGGTTGCCATACCTGTTGATTGAGTTATTTCACATTGGTATGCCTGTGGTGCGGACGGACGGTCGGGCGTACGGTCACGTGATTACCAAATTTTCGCGGATGGGTAGATTACCACATTTTCTTACCCATGGTGCTCCGCAGGCGCGCTTCGCGCGCCAGAGCTCCGCTATTATTTTGTGCAATAAAAATGTCGAGAGAATGGGTTTTTGTTACTATAGATGGCGGGAAAACCACCCCAGCATGGTGAAAAGCGCTTTTTCCACGATGGAAATAACTTAAAAACACCAGTTTCCGACTCGTAAACTCGTGTTTCCGCAGTAGTTACATCCGATTACGTTAACGGGTTCATGAAATTGACTTGTTTCCGGAACGTTTTCGCGTGTTTCCGCAAGGATGCCACGCATTTATGCTTCCGGAAACACGTGTTTCCTTAGACAGAAATTTGACGGAAACGTATAAAAAAGTGGTACGTTTCCGCCGAAACCGCAGCGACGGAAACACGGGTGAACGTAATGTATCCGCTAACGGAAACATGTGATTACTGTCATGTTTCCGCAACGGTTTTACGTGTTTACGTTAAGTTTCCATTTACGGATTCTTGAAATTTCGTCCTGTGACATGTCATGTTACGTTATATAACATGTGTCATGTTATGTTATATAACATATGTATGTTATATAACATTTGTTATATATAACATATGTTATGTTATGTTATATAACATAAAATAACAACATTTGTCTTGTTATATTTATAACATGTGCCATGTTATGTTATGTTATATAACATGTGTCATGTCATATAATGTGTCTCATGTTATGTTATATAACATATGTTATGTTATGTTATATAACATAAAATAACATGTTATATAACATGTGTCTTGTTATGTTATATAACGTGTGTCATGTTATGTTATATAACATATGTCATGTTATGTTTATAACATGTGCCATGCTATGTTATGTTACATAACATGCGTCATGTTATGTTATATAACGTGTGTCATGTTATGTTATATAACATGTCATGTTATGTTATATAACATATGTATGTTATACAACATTTGTTATATATAACATATGTTATGTTATGTTATATAACATAAAATAACATGTTATATAACATATGTAATGTTATGTTATGTTATGTTATATAACAGGTAGTGTGCGCACTACGATTGCGATGCATTTTGGATTCAAAATTTTAAAGATGGCGGCGAAGGTCGAGAAATTTCGCAGGTTACATGCTTTATTTTTCAATAGATACAGCTCTTTCCTTAGATCGTTTTTCTCGATTTCATAAGCTAATATTTGTTTAGATTTCTTGTGTGAAGAAAAACAAATCAATGTTCTTCATTTCAATCTAAAACGTGGAGCCCGAAGATTCCTCCTGTAAGAGCATGAAATTTGAACCCGGTTTTTAAGAAGCAGTATAATTTCCATTATATTGCCCGTCAAAAGCAGAAGATAGTTGTAAGTGTTTCTAAAAACCTTGTTCTACGCTAATCTTTTATCGCTCCCCAACGCGCCCCACGTTTTGTGATACTTTTTCCGAATTGAAACCGGCATGTTTTCACGGGAAAATGTAGCGTCGCGAAGACCAATGTGGCATGTTACTGGAAGTGTTACTGTTGTAATCACAAGTTGGTCACAAAATAGCGGGGCAGCGGCGACTGGTTCCTCCAAACAATGGCATTAGGTGAGCATAAAATGTTCGAAATTGGTATATAACTGATGAGTACTCTGGTGTAGGAATGTCTGTTTTTGTAATAGGACTAAAAAAAGCATAATAAAATTGCAGTCATACATGTGATTCCCTCTATGCAGGTATAAAATCAGTAGGATAAGAATTACAGGTATTAAATTAAATGATAAGTTTGATATTTATACAGTTACGCCCTGTGCATTTTGAAACCAGCCATCCTTTATGAAAAATGGTTTTTGGGAGAATTGCAAGAATAGTTCAGTGTAGAAGAAGAGTTTCATAACATCCACCAAGCTTGCACTTTACTTTTATTCAGAGAAAGATGCACATCACTCTTGAGAAAGGAAAATCATGATCTACTTCCAAGATTGGTACATGTTGTTGTGTGGATGTTATGACTTTGTCAGTTTTTTGCCCCTGTTTTATTCAGTGGTGATTAGCCTCTGTAGCAGGCATTTAAAAGGAAAGGGAAAGGGGTTTTGGGCACAAGAGAAATGCGAAGAGTGCACGAGGAAGGAGGGAGTGATTTCACCATTTACCTGGTTGATGTTTATAATGCAGAAAACAATTAGTCTCCTGTGTGGCAGGCATTTCCGTCCCTCCTTCCCTCACATTTCTCTTGCACCAAGACCCACTTTCCCTTTTCTTTGAAATGCCTGCCACAAAGGCTAAGTGATGTCATTCAATCTGTTTACCCGTTTACACTGTTTAATATATATCAAGCAATTTGCATATTTTGGTGGCTTTAGTTAAAATGTAAATTGCTTGATCATTGAATGTGCTTTTAATATTGGAAAACCAAGGCTGAAAAAATGGTGACAGGGAAAGGAAATAGAAAAAGTGGAACAATGGGGCACTAAAATCATGAGACTAAGAGCCTGAATTAACTAAGTAAGCCTAAACAGATCCTTATGTAAATAGTAGTTAGCACAAGTTTAGGCTATTTAGATTTTCAAATGGGTTCATATTTTCTGAAGAAAAAATGTAGCTAAGAGTATTTGTGTTTCACCAGTGAGAATGGACATAGAAATAGAAATGTATTTAAACATTGGCATTTACATTGC
>CALNXK010000036.1:492500-497500 GCA_942486035.1 Porites lobata
TGCGCATTTGCCAGCGCTGGAATTCTTTATTGCATGCCAGTAAGAAAAATAATAACGCCGCGAATTTTTTGTATCTTCGAAGAAAAATAATAGGCCATTGCACTAAGAAGTCATGTGACATCATTTTAATGAAAATGAAAATTATATGATTTTGCCTTCGAACAACGATTAGTTGGTCATATCTGAAAGAAAGTAATAGTGATTTAGTTTTTCAAATCCGCACCATTTTCTTCAAATGAGTAAGTTCGTAGCTGGTCACGTGACCAAAATGTGATTTTCAAAATTATGAATTGCCTCTTTCTGAACACAAATTTTGCACTTAAACTTCAAGGAAAATATTGAAAAGATGATGTGGTGACGTTTACAGCATATCTGAGTGTAACTATCAAACGTTAAACAAGATACAAGGAAAAAGCGGTTTTGGCCGCCACGTTGGAGGGCAAGAGTATGCCCTCTAACATGGCGGCCAATACAAATCATACTACTTTGCTGAAAAATCAAGGTGCCATAAAATGTCTCCCTTAAATGCGTTTCCTTTCAAATTTCGGATGTAAGATAATTTTTATGTGCTCTGTCAATTTTTGGCATCAGCAAGATTCCAACTCATTGTTTATAGGACGTACTGGTCACGTGACCGTTTAGTGTAAATGGCCTATTCGGAAGGCTTCGTTGGCACACCATAGTTTTTTTTTTTAGCTTTAAAAAGAGACTAAATATAAATCTGTACGTTAAATATTAGGGGACTTTAATATGATTTTTCGAGGATTTTAAGTTTCCTTATAAGACCACTAAATTTTACGCAAAATGACTTGTGCGCAACCTCGGACAAAAACGCGAGCTTCAATATCTCGAAAAAAATTGCTATGTCAAGTGGGGATTTCAAATTCTTTATGCAGTAGAACAGTTTACTTCACTGTTTTCAAAAGACAAACTTAAAGCAAGGGGCACACATACACCAAACCCATGATCCGCCTTCCCCGCGCATGTCGTGGGAAAACAGCTCTGCGGTTCCCAGCAAACTGCTCCCACATGTGTTGTGTTGAGCTGGCACTTGATACACTGCTTTGCACTCGCCTCGGCAATAAAGGATTTTTGAGACGCGGGTTTTCCCCGTTCAGTAACCCAGCGGCTTTGCCATGCTGGTGAGCGCCAATAAATGCGAAACAGCCGCCTGTAGCTGTGCGCATGTGTGAGGTACTGGCCTGCCCTTAGGTTGGTGTATTTGTGCCCCTTGCTCGGAGTTTGCACTATTTTTAATTTTCGCTTATGCAATTGAATTGAGTTCAATCTATTTTTCATCATTTACTGTATTTCATGACATTTCTAAACAAATTAAACGGCGCGCTTTTTGGTGAAATCTTTGCTCATTGGCACTTAGCGATAGCTATAACTTGTTTTTGAACAGAATAGCGACTACTTTCACAGCCAAAAATTGCTTTGTAACCCATTCGTTTTGCCATAAATCACGTGTTTCTTCTGTACAGTGCACCTCTTTTACAAAAACAAACAAACAAACAAACAAAAAAACGTGGAAGTTTTTCTCTCTAAGCCAATTAAACATTTCTGTTCGTTCGGCCTGCCCTGATAGGCCTCTAACATTCAATGAGCAAATATTTAGGAATTGTGTTGGTGAAAGACAATTACTTTGCATTGAAAAACATCCGCCGTAACAATATCTAAGCATACAAGGATGTACTCCATTAAAAACAATAAAGACAACACACACGATAAAAGAAAAAACGAATAAACACACAGTTGTACTATTACTACAAAACGAGCCTTATAGTAAACTACAGACAAACATAAACAATACAGTCCTAGCTACTTAATATTAAGCTTCGACAACCACGACGTTAACGATAACAGCAACGTCAAAAAGCAATTGTTTTTATTGCATCTCGCTTGCCGGCATTTCTTTGACGTCGACATTGCACGACTACGACGTGAAACCGTCTAAGGCGACGGTTTATGGAGTGCTTGGTCATACGACGACTCGGTTTTTGAACATGGATAAATTCCTTAGGAATTCAACTCCAAGAAACGTCGCCTGGATTTGAAAAATTGAGGGGGGTCCAACTGAAAACAGGCTAGGTGTGTTCAAAGTTTGCAACAACGACGTTTGATCACGTTTGAATCACTGCCTTGACGTCGTCGTCTTTACTCCCTAATATATTTATTTTGGTCGGTTGAGGTGGGTTAAGAAGAGGTGTTTTATTTTAAGAGGTACCTAAGAAAGAACTAAAAACATAGACTTTACATCATTTCCGTCCGAACAACAACATTTAGTCAATCAAACTTTACTAGCGTTTACAATGCTTATTTTCATGTACAATTTGAAAGCGTCAGATTCTCTCTTTTGGAAATAGTATTGCCATAAAATACTAAATATCATTTATACAGTAACTTTCAGTCTTTCTTCTTCCTCTATTATCATCTTTACATGACGTCACCATGCAGGTCGGACGTGTCTTACCTCGCTCTCTCCTTTTGCTCGCTTTTTTAGCTTCTTTTCGAATTTACACTTTGTCTGAAGTTAAGAAATGCTCGTCCATAGTAAGTGCCACCTTTCATTGGAATGATAAAGCGAGATTCACGTACCACGAGGCTTCAAACATTGATTTCGCCTTTGTCAATTCATGTGGTCCGAGCTGCCATGTTGGTTTCCTCGGTCGTGTTGTTGGGCGCAGGAAGCACTTTTTCTATCGGAAGTTTGCCTACTACTGTAATACATCAGCTTCATTTCAACTGAGAAATATACTAGTGTGTGGAGATGTGCATCGTAACCCCGGTTATGGTTGTGATACATCTGCTTCAAATGGCGAGAGGGGTCGTAATGCGCGTAAGCCGCCCACGTGGAAGTATCCTTGTGCAGCATGTTCGAAACCCGTTCGTTCGAGCCAGAAAGGAATTCTGTGCGATGGTTGCTGTAAATGGCATCACATTAAGTGTGTAAATATGGACCACAGATTATACAGGGAGTTGAGTTCTTCTGATGACACATGGTACTGTACGAATTGCTCTTTTCCCTTCAATTTCACGGATTCGTTCTTCGAGGAACCTGTCACCAGCGAGGAGGCTCCTGTCACTATCACACTGGAGTCCAATCCAACCGACAATGTTACTACCGGCAGGCAAAGCTTGTTTCCTAAAGTTTTGGTTTTGAATGCCAGAAGTATACGGAACAAGGTGTTTGATTTACAGGCATTATTGCTTACCGATTGCGTGGATATCACTGCATTGACCGAGACCTGGCTTGATGATAATTTTCTTGACTCTGAACTCCATCTTAATGATTACAATATCTTCAGGAAGGACAGGTCTAATCGTTGCGGTGGTGGAGTGCTTCTGGCTATCAAGGATCAGATTTCCTGCATACATAGGACAGACCTGGAAACGGAATCTGAGATGTTAGCTCTTGAAATTTATCCAAATCCTACTTGTAGTATTCTTCTCGAGGTGTTTTACAGACCTCCGAATGCAGATGAATCATTCTTGTCTGATTTTAGATATTTCCTGGATAAATATTCAGGCACTGGCTTAACAAACTTAGTAGTTGTAGGAGACTTCAACTTTCCTAACATCGATTAGAACCTTGGATGCCCCACTGGGTCTGACCCTGAAACTGTGGAGTTCTGTAATATTCTGGATGATTTCTTTCTTCTGCAGAACAATCTTCATGTGACTCGTGATACTAGTAATCCTGGCTCCAATGGAAATATCCTTGATCTTGTGCTCACCAGCGATGAGTTTCTTGTCGATGACGTCTTGGTGCATCCAAATGCCTTTGACTCTGATCATCACCCTCTAACATTCAAGTTATATGTTAAGAAAACAAGGCCAAGAAATGCTCAACGTAAAGTTTATTGTTACAGATCAGGGGATTTTAATGGTTTACGAGAGACATTAAGAACCCTACCCTGGGATCTGGTAACATCAGATACTAGTATTGATACAAGTTTAGATAAATTTCAGGATATGTTATTTTGTGCAATTCACCATCACATATCACAAAGAACTCTGAAACGACGTTCTAGGCCCCCTTGGATTGATAATGAAATTATGAAATTAATTAGAAAGAAGAAGAAACTTTGGAAACGTTTGAAGACTAATGGATCTGCTGATTTATTTCTGAAATTAAGGATCTTAGAAGGAAGACCAAGAAGCTTATTAATTTAAGCTATCAACAGTATCTTCAGTCTCTGTCTGGAAAACTCCAGGAAAATCCCAAGCATTTTTGGGCATTCTATTCTGTCAAATCTAAGACAAAACGAATTCCTGAAACTGTTATCTATGGAGACACCAGGTCTAGAGACTTGAATTCGAAAGTGGAGTTATTCAATGTGTTTTCTCACTCAGTCTACTCTAAATCCACTACTGATGTTAAACTGTTGGCCACACATGTTGTTAATCCGAACTTGTTATTTGAAGTTACAACAACAGCTCCAGAGCTTGAAGGAATTCTAAGTAAGATCGACGTAAACAAGGCACCTGGTGTGGACAAGTTACCAGCCCGTATTTTACGTACTTGTGCAAAAGAGCTTTCTATTCCACTTGACCATTTGTTTAATTTATCCCTGAGAACCGGGAAAATGCCCAATTTTTGGAAATCAGCCAATATTACGCCAATTCATAAGGGTGATAGCAGGGAGCTTGTTACCAACTACAGATCTATCTCGTTATTGCCAATCCCGGCCAAGTGCTTAGAACGTATTGTTCATTCAGCTATCTATGATCATGTCTCACCATTTTTAACTGAGTGGCAACATGGTTTCATTAAAGGTAGATCCTGTGAGACTCAACTGATTTTAACCCATCATCAATGGGCTACTGCCCTTGATAAAGGCAGACAAGTTGATGTAGTCTTTTTAGACTTTTCTAAAGCCTTTGACAAAGTAAAATCATGCAGTTTTGTTGCAAAAGTTGTGCAACTTTGGAATCACTGGCTCATTATTCGCCGACAGAGAGTACTGCTGGATGGTATATCCTTTTCCTGGTCCGGT
>CALNXK010000036.1:502500-537500 GCA_942486035.1 Porites lobata
TTTTGACTATTTAACAACTTGGCGTGATTTTTACTTCGGGGTGGTGTAGTCACTGGATTGCAGTTATCTTCTTTTTCGCTGATAGAAAGTTTTCTCGCCTGGAATGGCGCCCGGTTTCTAGTAAATATTGTCTGGTGATGATGTTCAAAGCGCAACATGACGTGTCACAATTAATATTTCCAAAGAAAACTGCCTGTTCATCGATTCATATGATTGGTTCGATCCGCTGAAAAAGAGTGTGGCCATCTTTATGATAACGTTTAAGCCATCCTGAAACAGAACTGACAATGTTCGCTGCGCTCACTAAACGTTTACTAACCGATTGCTGCGATTACATGGAAACCAGTTGAAATTTGGGTATTTAGAAGGGTACGTACAAGCTAAAGGCGGTTATTGAAAAAAAAATTACGTGTAAGTATGGTCACTGATCTCTAAACTGCTTCTGTGTGTATCCCCAGGTGAGCTATGTTGATGGAGGCGTGGAAGATCAGGAAGAATCAGGTAATTTGGCTTTTTTGCATCCATAAACTGTTTGGGGAGGGCTAATCGAGTGGTTACTACTGCACTACGCTCCTTAACCCCCGCTCAGTCTGCGATTCATTTGAAATACATTCAAGTCCCCTAACGGTGCACTCGTCTGGAGGACACCTGGCTATACCGGACACTCTGATGATACGGGTAGGAGCGAAATCCCGGAGAAAAAGGTGAGAATTACCGACTTCTGAAATGAACTCTCGGCCGCTACTACGAACTCTCGGTAGCGAGAACACTTACTCGCTCACTAACCCATTAAAGGCAGTTAACTGGTTTTACGTTAACCTGCGTTCGAAAGGGAGGGGGAAGAAAATGTGGGCGCGAGACCCCGCGCGAGGAAGAGCTGCTTCCTCGCGCGCCCCGCACGCCTCCCTCGAGCCCAAAATACTTTCCTTAGTTTCGAAATCATCATCACAAACTACCAGAGACAAAAGCAAATGATCACGAGCTTTATAACATAGCGCGCGTGTTTGTCTGCCTCCCCACCCCTCCCTAAGCTAACATTGACCCTCACTTCCCACTTGGGGCAAAATGTTGGCTTAGGGGAAGAGTAGGTGGGCAGTTTCCCAGAAACGTGTAATGATCCATATACGGTCAAAATCTTTATTTACGCTCGGGCGTGCGTAAATAAGATGACGTATGCAGACGGTCGGTGGGATTTGAGTATTTTGAAAGGTAAATCTACCTTACTCCAAATAAGCTTTACTTGGACAAAGTTGTACATTTCGGTGTTCTCCTCGTACTTTAGGCAACTAATGGCCAAGCGTCAGTTACAGTCTATCGAGTTTCAAGCCCCGTGCAAACGGACGCGACATTGTTGGATGTTACATGTTGCGTCCGTTTGCACACCCTGTTGCATGTTGTTGGATGTTGTTGCGTGTTGTTGCGCAAAATTTGAAACCGGTCAAACAGCCAACAACTCCCAACATTTCTTTTATTCCGTGATCGCCGAAGCGTAGCCCAACAATGTTGTATCCGTTTGCACAGCTCTTCCAACGTTGTTGGGGTCACGCAAGCTCATTACGCATGGTTTACAAAGACTTAAGGGTTGTATCCTTCCAACGTTGCGTTGGGAGTTGTTGCGTCCGTTTGGACACCACTGCCAACACGCGCCCAACAACTGCCAACATTGTTGGCGCAACAATGTTGGGAGTTGTTGCGTCCGTTTGCACGCAGCCTGGGTGTTTCAGTTAATGAGGAAGAACGTAAACTATTTATACAACCTTGCAATACTGTTTAGGTTCCGTTTAAGTGAACTGAAAATTGAAAGTGTATTTTATTTTGTTATCCAGGTTTTTGGTTTTAACTTGCGACAGCGTAAATTGTTCCTGAAAGCGGTGATGAGGTATGGTCTGCCTTCTCCTGAAGGGTCTCGTCGATCGCAATGGTAAGATGCATGCCTTAAAAGATCTTCTTTTGTAAAAGAAGGCCTTTTCCAGGTCATTTGTTTTTACATACGTGGTAGTAATAATGAAAGGTTAGTAAGTGTGGGCGAGGTTGAAGGTCAAAGCATCTTTGCTCTAACGCTGTAAGCTTTGTGTTCTATGCATTCAAATGGGCCATTGATTCTCAGTGGAAGTCCAAACGAATGCTGGCTACATACGTGTTGGGCATGCGTAATATCAACCTAGAGATAAGGATTGCGGGGCTCCCCTGGTAGCCCGCAATGGTATTAACATTGTTATACTTCTACATGATAATTTTCTGCAATTTGATTGGCTTAGAGCAATGGTATTTCAGCTTAATTTAAAATAACTACATGTGAAAATTACAAACCTTTTGCGGGTAGTAGTATAAACAATTAATAGCATGATATTTCAAAATTGTCTCAAATGTCACTCACCCAGCGGCTCGTGAAATTTCGTATAACAATCGTGGTAGTTATGCCAAATATCACTACAAATCATGCTATTACCTATACAAAGATTTGAGCTTGAAATTTTGAGAGAATTCATTTCCCTCTGACTTCTGTTACTTTATTCCGTTCTAGGTTCGCACGAGACCTCCGGAGGAAATCCGAGAATACTGGGGATGGTAAGGTGGTTGATAAATCAACGGAATGCCGCGGGCTGCCAACAGATTTCTTAAAACTAGTTCCACGTGTCTGGCATAGTGAAAACCGCAATTATCCATAATTACGGTATCACCAACTTTAAGAAGTGGGTTCCCAAAAATATCTTCTTCTTCTAATGCTTCTGCGAAGAAGTTAAGAAGTTCAAGTCCATTAGAAGGGCCAGGTAACAAATTGACGTGTCCAACGCCATACATATCATGCACAAGATTTACGGTAAAGGTAGCATTGCATCGCTGAACTTCCAAAGCTGGATGGCCTATTCTTGAATGTCCGTAATGTCTGTTTCCAGTTGTCTTAACTACTGAAGACTCATCAAAAGAGTGCATTGTCCTTGGATCAATAGTCGCGCAAACTGTTAAGTATTCAAACAATCTGTTTTCATTTTCAGGTGTCAATGATTCTTGCGGAATAACGCTAAGTTTCTTGTAAGAATAGCCCAATTCGTGCTTTAAGCTACGGCTTAGCGATGAACGCGACGGGACATTTTCAGGCAAACACACGCTGTCTTCCACCAATTTGTTTTGGATCTCACTGCTGTAAATGCTGGGCTTTAATTTTTTACAGTACTCAGTATAAACATTAACATCGTCAGTACGCGCTAACCGAGTATTATTTCCCCCTTTTTCGGCTTCTGAATTTCCTCTACGAACGAAGTTGTTCACGATGTTGGCAATGGTTTGTTTCTGTAGACGTAGCTCTTTCCCTATTTGTGTTGGCCCTTTCCCTTCTAACCAGTTTTCAATAATTTTCTCCCTAACAGAACTTGGCTTTGCTTTTCCTTGCACTGTGAATGGATTCATTTTAATAATAATTACCAAACTGACGGCTGTTTAACCGAATAGCGTGAACTTCCCTCTCAACGAACTTGACAACTTCCCAACGAAGTTCGGCGCGAAATTTACAACTTTGGTTCAAATTTCCCGACTTGATTGACAACTGCGTAATGAAATTGCCAAGTGCGTGGCGAACTTCGGAAACCGTTTGTCAAAAGTATTGTGAAACTCACTGTAATCAGCTGGAGGAGTTGCTATCAGACATGAAGTCGGACGTCAACCGTCTTCCTTCGACACTAGTCCGAATGCCTACTGTCACTGCTTGGCTTAACATGTCGGAGAGAGGAATCCTCAGCCGTCTAACGAAACGTGGCGAGGGACCACCGCTTAATGTCACCATACCTGGAAACACCATCCAGCCCCCTCCCGTTCCAGGAATGGGTTCAGTTGCTATCCAGCCAAAGGTCCAGCCCTTAGTGTTGGGCGGTGGCATTATCATGCCCCCTGTACAAATCAGAGCAGGACCCCTGCACTACACTACAAGCTCTGTGTACCGCGCTCCACCCGTAACAGGCAGCAATGCAACCATCACAGTCCAGCCACCTCCACCAACTACTCTATTGCTTTCGGCCTCCACTGCCACGTCAAGTCAGGCCAAGCCCGGGTTCGTGCAGAATATACCTAAACCAGGCTCTCCTATGATCAGTCATCACGTAAACTCGCCCACCCCCACACAGTACGTCACTACTCTTCTTACCAAGCCCGCTGTGACTGCGGCATCCGCTGTACCACAAACAGCGTCGGCTCCTGTCAGCTCTGGAGCCATTCTTACTCCGGTCATCAATAGCGTTTACAGTTTGAGCTCTGGCCAAACCGGAACCGAGTCTCCCCGCAGCGGTACACCCCCCATTATCCAAGGCGGAATTGGTAAAATGCTGAGCAAGTCTGCCACAGCTCTGGTGGAAAATCAGATCACTCCCATAATACGTAGCAAGGCTTCAGCAATGGGTCTTATTAAGTCAGATACCTCGTCTGGCCCCAGTTCCCCCTCTGAAACGCAAGCAGCTTCGCCAGGACAAGGTCAAACTACTCCCCAGGCCCCTCAGGAAGAACCCAGCCAGTCGCATACTGTGAAAACTGGGGATACCACTAAGGACAAAGATCCTGATGTGATTTGTTTGGACTAATTTTAATATTGTCCTAAGAAAACCGAAACACTTGCTTTACTTGTTCTCGTTATAGTTCCTGTTGAAAACGTGCTGCATGACACGTGACTACCGTAGAACCGAACATTTTTAGGCACCTTTTAAGTGCGCTGTAAAGGCTTATTACTGTCCTGTCAACTAAGTCAAAATTATCCAAAAAATTCATTTGTACATTTATAAAATATCTTATTGCTGTTGGTTTGAATATTCGATGTGAACTAAATCTTTTTCTTTTTTCGTCTGTGGGAGAGAGGGGCTGAGATGAAATTGTAAAGCTGATGTAACTTATATGGAGTTCAGCTAATATATGAGCAACAACTAAACACCCACTTTTTAGAAAAGAAATATCTTTGCTCTTGAGTTCTCTCATTTGCCAAGAGCAAGTGTATCCGTAATTTTTTGTTGAATCAGAAATTTCGTTCGAAAAAGCGGAATACTGTTTCTGTCTTAATTCATACACATTCAATTTTATTACTGTTTTTCGCGTTGTGAACGTCTTGATAAACCCTTAACAGAAAGATGCATTTTTTTAATAGTATTGTGTCTCAAGGGAATTGGCGTCTGTCCCCATCCAGTCCTCTTTGAAAACGGTGCAATCACCGCTGATTTTTTGCAATCTGGCCGGAGTTAAACCACTATGGCAGCCAAAACGTCTTTTTTAAGAGCGAGTCTCTTGTAAGAACGGACCAGTGATTTCAGATCAAAAAATTAATCTCTCTTATATTCTAAGATTTTATTTTTCGGTAATTACAAAATGCATTTCGACGAACAACCAATGAACCGCAAAATTATAGAAAATGGCCATGAAGTGAGCCCAGGTTGCACAGATAAAGCAATAAAAAAAAATCCAGTTTAAGGTAAGCCGAGTTTATTTCTACATCTGACGGCTATAGAAAGTGACTCACTCGTTCGTAACAAGTACAGTATCAAAACATGCATGTGCACCCAGCTTGGATTAATAGTGCCATTTGGACAACACAAGAAAAACGGCGTTCGGCCTAAACTTCAACGCAGGCTGCCACATGCAGCCCGCTTAACAAGTAAGTTAACATTTTGCTTATTTAACTCTAATCTAAATATTGCCATAAACAAATAAATTAAGGTGTTAATTTGTATCATATTGGTGACCCTCTTGACCGTCTGTTTTCTGACTCGACCCCAGTTGCCACTCGGTCTCCTATGGAGCGTTTTCACACGACGTCAGGGCGGCCATACAGTGAAATGGCGGCCATTTTGGTGTTCCAAACAAATCCTGTAGGAGTTGAACTCTTTTCTTATGTAAACACATTCTTTTGTTTCGTCGTTGTCGCTTGAGCTCCCTAATATTAACGAGTGAAGCGCATTCAAGGGAAGCAACCATCCCATGGTCCTCTTCGCACCCCATGCCGTAATAGTCTCCCGCAACCGTTCCTTGGCCCCTTACAAATAATAAGAGATGACTGGGGATGAGTCAGGTGTGTTTGGTCGACTCGTGTTAAGGCACCCCACGGCCACGCCCATTGAGCTAAAACGCGCTCCGTTCTCCAAATTGGCACCCACCCCCGTCGGCAAGTCTTGCAAATAAGCCGTCTATCCCTAAGAAACGCTCTGCCCTCCTACTACCCCTCACTGTTCCATATGTTAAGGATTTCGCATCCTTTGTTAATTCAATCGTCTTAGTATCTTTTCAGGAAGTGTCGGTTGTGTGGACGCGCAATCTTAATGAGCGCGCGCTCACAAGTTAAAACAAGCAAAACAACTGAAGTTAAAAAGCGATGTTGCGCAGTTTACCACCACGTTCAAACTTGTTAACAACCTAATTTGTTGCAAGACAGGTTTGATGTGGGTGGCAAAACGCGCGATATCGCTATTCAATATGTTGTACAGCAATGTTGCAAGACAAGTTGCGCGTTTTTTGTTTCCCGTTTTTACGCACCTTTACTTATTTAATTGACGTGTGCATTTATTTCGTTATTGAACGCATTACATTTGCTTTGGGTTGTTTTCCTACTCATACACATTGTCAGTAATTGTACTGAAATTGTGAGTGGCTCCGCGTAAAATGTTCTACAATGATTGGTAAGCAGCAGTTAATGAAGCCGAAACCAATTGTGGAATTGCACACATTTTGGCATTTTACTGAAGAACAGTTACGACTTATAGATATTTCAAGTAACATCAATTTGCCGTCTGCCCTGTTAGAATTTCCTTGCTCCCCTTTAGTTAATAACACATATAACCCTTAAAGCCCCAATATCCACATTCAATTTATTTGTACTGATCTCAATACATTTCCTTAAAAAATAAGTTGTGATAATTTGATACAAGATCAACGCATCTTTCCATTTTGTTTTGATATTGTTAGAAGAAACTTGATGTTGATCACTTTCGGGACCTAAAGGGTGGAATTTTTACAGATTTTGAGAGATGTTCAGGAACACAAGAAGTTGAGTTGAACGCAGTTTATTTGCTTCTTTACAGCTCGTAGAACTCTACTAGTTGAGTCTTTAGTTGAGATCCTTAAGTGAATCAAGTTTAGCTTACAAAGCGGTTGTATTTATACTGAACAATAAAGTTAATTGGTTTCTAGCAAGACTACATAGTATTAATATGCAGAAAGTAGGTGTTAAAGGCAAGGCCGCTTTACACGGCACGATTTTTGCTTACGACTATCGTGCGCGACTAGCATACGTCATGACTTCACTACAGATCGTGTTGTGTTAATGCACACGACATTCGTACGACACATGTGGATGTCATAAGTGAAAATTGTGCGCGTGTGGGTGGTCAAAAGTGATGACGTATACTAGTCGCGCACGATATTCGTAAGCAAAAATCGTACCGTCTAAATCGGCCTTTAGGAGGTGCTAGATCTGATAGAACAAAAGAAATCAAAATTTAGTTGAATTCAGCTGCGCGTGGAAAAAAATGGGCAAAATTGGAGATATCTCTATATCCAAATTCCTATATAAGAAACTAAAACAATGGTTTGAAAGAAACCTAATTTTCCTAAGATTCCGGCGAAAGAACGTCTAGTTTGAAATTAGGAAAGTAAGTAAAATTTAGCTGAAAATGGCCCAACTGAGAACAAAGAACTCAAAAGGTGTTGGGTCACGTGGCACTAAGCCACATTTAATGAGGTATGTAAGGCTGATTATTATTCCAGTTTGGAAGCAAAAGTGAGAACTAATTTCAGTTTTAAGCAAACGGACTTCGTTTCGAAAATTGCTTAATATTTTCCTTTCCACAGCTAAAAACACCTACTAAGCAAAGTAATTATTTCTATCTAACGATCTTGTTTTTGTGTTTGTGAAATAAGCTTGAAGAGGTGTGTCTTAAAGTTAATTAAAACTTAACTATGAAGGTCAGCTTACAAGCTAAATTTGAGCAAATATCAAACCAAACCGTCCAACTACTGTTTTTAAAATAACTTGAAACCCAAACACCAAAATAGAATAAAAGGTCGGTGCAAAACTCTATGTCTAGGAATTCCGATCTTTTTTGGCTGCAATGCGCGCAGCGGGAAGTGGACAAAAGCACGTCATCTGCTTGCTCACAATTAGAGGCACGTATGTGATCTTGACAAAGAGTAATGGTGTCATGTAAATACATTTCTTAACCGACCTGAAAAGTACGACTAAGGAGGTTATATATGTGGATTATATAGGATATTCCAAGACCAAGGATATATATATATATATATGGCTAAAATATGATATGTGAGAGGAGAACCGACAAGAAAGTTTAATCGTTTATGTTCGTTTGTTTTGCGGTAATTCATAGCTAATTACGCAATAAAAGGTACGATGTTTTTAACCGCAGAATCTGGTTTCTAGGAATAACTTTCTTACTCTCTTGTCAGTACTTTCCTCAATAATAAATACAGCGAGCGAAATATTATTTTAAACAAGCAAAGCCGAAATAAAAGATAAATACTAAATTAAATGTAAGTTGAGCTACGATGAAAAGGCGACAGCGAAAGGCCTCCGAACGTGTGAGCTTAATGGTCCCCTTGGACTTCACGGTGTCACGTAAATTGCTCATATTCAATCTATTGTTTTAAAATTGATAAGCTCGGTTTGCTTTGACTATTGCCTTGAAGTAGCTAATGGTTTTATGAGTAAATATGTTTGTATTTTTTTGTGGTTTTCATTTGTAAATTTTTGTATTTTTTTGTATTTTGTTTTTTAAACCCCTCAAATTTTAACTTGAGTAAATATGGCCAATAAATTAGCAGCTTAGTACTTATAATAACTGGGGTAAAGAATATAACTCCTGATAAATAGTTGATGGAATTGACGATAGCCTCAAAGCCATCTAGCACATGACAAAAACACGAGCAAAGCGGCTTACATTGATTTGAATCTACATTAGGACCCCGGTTTAACTCGAAATTGGCTGACTCGAACTAAGTCCCATTTCCCTAGGATTTGATCCTACTTTTCAGCCACGTTTACTCGGATAACTCGAATTCCCCGCTAACTCCGCAACTAAATTTCGTTTCCCTTGATCCGAATTTCCTTCGTTAACTCGAATTCTGGTTCACAGAACTCACCATGAATGCCATCCTATTAGCTTTTCCTTGTCTTGTAAACTGAGGAAAAAACCCCTAAAACTAACACTACAGCGATTTGTTTTTTACTGCTTCTTAATAAGGGCAACGAACACGTCATGTATTTGACACTCGTTTCCCGGTATTCATCATGAAAACGCATAATCGTGTTAAAATTTCTGATGAGATAAGTTAAATGTGCCCTCTGCTACATACTATTAAAAGTGCTGAAATATCAATAAACTATCACTATTACCATGGGAATTGAAGATACAATCGACCCCGATAACTCGAACTGTTTTTAACCTCGGGAGATCAGGCCCGATTTGAGCAGTTCCTATACAATCTCTCCTACGAAGTCGCGCTAAAATTCGTTTCGCCTTACCCGCCGGAATGTTATTTACAAAGAGAAACGAAAATAGAGCCGGGCCTCAGGTTAACTGTTTTTAGTCTCCCTTCTCAGAGTTCGAGGTACCGGGGTTCTACTGTATAGGTGAATCCTTGTTGACATTTTTTGCCTCATTAGCGTAGGCTCATCATCATCTGATGAAGCTAATAACATGAAATTTCTGAATATTGAAAGATCATAACATTTTCAGTTATCTCTGAAAAAGTGAACTCGATATACCAGATAATTTTAAGGAAATTCTCTTTAAAAAAGCCCAAAATTTACAAAGAATGTATGAGCTCATCAAGTAATTTTGCAGTTTTTAACCGCTGCTATTTTCTTTTTTTTACTGATTGCAAAGAGCTGAAACGTGCGCAAACTCTATTAATTTACCAGCTCTTTTAATTTTTGAACCTAATTGGTATGTACGGCTACATCTTCCTTCATCTTCTATGGGTTAACTCGTATGCTAATGAGGTAAAATGTAAACAATGACGTCACAATGAATCCGCCTTTTCAGTCCCCACATAAAAAACCTTTCACTAAACTATACGTTTTGTCCTCGACATAAAAAGTGCGAAAAATGGCTTAATTAACTGAAGGTCTTTACAAAGACGTTTCGTATGTCATTTTTGGAACTTCATGAACTGAAATTTTGGTAAAGATGGATTCTTTCCCGCTTTCTCCAGTCTGGGTTTGTTTTTCGCTCTTGTTTCCAGGTGTTTCCTCTTGATCAGAAGTCCTTTCACCCGTCAGGGGTTGATCTTGTTCCAAACTAAAGTTCATAGCACCAGTATCTTGGAAAGAGGTTGAAATTGACGGCATGTTCACTTTTCCTGTTTGCAGTTGGTTCTTAAAAACACTCCTTCCAGCAAATCCACGTACTTCTCCTTGCAGTTCATTCAGAGGCAGCAGCAAGGCCAGACAGCAAGAGAAAGACCATTTGGGTTTCTTGAGCCATTCTTTGATAAAGCGATAGATGTATACAAGATACTGAACTGCAAAGAAACAATAGTCATAGTTACGTATATTTAGGACTGTCTGAAGTCACCTCTTTCTTTCAAGAACACCTTCTTAAAACACATACGCGTTGACTTGACGTTTTATGAGGCGGAGTCCTCTGTTGTACTGTCTTAACTCTTCTCTATGAATATGTTAGCTCTAATGTCAAGTCTTGTAGATTACTTACTCACTGACTGACTGACTTACGGAGCAATACTTACATACATACGCACTTACTTACTTACTTACATACTTTTAATTAATACTTATAACAATTACAGTTAGAATGGCAATTGAAGCTTAACCGATTTACATTGTGAACTAAATTTTGGCCGAAAACCAAAAGCAAGCACTGAGCTGGCATCGCCCTACTTGTGATTGGGGGGCTTAAGCAACGACGACGGCAGTGACGACGTTGCTAAGAAAAATAATTTATGTCCTTTCAAACTTTGTCGCGTCTATTTGGATCCCCTCAATTTGTCAAATGTAGGCAACGTTTCTTTTTTGATGTTGTTGTTTTCGTCGTCGTGGTTGCTTAGGCTTCCTGTTCACGTTTCATTTGAATTGTAAATATCATCCCCGAAGAATAATTAATAATATGCAAATGAGTTTATATAATAGGAAATACTGGTACATTTTTTCCTATTCACTTCACTTTGCCGACACGAAGGGCGATTGGCGACTGAGTGAGTAAGTCGGGTTCCAGATTACCTACATTCAATTCAGTCTATCTTGGGCTTGTCCCAGGTAAGATTGATTCCCCATACCTTACTATAATTAGTAACAATACCCAGGGTTGAATATTATACTATTGAAGGGTAAATTAATAACCGAAGTAGTTTTAGACTTAACTTACCTACGAGAAGACCGATTACCAAAGAATTTGCTCCAAACACCAGCACCTTGAACATGATGTTATCCACATAAGGATCGATTGAGGCTGGAATGTTCTCGCTGTTTATCTTACTCACAGCTCCTATTCCCAAGTTTACAAAGGTCACAGCAAGAGATATCAGCATTAGTCTGTTCTCGAATGGGTCCACAATGGGGCTGACATAGGCAAAAAACATTCCATAGAGTCCTGACATGACGCACGCCAGTCCGACATATGCCCTGCTTTCACCACCAACCAAGATCAGACCTGACGTGAGGACCACCTTCCGTACTGTGTCTACCAGTTCCCAGTACCACGAGCTCGGATGGTAGTTTTCGAAAAGGAATCGCAAGCCTGTGGTGACTTCGCTGCTTTTCACTTTGATATCAGGATTTTGATGCTCGTCTTCCATTTCATTCTGACTTGTAACGGTCAATCGCGCTTTCCAGAGAGCTATAAGTGATGCTGTGGGAAGAAGTAGTATGTAAGCGACTGCAACGTAGGCAACGATGACTGATCGACTGTAGTTTGTACTCTCACAGTCGATACTGTAGTCAGTCTTAAGAAACTTTTGACAGTGGGTTTTCGTTTTGTCCGAACAAAGCAGACGGCAAGTTGGGGGAAGCACACTAGCTGTTTTGGAGCAGGTACTGAGATATGTCACGTACAGGAAGAAAAACAGGTTTCTCAAGATCAGCTCTTTCGTTTGAGAAGATTTCCTTAACTTTTCTTCTTTGGAGGAAGCACCCCGTTCGAGTAGAAGCTTTCGTAAACAATAAATGACAATCGCAACGATAATGGCTGTGCCATTCATTGCAAGGATTGCAAACAAGCTCTTAAAAGCATTCACCTTTAATTCAGGGAAGATGCAGTGAAGAGGGGCAGTCTGAAATACATTAAGCTGTATCATCTCCGAATATTTTCCAATGACAGAAAGAGAATCTGGCCATTTGACGTACGAAAATGTCTGTAACAGTCCATCAGTGACTTGGTAAAAGCCAATGACAATTTTCAGCCTTCCAAGTATCATATCCACTGTGGATCTTCCTTTTTTCTCATTCTCTTGCTTCTTTTTACTTAACCATAGGATAACTAAAATAATGACCAGGATAACTGCCACCACGATCGACAGTTGTCCGATCATCCATTTCTTTGTTGGGCACTTTTTGCACGTTTGAAACTGTTTGTAGTAGCCATCACTACAAATTTCACACAGCGGTCCTTGATAGACGTCAGCGCAAGAAGAATTGAAACCGCCATAGCAAGCCTCTGGTTGTGGACATTTATGCGGCGTAGGAACAGTGTATGGGAACTCGATGAGGGAAGCATTAGTTGAAGAAGAATTCCTTGAATCCAAGAGATTACGTGTAAATGATTCATAAAATTGCTTGTGGGTCTGATTTTCCCATTTCCACCAGTAACCCTTCTTCAGCATAACATGATCATCCACACATTCTAATCCTTCTTCATTGCATTGTGTGCAGCCTTCAAAAAGATGGGTACGATGAAATCCTTTCAGACAGCTGCAAGCTCTAAACCCAGCAAATGTGGAAGTATTTGTACCTACAAAAAGCAAAAGTCTGTTAGTTGAATTAAATGTATTGAAATCACGAAAATAATTTTTTTTTCCATTTTTAAAAAACACATAAATAAAGTTTGAAAGCTTGCAGGTTTTGGCAGTTGAAGGCTTCATTGTCAAATGAGTTTAAATAGAACAAAGCTGCTTCATAAGAAAGTTTCACCGCCTTGAATTACAAGGACAGCATAGCCATGCCGAACAAACAAACAAACAAACAAAGCATAGGCAAAACCCTAAGGATATGGGTAAATAAATGCTCACTTCAAAACCGAGGTCAAGCTTTTCAATCTAGCCTGAGAAAAAAGCCGAGATTTGGAGACGCTACCACTGGTTTCCCGGCCAGGTGATGTCTGAGAAACGAGCGCAGAAATTCCATACTGATGAGGAGTCACTACCCAGATCTGGGTAGTGACTCTGATTGGTTGAATCAAATTTCCCACGGGCAAGACCAATCAGAAGCACTACCCAGATCTGGGTAGTGACGCGTCATCAGTATGGACTTTCTGTGCTCGTTTCTCAGACGTCATTTGGCGGGAAACCAGTGGTAGCGTCGCCAAATGTCGGCTGTTTTCTCAGGCTATTTTGTATCTTACTCGACAATAGTCCTTATGCATGTCTACTTCAGACGAGTAAATTTAACCACCAAAGCTCGTTTTGAAATTTTAAAAGTTATAGAATTTTGCATAAATGAATTCCAATGGGAGTAGAGTTGAAAAGAATACTCACGCTCATTAAGTGAAAATGAGAAGTTTGCTTAGAAACGAGGCTTGGTGGTGAAATTTGCTCGTCTGACGTAATCAAGCTTAAGTGCCATTGCAAAAGCAGAGAATCTCGTTCAGTCTTCACCTTTATTATCTGACCAGTTTTATCTGAACTTCACAGACGTCATCAGATACTTTGAACAAGCTAACAGGGATAACGCAGTTTCTGTACACTTTTCACATTCCATCTTCTAACTAGGTCGTGAGTTCGATTCTCACCTGGAGCTCGAAAAATTTTTCTGAGCTTTCTGGTGTTTGATTTTCCTTCTTCTTTAATTATAAATTACAATCAAACCAGGTCAAGCGTATCACCATAGATTATAATGATGAACTCATTATATACAAGTTATTAACCGAGAGTGAGGTCATTATGGGGAAATCACCGTAATGACCGAACGGACAAAGTTAATAAGTGGCCATTTAGCGCTATAAATATATAACACCGCAAGTAATTGAGCCTGCAATCAATTAAAACCAATAACTCGTCAGTGCATAGCTTAAAAAAAAAAACAAATCACCTCAATGGGTTGTAAACTTGAGCCCGCGATACAGACATGTCACACTTGTCAGCGGATACCTTTTTTCACAGCTCTCAATTGACCATAACATAGATTTTCACTATCGAGTTAAACAAAGATTGTATATGCCTTGGACACCTAGCGAATAATGCTGGCCATTACAAGAAACTTTTGCCAGCTTAGCAGCCAATCAGAACACTCGTAGTTTTGTAGCCATATAATAGTTGACATTTTGAAATCTTGTGGTGATTCTCATCATTCTTACTAGCATCCGATGAGCAGTAAAATCAGCAGATGGTTAAAATTATTTTGTTTTCTTCTTCAGTTAGAGATAGAATTTTATTCAAAAGCCATCGAAGACGATTTCTCTTAATCTGATAGAATGCTGAGAATCTGCAGCGCGAAATTCACTGCCCATTCAGCATGCAAGAATGTGGTCAATGTTTGACTAAGTTTGACTATAAAATATGCTTACCTTGTGGACAAGCAACGCACTCACGGGCGCTTTTACCAGGCGCCTTAGTGTATGGCACAAAAGTTCCATCTGGACATCTGAGGCAGCTGTCATTGACAAACGCTATGGTATCCGAATAGAAGCCTCCTATAAGAAAGTGTAATTAGAGTGAAAGTGTCCTAGAAATAAATTTAAATTTGTAGTCCCAAAATATGACTAAAATGGATCTACAGAGCGGACAAAAAGTAGTTAGTTTGGGGTAAAATTGCCAGGTTACAACATCCTTGGTTTTTGGTCCGACGTTCCTTTTTAAATTCCATGACCTACAAATAATGTAGAATTCCCGTAATATGATTGGTTCCTTTGGACGGACTTTACTATCAGGGGCAGATCCAGGATTTTTTTTAGGAGGGGGTGCACTCGTCTCTTGCTCTTCTCCAACTCCAATAAGCCACGTAGTTTTGTTTTGTTTTTTTTTTTCAGAATACCAGTTGTATTAGAAAACCGCAGGTCATCTCAGGGGAAGGTGCGCACGCCCTGCACCCTCTCCCTAGATCCGCCCCTGACTATTGTATGGCATAAGAAAAAAAAAGCTAGCATCTGGTCGTATTAAGAGTCCAATAAATGTGGCTGGCTGGATACTGGGAAAGTTAGTACCAGTTTTTGGGTTTTCATGAACCGGGACAAAAGAGAGTTTGAGCATCACGTATACGGCAAACGGCAAACGTCAGATTCAAGTTGAGAATTTCTCAAAATAGAAAATGAGCAGATAAAAACAGCTCAAAACAATTCTTATGGATAAAAAATTGCATGAAACTACTAATTTGTGTTGAAATAATGAAAAGTAAACGACAATTAAAGTTGAAGTACTGGACCCAACGTTGTTCGCCTTGTACACTAATGACCTACCAAGTGCTGTTACCTATGGCTCTGTCTTTATGTAAGCGGATGACACCACCTTTTATTGCATAGGGGACACTGTTGATAACACTGTCACTTCTTTAAATAAAGCTTTATCGGAACTGAATAGTTGGTGCTTAGAGAACTCTTTAACTCCTCATTCAGTAAAGTGCGAAGTTATGCTATTAATGAGAAAACCGCACATTGGGTCTCTAAATTCTGTGTCTGTTGGAGAGGATCGGATCGAGTGTGTGAAACACACTCGTCTTTTCAGCGTTACTATCGGTGACAGGCTTTCCTGGTCACACTACCTTACAGATGTAAAAAAGAATTTTTTTCACAAACTGAACCTCCTGAAAAGGAATTCGTTTTTGTGCAGAGAAGCACTATTGGACTTGTGCTCCAAGATAATATTACCATCATTTTTGTATGGACTTGGTTGTTTTGGGGCGGCTGCCCTAATGCGGACCTTGTACATTCACTGGAAGTACTTGACTGTAAGGCTGCCAGAATAATATACAACTTGCCCCGCGATGTGCCTACTGATGAAGTATACAGAAATTGAATTGGAATACTTTAATACTTATATTATAAAATTATTAATTAATTAAACTACTCCATAGCGTGTTTATCGGTTTAACACCTGTGGCTCTTTCATACTTGACAAATAAATCTTGCACTGCGTACAATTTCAGAAGTAGTAATAACATAATTGTCCAGCGTTTTAACTCGCAGTTTCTTAAAAACTCTATTAGCTATAGAGGCGCTATTCTTTGAAACACGGTTCTCGACTCATCTTACAGGCCAGTTTACTGTTTTTATCGCGAAGTGAAGAAGGACTCTTATTTTAAGGAACTTGATTTTAGCGCACAGTCGGTCCAGTCGCTGCCTAGGCACTACCAAGAGTTTAAATGTTTTTAACTATTTTATGTTTTAAATGCTGTAGTCAAATTACTTAGTGGTAACTATTTAAATTCATTTTAACATTGCATCTTTTTAAAATTCTTACTGTATATTTTTAGAGTTTTTGTTTTAGTTGTATATTGTAAGTAATGTTATCCCTATTTTTATTATAGTTCTATATTCATTTGTAACCACTTTTACACGACCCCACAAGCTTTGACCTTTAAATCCTTTCGTGTTTAAATAAAGGATATATTGTTGTTGGGAAACTTGGTCACCTGATTCAAATTCGCGTTTGCCGTTAGATGTAAACGTGATGCTTAACCTCTCTATTGTCGAAGTCAGTAAAACGCCAGAAAGAAAGAGCAAGGCCAATTAATATCCAGCCATCTTGTTGACATTCTTCTTGGGCAATTCAAAGACAAGTAGACCGTTTAACTGATAAATTCAGCTCACAATGTGTCACAACAAATTTTTGCAAAGAGAAAACTATTAAATAAATAGTTTTCTAGTAGCAATACAATAGAAATAAGATAATGTAACTCGGGGACGATTTTGAAAATGTTGAAAAGTCTTACAGCAATTGTTTCATCACTTTTAAAATTCCCGTGTGAAAAACCTCCATGGAATTCCATGGAATTCCATGGATTTCCATGGAAAATTCTCCATGGAATTCCATGGAGGATTAGGACATCAATTTCCATGGAATTCCATGGAAATCTCCCCACAGATTTCCATGGAAAATATTTGCATGGAGGATTAGGACATTTCCCATGGAATTCCATGGAAAACATTAGGACACCAATTTCCATGGAAATTTCTGCATCGACATTTTCCATGGAATTCCATGGAAAAGTTCCATGCAACTCCATAGAAACTACTGCATCGATTATTCCATGCATCTCCAGGAAGTTTCATGGAATTCACAGGAATGACACATTTAAAATATCCACTGAATCAAATGGAATACATAACAGATTTTGGTCCACTGCAATTTATTTAATCAATAAAAGGACCGCATAAATCTCTTTTCAAAGGTATCAATCAAAAGTTAACATGCTTTTGGCGGAAAATTTGACATACTGTAGCTAAAACAAATTAATGTTTACTTGTGACTATACACATTGCAGTTTAGAATGCAGCAATCATATTGAAGTAGCTTAAATGAAAAATTTAGATTTAATATAAAGCAAGGAATCTTGGCCTGGTGTTTAAGAGAAGTAACAGGCGAACAGATGCATAATTGAGAGAAAAAAATAAGCTAATACTAATGAATGCATAAACCGTCAGTATTTAAGACTTAAACATGGCTTTATTTAATCCGACGAAAAAGGGAAGTGCTACTTATTTCCTCGATCAGAACCATGGTATTTAGTTATAGCAAAGTCCTACCTAATCCTTGGGAAAAACGGCGTCGGCCACAATTATAATTTATCAGTCTCTTGTACAGTTTTTACGTAGCAAGTATGAAAATTCTAAAGACGATATTTCTTCTTATACATCGAGGCAGTCCATCGAGTACAGTCTTCAATTTTATCAGTCTCTTGTACAGTTTTTACGTAGCAGGCATGAAAATTCTAAAGACGATATTTCTTCTTATACATCGAAGCAGTCCATCGAAGTAGAGTCTAATTCTGCTAGAATTAGTAACTATTCCGAAGGATTCCAAAGGTAATTTGCAAGAAAGACCACATTCATATCTGTATAAACAAAAAAGATGAAAACTACACATTAAAACCGATAAACAGCACCCGAAAAGTCACCCTTCTAAATCTAGCAGAGACAATCGAGCGAACGAATTCAGTTGAGCAACCAAACACGAGTTGTGTACATATTAAGCTTACCTTCCTCCTTTAATGTGCGATCCAGCTGAGTCATTGTTCAATCGAAGTCGATTTGAAACAAGCCAAATGTAAGCAACCTCACAAGTGATATTTTGCGCTGAAAATAACATCTTTTCCGATGCTTTCATTGCAAAGACAATCCGTTTACACAACACTGTCGTACTGCACAGAAGTCCACCTAAAGGTTCGAACCAAGAAAACTGATCTTCTACGCATTTCTATTGGTTCAAAAGCCCCACGTGATCGCGTAAGTCACTGAGCGGAGAGACCTGGACGCCAGTTCAAGCACCAAACATGGCGTCAAATCACGGCACGATCGTGGAGATGTCTGTCTTTAAAGGCTTTAAATTGTGGTCCATCTCAGAGTTAATTGTACTATTCCGACACTGTCGAAGAGTAAAGCAGTGAGAGGAAAATATTGCATTGTTCTCCCAGGTGAGGGAACCTTTGAAAAAAGGCAGCAGGCCTATTCATAGCCTGATACACAGCGACACGCAACGCTCCTCCCCACTAAAAACGGCTGTGTAGCAGACTAGCCTATCCACGGATGGGGCAAAAAAGCTCTAATATTGCTTGTGTAGGTTCGCCGAAATACTCCATGCAAAGCAATCTCATCAATCAGGTTGGACTCGAGTAATATAGGGAAAATCTTAGCTCTCAACCAAAAACACTTCGATACCGAGATGAGTTATGTGCCTACTGGGATCATTTTCTACTGGCTATTTAAGTACGGGACCCGTACATCGTCTTGTATTTGCTATTCATACGGGATTCCGACTAAACTGATATATTAGGGCTATTAAAGTACTGACTCGAAACAGTTAGCTTCTAATTAGGGTTACGGTTGCTTTTATATGAGTAAAAAGCAGCGAGTTACTACTCCGTGGTAGAGTGGTTAGGTTACGAACTGTGGATTCTACGCCCCTGGATCGGTTCTCAATCTTGCCACATCGAATTTTTCTTCTTTTCAAAATTTGCCACTGAAATTTTTCCTTAAAAATGGAACAGTGGTTGAAGAGACTTACACTTTCATGGAAATTTGTTGATCAGAAATTTCAAGAGACTTGAAAATTTCATATAAATTTCAAGTAGAGACTTGATCCCGTATTTCATAGCAAATACACGTTGGTGTACAGGTCCTGTACGTATGGCAGCACTGTGTCAATGTAATGAAGCAACTGCATATTGTTAATAACAGTGATCTTCTCATATTTTAAATGTAACACTGCTTTTAAAAGATAAATGGCAGACAGCCCTACTAAAAAACAATTTTCTATTTTTTTTTTTTTTTTAACAGGATCATTTTTTTATTAAGCACTCAAAACATTCCTCTTTATAGTTAGCAATAAAGCTTCTTACACTGGGACTTTCAGCGTCACCTTTCGGTGAACAATACTTTTGCATTGTCTGTCTAATTTAAACTAAATGCACTATTTTACTTTCAGAAAGCTTCCAAATGTTTCCTATTTGTCTATCCAATAAAAAGTGCAGACTTGAACATGTGGTTAACGAGTTGATGAGTTGCTTGATTACTGAATTTCTATGGATTTTCTCATACAAACTCTATGGTATTCTATCGAACTCCATGGAGACGCTATGGCATTCCATGAAACTGCATCGGTACTTCAGGGAGCCCCATGGCATTCCATGGAACTCTACAATATTCCCTGGAATTCCATGGACCTCCAAGGAAACTCCATGGAATTTCATGGCATTCCATGGAACTCCGTCACTACTTCTTGGAACTCCGTGGAACTCCATGGCATTCCATGGAACTCCATGGATACTCCATGGAACTCCATGGCATTCCATGGAACTCCATGGATACTCCATGGATACTCCATGGAAGTTCCGTGGAATTCCATGGATTTCCATAGATTTCCATGGATTTCCATGGAATTCCATGGAATTCCATAGAGGTATTTTAGACGGGCTATTAGCGCTTAATTCGCACTCGAACTCTACCACTGCTGTTTGTGATTCGAATTAATCATTACCCATAAGACAAGAAAAAGCTCCAATAATAATCATGTAACACAATATATATTTTACCTGCAGGACATTCGACGCATTCTAGACGACTTGCGTTTACAAAAGTACCAAGTGGACATGGTCGTAAATTGTACTCATTTAGAGTTGCATCCGCAAAACCAGCTCGCTTAAATGAATCGCGTAGTACTGTGTTGCTGCCCGAATATTTCCGAAGGTCAAGGGAAGTAGAGTTATCTTGACCCAAGCCGCTAAATTGAAAGATATAAATGTTTCAGTAAAAACGTTTATAAAATGTAAGAAATTCACATTAAGGTCGTTCAAAAGATCGGTCCATCTTATTTATCGAACGTGTTCTGTATTATTTGATGGCTTTTAGAAACCGCACTTTTAATTAGTTAATTATACATCTAGCCGGATTTTTGATAACGTTATCGCCAAACGGACCTTTTGTGTCGAACAATTTTTTCGGCCAAAAGTAGCTATTATATAAACTAAGAGTGAAACCATTGCTTTTTTCTTCTTCTTCTTCTTCTTTTTCTTCTTTCCTTCTCCTCGCTCTTTCTTTTTCCTTTTCCTTCGTTACCATGATTTTGGAGCTTCTCGGGCTTAAGAAACCTGCCTTTTGACGCTTTTTCACTCAAATAACTGCAAATGTCGTTAGGTTGGTTTTCAAAAAATCGGCTAGACATATTCTCATAATAATATGAAATAAAGAAAGAAGATATATCTAGATTGAGTTCACAAGTTTAAAGCCGAGGTTGCTAAACTTAGCCGGCAATCTGTGGAATTTTCAGGTTTTTACAAGTAATATCTACGTAATATCCAAGGATATAGCAGTCATCAAAATCTGCAAAATTGCTAAAGAGGGAAGCAAATCTGCTAACGAGCTTTTAAATGAAGCTATTCTGCATAATATATTGGGCTCAAATGCTCAAAGATAACTAATATTGTCGAACCATCATGAGCGACCTGCTTTCGTAAGCGAAAGTCCCCCACTCTGTGAAACGTTGCATGGATCTCTGTGGGTCAATACGGCCGCACATTCGCATCAGGTGTTAAGACGTGCATTTTCCAAAGAGTTCCAGACATTCACTTTCTTTAAGATTTCTATAGCATTGTACATTCAGTAAGCAAGCCATCGCCTCGAAATCCCTTTATGAATTTTCTTAAAGCTGTTACTCTTTTCGTGATTTTCATTTTCCTACTAAGTTAATAATGGAACTGAGTGAAGTGCAATTTGGTCTAACATCATACACGTGATCTAAATAACAAGAACTTGAATCAAATGGTAGAACACTGATCGTACCTTAGAAGTTGCCTGCAAAGATTCCCTTCCAAAAGGTAGATGTGTGCACCCCTCTTTTCGGAAGCCACCACTTTTGATTCGATTCTCGTTAGTGACCACTATAGCTTGGCTTTTTGGTTTTCGCTTATGAGAGGTTCGACTTCTATTGCAACGCTCTTTCAACATCAAGACGGGTGATATTTATAAAATTTTGATCAGAGAATGATAAGTTTTTAAAAAAAAAGCGGCAGAAAAGGGACAAAAATCCAGATTCACCTATACCTCACAGTGCGAGTTGAGAAAATGGGTTCGGCAAAATTTAACTTCATCTTTTCAGTATAGTTTACATCGGGTTGATGGATGAAGCTAAAGTAACTCAGTAAATGAAGGTCAAAGACAATGCAACCGCATATTAGAATATTTATTAAGGCATTAAAGAAAGTTACGAACAGATAAATAGTGCAGCGCTCTCGTTGAAATGAATCCGAAACGTTCATGGTACCAATTTTACCATCATTCATCGTTCTACAAAAGAAAACGAAAAATGGATAGTTAAGTCTTTCTTATTGATATCAAAGCCCGATTCGCTACGAGCGAAGCAACTGATAGCAAGGACACTAATAATTGAGTTTTATATAGAATTCTTCATGAAAAGTGTGCTCGTACGGTGTTGCACAATTGCAAGCTGTTAACGTATCCTAAATTGAAGGAGTGAGCGCAGTGAACGAGTGTGATTCCTTATAAAACAAGAATCGCCGAAAGGCGATTTTTAACTGGGCTGCAAAGGGGCTATATTTTCTGAGGGGAGGGGGCAGCTATACACACATCAGGCTACTACAAAACTTTGTCGCCGACCATTGCATGCGACAGAATCTTATGTAAGACTGAAACATAAACTAATTCACAACATTGTACCCTTTTGAAAGACGTTCGTAACCAAAAAAAAGAGTACCATTTTCAAGTGGGGGCTGTATAATAACTTTTAAATTCCACCATTATGAATAAAAATAAACAAGTTAGCCATTAATTCTAAGCAGGAAACGATTTGCATTATTTTCACGCACCCCTCCCCCAATCCCTCTGTGCCCCAAAATATAGCGTGACAGTATAACGTGACTAATTTGACGTAACCGGAAATTCCAAAAATTGTTGTCGTTCTACGAGCATAAAGTGCGACGGACGGAGCTGATTTACACTAGACAGAAATATTGTATTGTATGAAAACCAGAAGTATACTAAAACAGACAGCCAACTGCCCATTGATCCCGCCTGATCCGGGGGCCTCTGACTGCACTGAGACTTTACTGCGCTTTTCACAAACATTCGAACTCTAAACTTCAAAAGCCACCTTCACAATTGTGTTTTCCGCTGCCGTCAATCATAATTACGATCACAAGCGACGAACCTTGAAACAGAGAAACACAAAACGGATCGAAATCCACAAATCACAAACCATGACCTTTTGAACCCGTGAAGTAAAGTTTTGTTTCCTAAGAGGTCCGTTAAGATAAGATGATTGACAGCAGCGAAAAACGCAATCGTTGGTTTGCTTCTGCACTTTAGAATTCGCATGTTTGTGAGACGTGCAGTAAATAGACGATCGTAATTTGCGGTCTACAGTCTACATGAAAACGCAGTATTTTTTCCACAAGATAAAAAATATTCAGTTCGAAGATTGTTCTCTTGGTATATTTCTCTAACTTAAAGGAATAAAATCCTTTGCATTTTGTGACCTAAAAAAGTTTAAAGATTTCTCGCTTGCATGTTGCTTTCATCAGCACGCACTTCAAACAATGTAAATAGATGAAACGATCGACAACATATTTTTTACCTGATACCGATATGAGTTAAAAATTCGCTCCAGTTCATTGTTTGTCTCACCCATGACTAACTTTTCTTCATGGACGATAACTATGCCGCTTTATAACTCCTCCAAAGTTTTTGTGCCAGCTAAACAATATGGAATCACTATTCACAGTCCTTGGATATTAAAAAACTGAGCGTGACGCAGTATTGTGACTTTGTTTACTTCTGATCACATCTTCAAGAGAAGTCTCTCTTTTCAAACGATTCATCTCAATGAACAATAATTGACCCTTATAGTTAAAAACCCTATGGTTCATTTACTGAGTATATTAATGCTGTTTTTGCCCCTCACATTGACTGTGTTCGTTCGTATTCAAAACACCTTAAGGAAAATAAAGGTCATATGTAGACGAAAATGAACTGTATTTTATTCCAAGGATTGTCAGGCTCGATTCCTAAAGGTTACAACACTCCGAAGGGTCCAACTTCTAAAGGATTACACAGGATTCCACAGATTCAATTCACTAAAGGCTCACAGATCGTCAAGATGGCTACAAGAACGCAACACGTTTTCGGATCTCTCCCAGAAGGCCTAGCGCGCTCCTAAACTCTTACGTCATCGCGCACACCCCCCCCCCCGTGGACCATGAAGAATGGTCCACCTTCTATACCTAGAATCAAATATCGAAAAGAAATTTAAAAAAAATAATGATATAACTCAGTGAATATAGTCTCTCTCAAAAAAACTGTTCAATGTTCAGAATACATAAACAAACTTAATGTTCGTCTTGTAATTCAGCAATCCACTGTCTTCTTCTTCGCTCTCCCTCGACTGCAGCTCTTCGCCGCTCTCGATTTCCTCTCGCTCGACCTCGCGTCGGCTGTTCCGGTGATTCAAGTACTTGTTCCTGAGGGGCTGCTTCATTTGCAGAACAGCTTACTTCCAGTGGGTACAACAATTGTAGCGGTCTCCTTAAGAGTCCACCTCCACTTGATCCTCTCCCTTGGACTCTGACCTCAGCACCTCTACTCTGCCCATCCTTGCTCATCAGAAGCCGTTCCACCTTGCCCATCTTCCAATAAGATCTTGGGTGGGTTTCGTCATGATCCAATACCAGATCTCCGACACACACTACCCTTGATCCCGCCGTCTTCTTCAATTGGTTATGGGCATTTCGTAATTAAAGAAGGTATTCTGCTCTCCAACGCTTCCAAAAAATGAGTCAGAATCATATCAAGGTGTCTTGCTCTTCTGCTCAGGTCGTCGGGCGAAATTCTAAAGTCTGCATCTGCAGGACTGTCTATTTCAGGAAGGGCGCCTAGTCTTCGACCAACAATGAGGTGGGACGGTGTGAGGGGTTCTTCCAGGTCCTCAGAAGAGACATATGAAATGGGTCGGCAATTTAAGATCATTTCAGCTTCTGTAACAACAGTTACAAGTTCATCATAGGAAAGCTTGGCTCGGCCGATTGTCTTCTTAAGACATCTCTTCAGTGACTTGACAAGTCGTTCGTAAAAGCCTCCCCACCATGGGGCTTTCTCTAAGTTGTAGGACCATTTGATCTTCTCTTGAGCAAAGTACTTAACAACACTGGGATCATTTGTAATCTTCTCAAGCTCCTTAGAAGCACTCTTGAAGGTCTTGGCATTGTCTGATACCACTAAAGAAGGCCTTGAACGACGAGCTACAAATCTCCTGAAACACCTCAGAAATGCCTCTGAAGTCATATTGGGCACAACCTCGAAGTGGACCGCCGTCGTAGAACAACAAGTAAACAAACAAATCCAGACCTTACATTCTTCGTCACTGGTAGACTTCACAAAAAGAGGTCCAACATAATCCAAACCGATGTACGAGAATGCAGGCGCCTCTTTCACTCTGTAGCTAGGCAGAGGTGGAGCTTGTGGAACCTTATACGGTTTCCCTTCAAACTTCTTACAAACTGTGCATCTAAACAACAAACTTCTGATAAAGTATCGGCCTCGAACAATCCAAAAGTTCGATCTCAACTCGGTGAGTGTTTCCTTAACTCCTCCATGCATGACTCTTTCGTGACATCTCCAGACTACAAGTGTAGTTAAGAGGTGGCTAGCGTCAAGCAAGATTGGATACTTCGCAGAATCTGTAAGCTCGCTGTTCCCGAGTGTACCTTTACATCGAATAACTCCCTTATCGTCCTCAAACAACCCTAGCTGGTGCGACCTCATCTTAAACTTCTCCTTACTCTTCATCTCTCGTTGTACTTCCTTGATCCATAGAAGTTCGGCTTCTTCTATGTCTGCACCGGTCACACGTATCTCAGGCTTCTGATTCACATCTCCCTGTCGCTGTGCCTTTAATAGCTTAATAAACTTCAGAACTAAGGCTGTAACTCGCAGGAGACGTCCATGATTACTGAAGGCTTCACTTTGAATGATATTAGACAGCATAGTAGGTTCACTGTTCATTGCAAGAGCAGTCGTTACTGTCTTTCGATCCTTCACCCTCATTTCTACAAGGCAGGCTTCAGGGACTGGCTCTTCCGCAATCTCCTTCCGATTCTCCAGGCCTTCGAAACTAGTCAGCCACTTGGGACCATTCCACCATAGCACACTGTTCTCCAACTCACGACAGTCCATACCTCTAGAGAGTAAGTCGGCTGGGTTGTCAGCCCCTGGACAATGATTCCAGCATTCTTCAGGTACAAGCTTTCTTATCTCGTCAACACGGTGCTGAACAAATGGTTTCCACTCCTTCTGGCTCTGAACAATCCAATACCAGGCTATCTTAGAATCTGTCCAACAAAACAATTTGTCAATCTTCATCTCAGAACTAAGTGCTTGCTTTACGTTATGGATCAGTCTGGACAGGACTACCGCGGATAACAGTTCTAGACGCGGTATGGTGTGCTCCGAGAGAGGTGCTACTCGTGTTTTTGAAGATACAAATCTGACATAACTTGCACGCGTCGTCACAATACGCAGAAAGACCACTGCACCGTATGCCTTAGCTGATGCATCACAGAACCCATGCAGTTCACTCGCAATCACTTCCCCTTCCGTGCCAGCATAATAACATCTCGGAAGAGTAAGAGGTTTAACACCCTGCAGTTGTGTCACCAATCTCTGCCAGATTGACTTGCAAGAACCTTCCAGTGGTTCGTCCCAGTCTCTCTTGTCCTTGCACAACTCTTGAAACAGGATTTTAAACTGGACTGTGATTGGAGAAATCAGACCGAGTGGATCATACATTTTTGAGGCTGTGCTAATCACGTTTCTCTTAGTAGGTTCTACTCTCTTTGCTAAAGAGGCAGTGTTTGTAAAATCAAAGACGAGGTTGTCATTGTGATAGTTCCATGGAGTCCCTAAAATTCTTTGAACGCTAACATCTTCAACTGCACTTCCTAGAACACTTCTTGAATAGGTCATATCTTCTTCTTCCACGACGTTTGTGTCTACTACTGGTGTTTCAACAACCTGCTTGTCAACATTCCCTCCATCTCCAGATCCTGTTTCTCCTGAGACCAATCTCTCATTGTCCTCAATTCTCGCTCGCAGTTCTCCTGAATTTGTGATAAACTTCCGCAAATTGAACCTGCTTCCCTGAGCCTCGATTTCGATTTCACATAGAGCTCAAAGGTGCTGTCCTCGTCACTGTCCCTCGATGTCAAGTCATCAACATAGATACTTTCAAGAAACTTCCTGGTAAAATCAGGGTCACATTGTTCATACTGCTCTATATGAAGTTTAATTGTGGCGTTCAGTAAGAATGGGCTTGAAGACAGTCCAAACACAACACGTGTAAACCTCAGTGTAATAACTTTAGGTTCAGCCTTATCGATGTCATCGACCCACAGGAAACGGAGTACATCCTTGTCAGTTTCATTCATATGGACCATTAAGAACGCCTTCTCAATGTCTCCCATCAGAGCTACTCTGTGATTTCGGAACCTCAACATAATGTCAAAGATACTTTGTGTAAGCGCAGGACCGGTATAAAGACAATCATTTAATGAAGCTCCATCTGACTTGGCTGAGGCGTCATATACAATTCTTAACTTTGTGGTTGACTTGTCTCGTCTGATAACAGCGTGATGAGGGATGTAATGGACGACATCAGGTTTGGTTTCTTCATTCACAACTTCCACAATTCCTCTTTCGATTTGATCCTTTATATCACTGTCATACTCCTTCAGGATGTCTGGCTTCTCACGGAGTCGACTCAGCAAACCTTGCAATCTTCGAAGACTCAACTCATAATTTTCAGGGAGTGGTGGATGTGTAGCCTTCCACGGGAGACTGACCTCATACTGGTCTCCCTTGTACAACAACTTCTCAACAAACTCTTCATAGACACTTGGCGGCCTCACACCGAGAGACTCTAAGTCCCAGAACGTCTTCAACTCTCCCTGAAGACCATCATAAGACACTTGATCAGTAGCACATTTTAAGACATGGGTTGTCACAAGATTACTTCTCTGTTGATTTTCTACACTTCCTAAGCAAACGGGTCCTGAAAGTACCCATCCCAGTTTGGTGTGAGCAGCCGTAGGACCTTGGGCCCCTTTAATGGTGTGGCCAGTCACCAACTTCCAATAATAATCTGAACCAACAAGAATGTCAACACCAAGAGTCTCTCCTTCGGTACAAAAGTCAGCAAGTTTGAGTCCAGAAAGGCAGGGGTTATTTTTCACTGCTAGTTCCACAGGTTGGCCTTGTAATGGTTGACAAATCAGAGGCAATGTAAAAGCTGACAGTGAAAGGTCTGGTTCTCCGTTTAGCTCTACTCCTAGGGCCACAACTTCTACCAACTCTAATCTTTCAACGGTACTTCCAAAGGTTTTTATTGAGACTTGCTTCTTCTCTAGTGTAGGTAGTTGAAGAATGTTCTTCAGGTTGTTTGTAAGATAGGTGCGCTGACTTCCACTGTCCAAGATTATTCAAGCCCTGACCTTAACCTCTGGCTGTTGAGGATTGTACACCACTGCTTGGGCAGTTTGAGGAACACAGGTGTAGTGGAATCAGTATGAAAAACGACACTATTGCTGGCAGTTTGGGCTGTTAAGCATTGCTGTTGTGGTCCTGGTTTGGGAACTGGTGTTTCACGTTTCGTTGGCTGTAAAGGACTCAGGTTGGCTGGGCAAATACTAACATGGTGTCTGCCCTTGCAGTTATGACACTTGAATTTGGCTGAGCAGTTACGACTAATGTGATCTTTTCGCAGGCAAACAAAACATCTCCCGTACTTCTTCAAAAGCTCCTTACGAACTAGTACATCAGGTACTGTTTGGCCATCCCTTGATGGGTGTTTTCCCCTACAGTAGGTGCAGGTGGGACAGTTAGCATCACCACCAGTTAACAAGGCATGTGTAGTTCCTTCTTCCCTTCGTTTCGGTTTTGGCGGAGAGGTTTGTCCTTTGTTCACCGTGGACCCTCCTGCCCTTTCTCTTGCCTCAAGTTCTCCTTTAAAAATATTGAGCAATTGATCCAACTGCCAATCATCATCTCCCATTTCTCTTGTAATAACAAGACGAAATTCTTGAGGTAGCTTATTCATTAAGATGGATGATAGCAAACCCCCATACGATTCACGTGAAACTCCTAATGACTTTAAGCTTCTCACATTAGACTCAACAGTGTCGTGCAGCTGACGTAGGCTTCTTACATGATAGTGAGATGTGACAGATTCAAGATTCAACAAAATTTCCATGTGACGATTAATTATTTGCTGCTTGTTTCCAAATCTAGCTTTCAAAATGTCTACTGCTTCCTCATAGTTCGATGCCCCAAGACTTAACGCGGAAATGGCCTCTGCCGCTGACCGTTCGGGCAACGAGTTTAGGTAGTTAAATTTGTCAATGGCAGTTAAACTCTCATTTTTATGAACTGAGGCTTCAAAACTATCCCAGAAAGAAATCCACTTACTGTGATCGTCGTCGAACTTCTTTAACTCCAGCTTTGGCAATTTAACGTGAGTATTTCGCCGCACAGATGAAGAGGAATTCGACGTTGAAGCTGAAGGAAGCGAAGAATTACTCCCGATTTGAACTTCATTTGCTGACGTGCTTTCCGACACGTTCGCTTCAGTATTTACATTTGAACACACGACCTTCGGCGACAAGGCATTTTCTATGTTAGCAATAGCCAACTGAACATTTTCCTCCAGCAAATCTGCTCGTTCAATTTCACCTTCGATTTCTTCCTCGGCCACAAGGTCAAGAATTTCTGCATCAAGTTGCCGAAGAGTATTGAGTTTCTGCTGTAGGCTGTCCCTTTGTTGTTTCAGCTTGATTTCGTGTTCCCGCACTTGAGAAATGTCTCCTCCTCCAAGGACATCACTAACAGATGAAATAATACGTTTCGCACTTGACCTGTGCCCTGCACGCTGCCGTCGCTTTCTGGCGAGTTCTTCGGCCATAACACAACACAACTTCACTCACAACTGGTACGTAGCATCCGCTTTTATCCGGCTAACGATGGACCATGTAGACGAATATGAACTGTATTTTATTCCAAGGATTGTCAGGCTCGATTCCTAAAGGTTACAACACTCCGAAGGGTCCAACTTCTAAAGGATTACACAGGATTCCACAGATTCAATTCACTAAAGGCTCACAGATCGTCAAGATGGCTACAAGAACGCAACACGTTTTCGGATCTCTCCCAGAAGGCCTAGCGCGCTCCTAAACTCTTACGTCATCGCGCACAGTCATATAAGTCATGTGTATTATGTTTCGAGATAAATGGATTATACGCTTTTTTAAGTTTCCATTTTGCGGTGACTTCAATTTACATCTCCATAAAATGGCAGAAGAAATATCAAGAAACATCACGAGAGCTGAAAATTTTCAATGGCATGTTTCTGGGTTTCTGGAACTTGCTAATGCTGACATCAATATAGCGTGCTTGCTGAATGGGCGAAAATCACAAGATCATGTACAAATTTAATGATAAAAGCTTAGCAAGATACAGATACAAACAAAAGCAACCCCCCTGAAACCTCGACGTGGGCTACACTTGTATGCTCTACTCAGTCACCAAACCTTGTCAGTAATAGCTCCTATTTTCCTCAAGTCAAGCCTTGAACTTGTGTGCGAAATTCTCAGAGTTCCTACTTTTGTCCGTGTCTTCTTTATCCTCAGTATCCGAAATTTAGACCTCCAAATTAAATAGAAGGAAATATTTAAAGGAAAAGCCAGTCTTCTAACATGGCAAAGTTAGTCACGTCCCTCGCTAAAATGGACGTGCGTAACATCAGGATTCATCTGACATTCATCGGCAACTGAGTTGTTCGCTTCACTGACTACGACAGCTTACAATCAAGTCTTCAGCCATAGTGTCGTCAACTGGTGAAATACTTTGCTCATAAATTGTGCATATTAATTGCTCACGTACTACATCGATCAATAATTCTCTCTTTGAGTTCACGAAGCGGCCCCGGCGTTCCAAACCTGACGCTCACAGTCACCTTTTGGTGTGAACCTACCGTGAACGGCGTGTCGGTTTGTATGCAACGTGAGCATTTTTCTGAGTTTCCCAGCGCCAACATCATCTAACTGACTTAAACTCGAACAATAAAAAAATTATAGTGACTCCCATGATCGAATCGCTTCGAACAACGCAATAGCCTTCTTCAGGTTCGCAACGCCTTGTAGGTTTTTCTGGGGGAGCGCAGACGAGGTACAAAAAGTATCCGTGCAAGGATCCGTGCAAGAGAAAATCATATGAAACCATTTGTGAGAACGTCGTTTCTTGGTACCAGACCCTCGTGTCTTCCCTCCCCCGGATGACCGTTTTTTTGACACCGACGACCGAAAACCGAATTTATGACTGGGCCGCACAGGCAGCCCAGTAATGACAGCGAGTGCATATGTTAATCATTTATATATTTTGTGGGGCTATTGCTAAGGAAGATGCAGAACTCCCTCTGTTATGTATTTGGCCAGTTTCTACAACAGTTCTCATAATATACCAATCGTACTTACATGACAGAAGTTAGATTATGAAAATCATGAAAAGACAAGACTCGGAGGCTCACTGCTTTTAACTGAGTGCGAATCATGAAGCTGCAAAGAACGAAAAGTTAACTGAAAAGTTTTTATTACCTTTTACGTTTGTTTGTATCATCTACCGCATTGCCACTACTATTTGTTCCCAATTACTTAATGTTAATTCTTTTCAAGTTCTTTCAAGGTGTCACACCTACTTACATATATCAGCACTACTTGTACCTTGAACTATCAATCAGCTTAAAGGAGCTGTGTCACGAAAGTCAGCCAAAGTAGGAAATTACAAAATGCCCGTTAAATAAAGAGAAACAAAAATAACCGCTTAAAACTTTAAAAGAAGGTTAAAATAACATGACAGAAATAACAGATGCCACGGATGGGCAAAACTGAAGAAGATTGAAACGGATTGAAATTAGGGTTTTTGAAAACTGTCCAGCTTAACAGTTTTTCTAAGTTGATCCCTGCTGCTTGTAACTTCAAAAATAATGCTCAGGAGACATATTTGTTTGTCTCAGATCTCTGATTTTGTCATTTAAATGTAATTTCTTCGTTTACTTTAAGTTCCATAGCGACTGAGGGCGAGTAATTGGCAAAATTAAACAAAATGAACTGGACTGCCGTGACACAGCCCTTTTAATGGTAAAAACAATTTACAGTTGCCACGTGTCAATACCACCTTTTATGGCACACCTTCTTTCACATTTTTAGTACCCTAACTATAAAATAGTTTAGACTTTAGATGATGATCTTGTCTTCATCTTTATTCAAAATTTGTATTTCCGCAGTTCACATTATCTTCATGTCTCATTCCTTTCACGGGTTAAGATAAACTCAACAAATTGGCCTGCTCCCAATGTGTGGGTCTTCATAGCTCAAATGGTAGAGCACTGCAGCGCTAAGTTACATTACAATGATCACTATGGCGATTATATCTTCATTAAAGTTTGTATTTCTGCAGTTCGCATCATCTTCATGTCTCATTCCTTTAACGGCTTAAGATAAATTTATTCCATTTTCACTGCATTAGTTGAAAAAATGGTATCACACATAGAACATATACATATATATATATATAAAGAAGAAAAAGAAAAAAAAAGAGAAAGAAAACTTAGCTGAATTACACAAAAGAAAAAAAATTATTGCAGTGGGGAAGGACTAGAAGGGAACATACGAACCATTCGAGCAAGATGAACTCAACAAACTGGTCTGCCCCCACCGGGTGGATCTTCGTAGCTCAATGGTAGAGCACTGCAGCGCTAACGCAGAGGCCATGGGTTCGAGTCCCGTTGAATTCCCTCAGAATTTTTTCGGGTTTATTTGCAATTGCTTAAGTTGCAATAACCATTGCAATGATCATATCTTCATTCAAAATTTGTATTTTGGCAGTTCACATCATCTTCCTGATCTTAGAGCTACCGATAGCATGGCTCACTTTACAAACAATGTTCGTTTGTCTGAACTTTGTGAGCTATAGCTTGATTACTTATTCTTACTTTTTTATTAGCATGTATATACGTAAGATATTTTTTATAATTTAACATTATTCTGTGTAATTAGAGGTATCTCTAGGAGATACTAGCGCTTATGTGCTACTCTTCTACCCGATTTCAAATAAAGCTTTACTGCTACTACTGTTACTAACTACTACTACTTGGGGGCAAGTTATGAGCCATTCATAAACAATACAAATCGTCTTATACTTACATTAAGACCTTCTTATGTGGTTTATCTGGGATACTGAAAGCCCGATGCCCAATAGTCTTGATAGGATTATCTGAAAGCAATCTAAAGGTATGAATTGCGTGAGTGTATGTTAGTATATAAAAAGCTGCTAGTCGAAACGCCAGTAATGAAGTGACCAATCAAGTGTCCTTGAAATACATTGTAAGACGAGAAACTTTCCCTGAGTTTGTGAGCCACTTGAGCGGATTAAGAGGAAATAATTGGACACGTCCAATTTCTCTCTCTCTTGGACTAGTTCGTAAGATATTGAACATAAATTAGAGGAAGGGATCTTCGATTCAGCTAGGACCTAATAGTCCGATACGAGGTGAATATCCATTTCCCGCTCCCTCGAACATTTTTGCAGTCATGTAACGTTTTAATCATTTCTCTAAGGGTATTTTAGAAATAGATGTTTGCAGGATTGATTGCTGGCTGTGGCTGTACGAATACATTCTTTATTTTCACTAAAGGCCACTTGTCATCTACGTCTGAAGTTGAAAAGAGTAGTTAGGGAAATGGTTATCCTGGCGCATACTTCGAATTTTCAGAAATACATTAAAAAAACAAATAAAATCCCAGATTATGCAAGGGGATACAAGAATGAATATCTTTTTATAAGAGGTATCAATAAGGAATGTGAAAAATTTGTAAAGATATTAGATCAAGAAGGGGAAATATTTAATAACCGACAAGCTAAAAAAGTTATGTATTATTTTAATAAATTTTTGAAAGCTCAAGAAATAGAATATCTTAATGATATTAGTGAGTAATATTTCAAATTGAGTGATGTTAGATTTATAGAGTCTTTAGAATTACAATTAGATGATTATATGCATTTATTTTACGATCCAGATAGTTATGAGTTTGATAAGGAAAAGTATGAAAATGATTATCCAGGTTTAAAAGAGTTTTTTGAAAGTTTTAGTAAATTTAATGATAAAATAAAAATAGAAGAAATGACTTTTAGTGATTTTAAAGAAAGTCTTAAATATTTGGATAGTGATAGTGATGATGATTATGTGATTAGTGATAGTGATAGTGATTAATTATAGCTTAAAGTCTTATAATCTAATTATAAGATTGTAAGACGTCATGTCTAACCAATCAACTGATGGTTTCCAGGGTTCTCAACCCTTTATAACTGATAAACAATTTCAGAATTTATCTTTGGATTAAATAAGACATATAATAGAAGAAGAAAAAGAAGGACTTAAGAAAGATTATAAAGAATTTGGTGAAAGAAGAAAATCAATTAAACAATATAACAAAATAAAAAAAGCCAGAGAAAAATTACAAAAAGGAATTGATATAAAACCTAAACCCAAAAAGATAACCCCCGTCAAAACGACGCCCCCTTCTGAAATGAAAAAGATAAAATCATTTGATGAGTATTTCCAGGAATGTATAGAAAATAAAGAATTTCCCGAAGATACTCCTCCTTATTTTCGTGAAGCTCTTGAGAGAGCTATTAAGGAATATCATCAAGGACTAGTAAAAGAAAAAACAGCTTTTGAAGACTTTGCTGTTAAGTATATTATTGAAGGAGATCCTGGTCTTACACCAATTGAATATTTTAATAAAATTTATGCAACTTTAAAAGATTTTTTACATATCATCAAAATATTAAATTTAATATGATTTTGGTTTGTTTAATGGAACAACAAGACATTCATAAAAATAAGGGAGTTGTTGGATTAAAACAAGATAGGGCTTACTTTAGATCAGGAACACATATTAATCTTAAATCAACAGATGTAGAGAAATTAATTAATAAATGTATTAAAAAGATTATTGAACAATTAGGGATATATGTAAAAAATGGAAGTGAATGGTATTTTAATGAAGTGGTTCAACTTGAAATTCA
>CALNXK010000036.1:545000-567500 GCA_942486035.1 Porites lobata
AAAGGTATAAAGAAAAATGTTGTTAAAAAGGGTATAGAATTTGAAGACTATGTACAGTGTTTATTTTTTGGTAAAAAAACAAATGAGATCTATGAAAATTATAAGAAGTGAAAATCATGATATATATTCAAAAGAAGTAAATAAAATAGCTCTGAGTAATGAAGATGATAAACGCGGTGTGGTGGAGGACAAAGTGAATACCATGGCTTTAAGATAATAAGATATAAATAATAAATGACTTACACAAAAGAAGAGATAGAAAAATATTTGGAAATATTAAGAAGTTGCAATAACACCCAATCAAAAGTGGACTCGGGCGTTTGTAAAAAAGTTAGATGTAGGAATTGTCAAAGTGATAGTTTTACTATTGAAACAGGATATAATATTTGTGATTCTTGTGGGTTAACTAATGGTCATGTTCTTGGTTATTTTGACTTGAAAGAATATGATAGATTTCATTTTCGAAAGAAGAGTATTTATCAAAGAAAGTACCACTATGAGAAAAAGGTTGATCAAGTTTCCAGAAGACTACATCTAACTGAGGATGAAAAGTGTGAATTGTACATATTCTACAATTGTACTAATCATTTTCTATTTTATGTTTAGATAGAAAATGGCTTAAAGATTTATATAAATAATAAAAATGAAGGTACATTTAAAATTTAAAAATCTTAGATATGCTATGAATGTAGTTGAATTTTTATATAAACTTCATCCTACAGTATTAGAAGAAGCGTTAGATTTAAAAAGGAGTTGGCTCGGTTCTTGGATTTAATGATTTAAATAATTTTAACTATCAACAAAGAGAACAATTAATAAAATTAAAGTTTAAAGAGGATAATCTACATTAATAAATGGAAGAATATATTGAATTTGATGTTTATCTAGAAATTGAAAATGTTCAATATGGACGAATGCTTCCTGAATTATTTGAAAATTTAACAGAGGGATGTTTATACGAAATTCTTAATCTTAAAAGGGAGAGTGATGAAATGGCTAGTCTTATTGGTAGATATACTAAAGTGGGAGATATATTAACTAAAGAAGAAGATAAGATTTTAAAAGAAAATGGATTTTTGGGATCAAAAGGAGAGGAATAAAATAAGGCTTAAAGAAATAAAAATATAAATAAAAATGATTGAGAAAACTTTTATTAATAATCAACTTGGAATTAAGTTTAATTCATACATTGATAGTAAATTAAAAATTTGGTTCAAAGCAAAACAAGTTGCTCAAATACTTGGATATAAAAAACCAGATGACGCTATTAAAAGACATATAAGTGATAGTCATAAAATAAAAATTGTTCAACCCCGTGAAACACGGGGTTGCACTTTTACTTATTTAATTGATGAAGCAGGATTTTACGAACTTGTTTTTAAATCAAAATTAGAAACTGCTAAAATATTTCGTGAATGGGTTTTTACTAAAGTTTTACCATCTATTCGCAAATATGGATATCACAAAATGATTGATTCAAGAATAAAACAAAGAGTAATATTTGAAGAAAAAAAATACTACAAACATCCTGTCTTTCGTGATTATGCAGCTTCCAAAAATGGAAATATATTAAGTTTGAAAACTAAAAAAATTATTAAAATGAATGAAGAAAAACAAGGATATTTAAAATTTACAATATACAATAAAATAATTGAAAAACCTTTAAATTATAAACAACACAGATTTGTATTCGAAGTTTTCAAAGGTCTTATACCAAAATGTTTTGAAATTGACCACATCAATAATATTAAAACAGATAACCGAATAAAAAATTTACAACTACTTACTCAAAAAAAAAATATACAAAAATCATTAAGTAAACCAATTATTTCTATAGATATAGAAACTGGAAAAGAAAAAAAATGTATTTCTATTAAAACAGCTTCAATTGAATTAGATATTAATTTTTCTCATATTTCAAAGATTTGTAGAAAAAAGTGTAAAACAGCTAAATCTAAAAAAGATGGAAAAAATATACATTTGAATATTTAGATTAGATTTCAATATTATATTAATATTGAAATCAGCAAAATCTAAAAAAGATAGTAAGAAATACACTGTCAAATATTTATATTAGTTAGTAATTTAATCTTTAAACCATTTTACTTCATACTTAGATTAAATTTTTTATTATACCTACTAGCAAATCTATCTGCTATTGGAGTTTGATCAATTATCATTTCATCTATCAACTTCATGCGATCAATAAACTCTTGTTTATTAAACTCATCACCTCTAAGAGCTGAACGGAGTTCAACTAGTACTTTTTCATACGTAGTAAATGCAATCTTTGACATTTCAATTTTTCTCTTATAATTCTTTTTCTTTCCAATTCCCGTAACCATAACTCCAGCGCCATTTACAACTCCGAGAACAACAGGGTTTAGAGTTATCCCACCAGCAATAATTCCTATTGACACCAAGCATATTCCAGAAAATTAATACTAAAAACATCATCAAGAAATTTATAACTCCTATAAGACCTCTTGAAACACCAGTATTTCTTGTGATAGTGACTGTAAAAGTCTTTGAGGGTTTTAACGTCTGATTCCGACAGAGATTTATCAATGTGATTGAATTCAAAGATATCCTTCATTTATTCTTTTGTATAGATTAGTGTGGTGCAGTTAACGCAGTTCTAGCCAAGGGAGGGGTGTTAGGGGAACCGTAGGTTCCCTTAAACTATATAAGATCCATCTAACTTTTCTTGAAGCGTTACTTTATGATATTGCTCAGAGTCGGTGTCGTAAAAGTTTGGGGAGTACATTATTTTACTTAACACTCCACCTTCAGTTGTAAACACAAACTCTTGTTCGTTGGAGTAACGAACGATTGGTAAACTTAATATTGAGTTGTAATTACTTATTTTAGCTTTTGTAATATTTGAGTTAAAATTTTCTGTCAACCATATAACAATTTTTTTTCCATTAAAACTACTTAACATGGAAAATTATCTTCTTACATTATTAACAACTAAATTTACTGTGTTACCTGTAGTAGTATAGTATAAATTTAATAAAGTAGCTCCACTATTTGAATCTTTTTACTTTATACTGAAATTTTTATTTCTCCAATGATAAAAAACAATACATAAAGTATATTTTGTAATACCAATAGGAGGAGAAAAACTAATATTATAACCAGTAATATCTAAGCCTTCTTTTTTTATATCATCTATGGTTCTATTAGGTATACCCATATCTCTTGTAGGATTACCAGTAATAGAATCTAAAGAGTTAAAAACAACACCAGATGAGCCTCTACTTAATACATAATTAGTTGCATCAGTAAAATCAAAAACTTCTTCAAAATATTTTCTGTACAAATTATTTGCAGTGTAAGGAATTAATTCCTTTACCATTCCAACTGTTGCAGCACTGTTACCAGTGTTTCTATCGAGATTAATGTTTAATATTTTTTTTATTATTTGCATCTATATCAACATTGTACACCACTTGTGTTGGTTTGATATCAAATGCGGTGTGATAGTCGTAAACTTTATCTGGATCGATATTGCTAAATGTACCCACAATTCCATAAGCAATTATGTAAACTCCTGAAAACTGTCTCGGATACACAGCCAGGTCAGTTCCATCTTGTGGTATATTAACCAAAATATGAAGAAAGAATCTATTCCCAGATGACAACTTCCGGAAATTAATTATTATTCTGTGATAATACATAATTTGTTTTTGTCCCTTTGAATCGCTGTAACTATGGGAGAATTTCCTTACAACAACATTTCCAATTGATAATCCTGTTGAAGTTCCTTTGTCTACAGTTATTTGAGAGACTTATGCCATAGTTGATAATCAGTGTTGAGTATTTCCAGACACAATGTGTAATCAGCATTTGCTGTTAACCTGTAAAAGTTGATTCACATTTTGTACTTATATCCACCTTGAGAACTTTTGTTTATTGTTACGAAAATTACTTTGTGGTTATAGTTATGAAAATTACCTTTAGAAGGAGATAAGACTCCTATTCTTGACACAAAAAAACTAGTTCCACTATCTATTTCATCAGTCCATTGAGCCCCACTAGACATAAGATAAGCAAACTGGTTGTTGTAATGACTTGGTTGAACTGCAGTATGATGAACTAGTTTGTCGACATAATCTTTGGTTACTGCTTCATTGTCTTGGGTTGGAGCCCCCAGATACTTTATTTTATTACCTTCAAGGTTGATGTCCGCTTTTACAACCCCACTTAATACAATATTAGGTGTGTTTATTTCTATTCCATTAAGTGGTTTGGTTATTGCTTTGGGTAGATCAGTAAATACCCTACAAGTAATAGCAGAGTGATTGGGGTTGTCATGAGTTCGTAGTTTTACTCCTGTACATTAAATAAAATGGATGTTGAAGAAGCCAAAAAATTTGCAAGAAATAAAATTTAAGTTCACAATTTAACTCAACAGGTGAGAGATACACCTATTTGCAATAAGGTTGTCATAGAAAAAAGCAAAAAGCAAAAAGCAAAAGGCAAAAAGCCAAACAGGAATTAATTAGCATTTAATTATCATTGCTTGCAACATTCCCAACACACACGCTTATAGCTGAATATTAATCACGTAACATGAGAGAAATCATTTGCATCTGTTTCTTGGTGTCATTCTAATGCAATTCGAGGCTGATTCATCTAGCGGATTTCAAACGTGCTCTAATTACAAACGTACATCGGATAACTACTAAAGAAAAAATGGCTCCATTTTTTTTTCAATAAATATAGCCTAGAGTAAATTCCAGGAACGCGACGCGTCTTTTCGTTTAGTGCTAAATAGAAAAGCCAGTCTGCGTATGGTTTGTAGTGCACCACACCATCAGATCACAATTTTCAAGCAGCAAATCAGGGGCGTACGCAGGACTTTCCATCGCGGAGAGGGTGAGGCGTTCCTCAGCCAGTCCCTCTCCCGCGCCACAAACTAAGCTTCGTTTGTCAGGACCCTTTTGTTACACACATCAGTGTTTCATCTGCGGAATCTTACAGCGCGGAATTACAGAATTATTTCTTGTTATTGTGACTGACTTCTTAAATAATTGTTACATTATTAAAATACGCAAATGTAAATCACATGGCTAATTAATTCCTATTTGGCTTTTTGCTTTTTGCTTTTTGCTTTTTGCTTTTTGCTTTTTGCTATGACAACGTTATTGCAATTAGGTGTATAATAAAAATAACAAAATGGGAAAAACAAAATGCTCGGGAAGGATTTAAAGAGACATTTAAACCACTTATTAAATCTCAAGATAGCATTAAAAAAGTATTGATGAGCAGCAAGACGCAACTATAGCACAACTTAAAAAAAATCAACTTGCTCTTACTCAAGGTTTTGATCAATTCAACCGATTAGCTGATATGAGAGAATTACCATATGACAACGAAGAAGGTTGGGATAGAAATTGGATTCCAGAACCCAGACCTTCAGATGATGATGTTAGAATGTCAAGAGAGAGATCTAGATTTACTAAAAGAATTTGGTTACCAAAGACCAAATGATTTTTTTGACATTAATCCTAGAAATTTAGATCTAACTTTAGAACAATTAAAAGATAATATAGAACAACTAACTGGTGAAATTAGTGGTAGAAAGAAAACTAAAAATCCATCTCCACTGTATGAAGCTGAAACTGAAATTGAAAAAATGCAAAAAGGAACACTAATGAAATATAGAAATACTATGAAAGATTACTTAAGATCGCTTAAATATAAGGTAGGGGAGGGAATGATTTACTTTAACAACCCACATCAACTTCTAACAAGACTTGAATTACTCGGTGGTTCAATTCTTGCTGGGAATAATGGTGTGATACCTGAGTTTTCTCAAATTGCACATCTTCTCAACCAAATGAAAGTGATCACAAAAAAACAACTAAATGATTTACTAAAAAATTATATATCAATTAGATAAAAATTGAAGAACGAGCTATCCACATTTCCTCAATAAACAGGGAAAAAAGAGGAACAAGCAGACCTGGTGATTTTACTATTAAGTTTAATCCATCTTTGAAACTTGACCCCGAAAAAACCCACCAACTTGCACTTGATCGGCTGTCCATGACTTACTCTTGGTACAACATTAGAAGTGATTATAAAAACAATAAAATCAAATACACTCACGATGGATCCACCTGGCAAACAATTACTTTTACAGATGGAATGTATTCCTACTCAGATATCAATGATTATATTCATCAACATATGTCTCAAAAGTCTCATCACTCAACAGATCCGAAAGGAGAAAAGAAGTATTCAATCAATCTAACTTTTGTGTTGTCTACTTATCGAGTGTTAGTATCACTTGATGGTGATTATCAACCTGATCTGAGAGGAACAGAATTTGGAGTCCTAATTGGATCTGAAAAGAAACGTATTACAAAAACAGAGCATGGAACACGCCTCCCAAATATCACTGTTTACTGGGATAAGATAGATAAACTAGTTAATGATTACAATAATGCTAGACATTCTAGTATAAAAATGACTCCTACTGAAGCGATTAAAAAGAAAAATGAAAATAAAGTTTGGTCTAATTTGTATGGTGATTCTATTTACTAGAAACCTGGTAAACCAAAGTTTTCTATTGGTGATAATTAGAGTTAGAATTTCTAAGTATAAGAGAAAGGTATTTGATAAGGGTTACACACCAAACTGGACAGAGGAGATATTTGTTATTGATAAAGTTTTACCTAAAAAACCTGTTACATATAGTATTGTTGATTTAACAGGAGAAGAGATTAAGGGTTCTTTCTATGGAAAAGAATTACAAAAAGCAAAACAGCAGACATTTAGAATAGAAAAAGTTATCAGGAGGGATAATAAAAAGAAAATGGCACTAGTAAAATGGAGTGGATATCGTGATAAATTTAACTCATGGGTGAGCTCTAAGGATTTGGTTGATTCTTAATACAAATAATGTATTAAAAATAAAATCCTATTATTTACTCAGTTTCTTCTTTATCAGAAATAACTAAGTCTTCAACTACTTGTTCAGTAACCTCTTCCTCTTCCTCTTCAATTGTTAGTAAAGACTCTCTAGGTTTAAGTGGTTTGACATAGCACTCATGTACTTTTATTTGCAAAGATGTAACAGTTTTACTTATGAAGATTCCTTCTATTATAAGTGCCATTTTAACATTACAGTACTGATCAATATATTTAAAAGGATTTAAATCCTTCTTTCCCTTTGTCTTAAATAGAGAAAGAATCTTCTTTGATTTCTCGGAATAAATAAGTTTAGCATAAAGCACTGGCGCAGCTGAGAGATCTGTTCTTGTTTTCTTCTTTCCTTTCTTATCTACATATTCTTCATGTTTGTAATAAAACGGTGAAGACAGAGTTGATGCTAGATCTGCACCGTATTCATTCTCTAGATATTGCTGAGAGAGAGATGTTACATTGTTAATAGCATCAAAAAATGCTTTTTCTTTAGTATTCGGTTCGCTGTCGTTAGCCCAAAGACATACTGGCATACTTTTACCAACTAACTTGTTTCTTTCTTGATTTTTCTTCTCACTCACACCAAAGCTAAAAAGAAGTGGAGTTTCAATTACAAGTGGTCCTTTCTTTCCATTTAGATATCTGACTTCAATTGGGATACGTTTGTATTTAATCTTGCTATCTTTTACTCTGTACTCTTTGGCTTCATTAAAGATAATGTTGTCTGGGGTGAGATGATTGTAACTGGATGATTGCATTTTTTTATTATAATAATTTAATCTTTAAACCATAATTTATTCTTCTGGCCAAAGTGGATTTACGCTCCAGAAATTAGATGATTCAGGATTAGTATAAGTTAACTCTCCCTGCTTATTTTTAATCTTTTTAGCTCGAGCAAGATACCTCTCTTTTCGCTCTTTGTCTTTGTGAATTAAAAAGTCTGGATATTGTGAAGAACCAAAATGAATTTTCTTTCCACTTGAAAGTGTTGCTACATATTTGTTATTTTTGCGTGATGAATAATCAAGCAATTCAGCACCGAGTTTTTTAGCTTTTCTGGTTAGTTTTTTAAACTCTTTACCCGAAACAACGTATTTATCATCATCTGACGAGGCGGAGTCGTCTTTAGGGTCATGTGTTGGATCCTCATCATGTCTATAACCATCATCAACTATAAAATCTAGATCTTCTTGTGTAGGAATATTGTTTTTGAAATCCATTTTATTATTTGATTAGATTATTTTTGTTGGGAAAATCCCCTAATTACAGTCAACTCAGCAAACGGGAATTTCCCTTCAATCTCCTTTTAAAATACTTTCTTCTTCTCTACTTAATTCTTCACGATCAATTTTAGCTATTTCCTCTGGAGAGTAAAGATGAGTAAACATAAGATATTTATAAAAAGAATCTAATTTTTCATCATCCGCAAGAGCTTTAATAACACCAACAATACTTCTCTTTGCTGAATCAACCAAATTCTCTAAATAAACATGAACATAATGCAGCCCATACTTATCTTCTTCAAAAGGAAAATTAGGACATGTTGTTATGGGTCCCATATTATGAAAAATACCATAATACCTAGCTAATCTTTTTGCTATTTTAATCTCATTCTCATCACCACTCTCTTTTAATTTTGTCATTGCTTTCACTCATCTCTTCTCTTTGAATTTTATCAAAAACTCCATATTCAACTATATTACCTTCATTTTCAAATTCTTTAATCACCTCAAAAAATTCTTCCATTTTATTATTAAGTTTTTAATTCTTAAACCTTAATTTATAAACGAAAAACATTGTGACATCTTGGTGCTAGACCAATTAAAAATAAAGTCTTGTAACAAATAATTATAATACTCAAATAAATAACCTATTTCTAATTCATCATAAAATCTACAAAAATGTTTATAAGAACTTTTAAAACCAGGATTATCTACTTCTGCTTCTATATTATATTTTTTCTTATTTAATTTACCAGTATATGGATCGCAATATAAATCTTTATATTTTTCTATTCTGAACGTATGAATAATATATTTTTAACATCCTCAAATTCATATACTATTTTACTAATATTTTTAAAATAAACTAAACTTTTTAATTTTTTTATTTTACTTATAATCTTTAGAGCTTTAGGCCCATTATAAAAGTCTTCGTTTTCTTTTATTAACTTTACAAATTTCTCACATGTCTTATTAATCCCTCTTATCATAAGATATTCATTTCTGTATCCCCTTGCATAATCTGGGATTCTATTTGTTTTTTTAATGCATTTCTGAAAATTCGAAGTATGCGCCAGGATAACCATTTCCCTAACTACTGAAAAGAAACCCTTCTAAAAATCTGTGATAATACAATTCAGCTACAAAACTAAAAGTAGTCTTTTTTTTCTTCATTTTGCCTGTTAAACAAAGTACCAGCTTTAACTAAGGGGGTGTTTACATGATACCGGGGCGAGTTCACTCCCGTTCCCCCTCATGGCTCTATAATTTTCAAAAGACACCACCACAAAATGTCATGCCGGCGCAGTTTCATAGGCGCGAGTCACCCCGGCGTGAGTTCACCCTGTTTGTTGTACCTGGGCGAGAATTTCACTCCGGTACGAAATCTTGCAACGGTATCAAGGAAACGCGAGACGACTACCCGTTTCGGTGTGAAATCGGTCTGCCGGTAGACTGGAACTGGTAGCGCGTGCGTAATGTTTGCGATTTTGAATCACACGTGTATTTTATCAACATGAACTGTACATTCAAATAACGAGATATGAAATGACCCTGTCATCATGTAAACACGATACCAAATCAAAACGTCATCCCTGTATGAAACTCGCGCCGGTGCGAAATGGTTGTTATCAAGAGATGATAAAGGGGACTGAGAAGGTATCTCCCATACACACCCTATTCCATAGGTAATTCGTCTCGAGTTATTTTTAGAATCGGGATAAAGTTACCTCGCGCGCTGCGTGGATGTTTCGTGGAGGTTTCGCATGACTAAACGCCGTGCAAACATGTCGGGCGAAAGGCAATGAAAGCGTAAAGGGATCGAGAGCACTTCTGAATATTGAAACGAAATGAGTTGGCGCTCACCTGGGAAAAGGAAATCGCTGGACTCTTTGACAACCCGTGAAATCAGTTTAACTCGAAGTTGTCGTAACCTCAGTGCTTTAATTAAATGCAAAATTTCGCCGGTCTACCGAAACCGGTCGTTTGTACAACAAAGCAAGTAGGGCGTCAAGCGTTTTTTTTGTTGAATAATAAAAGACTAATAATAGAATAAATATCAAACCAGAAACTGCTCTCTTCAAAATGTAAATTATATATGATCCTGAGAGAATATTCAGTGTGTTAAGGATTCCCTGCTGTACTGTTAGCTTCATACAAGAGAGGAAGGTCTATTATTTTTTAATTTCCTTTTCGCTGACACAGCTTTAGCAGAAATTTCTCTGTAGTCGTTTTCGTCGACAAAACGAAAAGCAATATCGCTCTCTGCGTCTTTGGCCATTTTGTTCTGCGGCAATTCGTGAAAGACGCGTGGCTCTGAGCGTGGGTCATCCACGCAGAACACATTCGCGCTATGTGATTGGCTGTTGTCTAATCCCCCTTGGGATCTGTGGTCTTAAAAATAACTCGAGACGAATTACTTATGGAATAGGGTGTGTATGGGGGATGCCTTCTCTGCCCCCTTTATCCTCTCTTGTTTTTATATAACAAAGTTACTTAGTCACAAAATGAGTGGCACCATGGTGCAGTGGTCTGGGAGTTGCCTTTTCGAGCAGATGAAGTAGATTCGACTCCTAGAGTGTTTTCTTTTCCTTTGCTGTATTTTTTGTTAAGTTTTAGTTTTTTAATCCAGTTTTCCCCTTTGGCTTGTTTCCCTTTAATCTTACTGCTGATCCTTTAAAGCGTTGCGAGGTTTTTAGGATTCCGTATTTTTAGTAACCTTGGTTTCTTATGTGGTTTATTTGTGGGCTTTACGCTGTTTAATTGGCTTTTTGAGTAATTGATTGTGTGGTAGTTTTGATTGCTCTTTAAGTGCTTATTGCTTATAAATTGTTGCTTTTTGCTCAATCCTTTGAGGCTGCTGCTGTTGCTACAGTTGTTTTGCTGTTGTCATAGTGTGGTGTTGCGCTTGCAGACATTTTTGAAAACTGTTTGGTAGTTCGTTTAAAAAAAACAGCTTGCTGTATTTAATTGTTAAAATTTGTCTCTGGTAATATAAAGTTTGATGGACGAAGCCAACTTTAAAGGGACTAATTGGAGATCCATTTGCTCTGAAGAGCTAAATTATACACACTTAGAGCCTAGTTTATCCTTTGATGAACTTCCTATTGCTGTGTCTGAACTCCTCAATGTCGCCGTGCACCGGCCCTTAAAAGTGTGACCGATCGATATGAATGCTCTGAAAATTTGCGCGCCGATAGAAAGGAATCTTTAAAATTCATTAAACCACTGGACGTTTCATCCAAACAAAGTACAGGTTTTCTATGGCACGGGTTTTCTAAGACAATAGGTATCTCAAACCGGGATCGCGACAATAGGGACCGCCAAATCTAAGAAATTGGAACAATACATCCGTGAGATATTCGAACTTTTTAGCCATCACTTCGACCAACTCTTTGTTCGCCATTTTGAAAATCACTGACACGAGACGTGACGTCATACTGGCAAACATGATCATCATCAACATAACTTTATTGTGAGAATTAACTTAATTAATTACACTGTCCTGCAGGTAGGAAAAGCTAATCTAGGCGGGACAGAGGAACAACTGAGGGTTAGTGTTTAACTTTTTTAAATATATATCATTGCATAGATATATTTAAATTAATATTATTACATAAAAACAGAATTAAGGAAACGATAACGTTAGAGGTTGGAGAGAAAAATCAGTTGAAACTTTAAAGACCTAATCATAATTATACAGCCAGTCCAACTTTTTGTATGATGATAGGTGCTGATATGTAATCATTTTCTTCCCGGAGTAGTCAATCGATAAAAATCGATAGCAATCAAGTGATTTTTATCGATTGATAACAGAAATCGGTGAAAATCGATAAACTTAATTGCTGTGTCAAATCGATGTTATCGATTTTTCATGATTTTAACGATATATAACGGTAAGTCCGAAGTTGTTTTTTTGGCATAAGTACAGCTGAGAAAACACATCCACGAGTAACAACTGATCAACAAACATGAAAATAAGAAATGTGGAAACCATTACAGACACAAGATTCTCTCTAAAACCGTGACCCTTTTGTACATAATAACAGAAACGGTTCAGTTTTATAATTACATTCGCAGTTCTCGCAGGCAAGTACCACGAGAAATACAATCTTAGATAAAAGATTTCCCCGCCTGAATTTCAGACATACTCTAGAGTCAAAGGGATGCCCGAAATTCAGACTAAAAGATTTCTCTCGATAGCTTTTCACCGTTTTCCGTTATCGATCGATAAATCGCTTCATCGCTAACGATCTTAATCGATTTCGTTTTTTATCTATTTTCTACTCCTGGAAGTAATTACATTCGCAGTTCTCGCAGGCAAGTACCACGAGAAATACAATCTTAGACAAAAGACTTCCCCGCCTGAATTTCAGACATACTCTAGAGTCAAAGGGATGCCTGAAATTCAGATTAAAAGAGTTCTCTCGATAGCTTTTCACGGTTTTCCGTTATCAATCGATAAAATCGCTTGATCGCTAACGATCTTTATCGATTTCGTTATTTATCTATTTTCTACTCCGGGAAGTAACTACACGCGAAACTGAGGTTATTTTGAAAGGGCGGCAGACCTAAATCGTGAAAAACTGGGAAAAATAAAAAAAATGGCTAATATAGGCCATCCGAAGAAGACTTTAAAGCGGGTTTTTTAAAAAAAGATAAGGTTTTTTCAGACTTTTTTTAAAAAAGTGATAATAAGTTGTTTGATCCTTCGACTCTCAATTGCAACTCAATTGTCAACAAATTCACTGTTTGCATGAAATCAGTAAACGAAAAAGGTGTGTCATCGATTTCTACCGATTGATCGATACAATCGATATCAATCAAATCAGATTTACCGATTTTTATCGATTAATAAATCGATACCGATTTTATCGATTGACTACTCCGGGTTTCTTTTACCAAAATATCTAGGAGAAGTCGTCGAATTTCTGTTTTAAATTCCTTCTTGTGTAGATTTCGCAAGCTACACAGTATCGCATTCCACAGTTTTACGTTAAATCTGGAAGACGATCGAACGCTTATGTTTCTCTAACCTAGTGCTTTGTACGTAAAAATTCCTTCTAAGTATTTTTAATATTCGTCATGTTTTGTTCGAAATATTTATGGTAGTACTTACACCATTATCACAGACATGATGATTACCTGTGCTCAGTGTGCCTTAATTATTCATAATGGATTTTCTTTCTCTATAAAAGTTGCAACAATACGAGGTAACTACTTTCTTTACTCTGCCTTGGTATGGTCATCATAACATATTTTCAGTAAAGCGGATTATACTTACAATATATCAAGCTGTCTCTGGGCTTCGAAAGCTTCATCACTGATTGACTGAAGGTGATTCTTATTGAGCAATCTATAATTCAGCAAAGAAGAATGCAATATCATGATGGTATTTAATAGTTTATATACGAGGGCGCGCTGTCGAAGCCACAGTGTGGACGAGTGGTTAAAGGAGTCTTAGAGCTCTTGGTTTGCAATTCGGAGGCCCCGAGTTCAAAACTCGCTCTGACCGCTAGCTGGATTTGTTCTGGGTCGTTCCGGGCTCAAATCCTGGGCCACACTTGTAAATAGCAAGCTAGTTTGCCTCCAGCCATTTGGGATTCTTAGACCTTTTAAGTTTGATTTAGATTATTTGTTTCAGGCATTTGCTCAGCCCCGCTAGCATTAGTGCTATAAATACTACCGAGGGTAAATAGAGTAAATCTAAATAAGGCATTTAAAACAATTTTCTGTTAGCACGAACGTGTTTTGAACGAGCTATTTAGCTCAGTAGACGTTAGATAGATAGATAGATAGATAGATAGATGATAGATAGATAGATAGATAGATAGATAGATAGAGAGATAGAGAGATAGATAGATAGAGAGATAGATAGATAGAGAGATAGAGAGATAGATAGATAGATAGATAGATAGATAGATAGATAGAGAGATAGAGAGATAGAGAGAGAGAGAGAGAGAGAGAGAGAGAGAGAGAGAGAGAGAGAGAGAGAGAGAGAGAGAGAGAGAGTAGATAGATAGATAGATAGATAGATAGATAGATAGATAGACTGGAACTGACTATAACTGGAACGGAAATTGAATTCAGGGGTTATGTAAGGTTCAGCCTTGCCTTTAGAAGTGATGCTTTTGCTGTGAATACGAATGGTTCTAGTAAAGAAAGCTACGGGGCTAGACGGCGTATCTGCGTGACTTTTAAAGTATGCAGGTATGTCTATTTCCCCATTTCTCACGATCGTGTTTGATCACAGTGTTAAAGCCTGCAAGTCACCAGACCAGTGGAAATTGCTAGCGTCAGTGCGGCGTTCAAAAAAGGACGAGAGGAAGACAGAACATGTTACAGACCACTATCTATGCTCAGCATAGCAAGACAGTAGCGTCACAAGTAATATCACTAATCACGTGGTCACGCAAAATTTACTTGATGACAGGCAACGGGCTTATAGGGAGGGAAAGTCAACAGAACAGCTTGTAAAACACCTAACAGAGAGGTGGAGAGAAGCAATAGAAATGAAGCTTTTCGTGGGAATACTGTTTGTCGCTCTCGCAAAAGCTTTCGACACAGTGTCCCACAATATATTACTACAAAAGCTGAACGACCTTGGAATCAGAGGACATACCTGGCTGTGGTTAAAGAACTACCTCCCAGAAAGAAGACAATTCGTCATAATCAACCGATGCGACTCCGATACACACATTATAACTCACGGAGTGCCGCAAAGGTCGGTCCTCAGACCCACGTTCTCTCGTTCTTTACAAACGACCTCCTAAAATCACTACTACTATTTCAATCTTGATTGGACATTAACAAAACCGTTCTCCCTAGTCCAAGCGTTAGGTAAGCGTCTGATCTATTCGTTTTCAAATGCCCCGCATTCGACTCTGTTTCAATGCCAGGGCACATTAGACATTTTGTTCTAAGGTCACAAACCCAAATATATTGGATATATTCTATTCTATGTTATTTTACTTTATTTTTTAAACTACTCCTATTGAATTTGATTGTTATTGCATTTGTAAATTATTAGAATATTGCTTCAGATAGCTTTTAGTGTACAGGCGAAGAACCACTCTGTGGATTCTGTATTAAAGTCATTATTATTATTATTATTATTACGTGCATTACGTGTGTTCTCAATAAATAATCCTTCCTTGTCTACACAATTTCCCTATGGCCTCTAGGCAAAGAGTTCGACCTTTCTTTGTTTCTTGCGGTTTGTCTTGTTCTTTGTAGTTGTTCTTTTTGCTTTTGCTTTAAAAGAAACTTCATTTCTCCTTGGCAGTTCGTACACCGTTTCTTGTCTGTACTCAATTGCGAGTAGTAGCATAGTGTAATTTTTTTCTGGAATTATCGCTTCACTTTCGTAAACGACGACTTAAACGTTAGGGTGCAGTTTCGCCTCTTGTAAATACTGTCTTCGCTTTATGTGGTCTAACTGATGAACATCTGCGAGTTGGTTAGCTAATCTGACAAGGTACCTCGCCCCGCCAATGAAATCGGACAGTTTCTGCAAACAGTCTTGTAAACCATGTTGACAGTTCTATGGCTGAACACAAATGACATCTATTTCGCAAACATTCAGGTTATATAGAGTGTTAGAAAGGCCAAAACCAGGCCAAAATAGTTTAAATCAGGCCACAATAGCCCAAATGGGACAAAAGGAGACAAATGGGCCATTTTTAGTCATGTGTCTTTTTTTTCCCATACATACGCGCGGGTGTCGCGTGTCGGTAGTCATCCAACAGTTCTCAATATTGGAATCATCATCTTTATTAAGTGTAATCACAAATAACAGTGCCTGACTAAAAAGTTTTGATCTTGCTTTAGTAATTGGTATTGCAAATTTCAGATTTGTTATTTATTATATAGGTTTACTATTATTTGTATTAATGATCATGTAAGAAAAACCAACCAATAAGAGGAATGCAAAGAACAATGTGAAAGCTAGGAAGAACGCTATAAAAGTCTTAAAAAACAACAACTCCATCCAGATTAGAAAAAAGACGGTCAAGAAACGGTTCACTGATGGCAGCCTCTCTAGCTATACGCGATTTGGTAATGATTTTAAGAGAGAAAGAGGAGGTACTGGAAAACACGCGGCATCAACTCTGTCAGAAAGAAAACGAATGTGACGAATCAAAAGATCAATGTTTAGCTTTCGGACTAGACAACGATAGCCTTCGTTATATAATGCTCTGTTAAGATTGTCGTCTTTACTTGGATAGCAAGAGACCAGGAGACACCATAGAAGGGTACAGTTGTCCTAGTTGTATAGGTGTGGCAGGGCCGTCTGGAGCATTTCCCAAAGATACATAGACTGAAGAGAACGTATTACGAAACTTTGCCCGATAGTCTTTTTCGTCTCCTTTGTCCTGGTTTTGACCCTTTTGATCTTTTTTTGGCCCTTTTTACCCTTGCTTGGCCTTCATTTGGCCATTTTAGCCTCGCTTTGGCCCTCTGATCTTCTAAATAACTTGTCAGATAAAAAAAAAAAAACAGTAAAAATGAGGAGGTGGTGATGGAGAGAAAAGAATAGAAATGTGGTGTTGGTGGTGGTGGTGGTGGGGGGATATAGCTTTACTACGAAACTGGGTTGAAATAGGAGTTGAGTGTGGGTCGATGTGCGGTCGATGTAGAGTCGATGTGGGGTCGATGTAGGGTCGATGTAGGGTCGATGTAGGGTCGATGTAGGGTCCATGTGGGATCGATGTAAGATCGATTAGTATTTACAAAGTAGAACGCTTAGTAACCCCGCCTTCACCAGTTTTCTATAAAAGATACGCGTTACTTTCTGAAGTTTAGTTTCCTATCAGAACGCGTGCAGTTCAAACCAAAAATTACAACTTTCTTCAACAAGGTGCTGGAAATTATGAAGACAGCGAAGAAAGCGAATTCTCTAGCCAAGGAACGGAGTCTTCCCACGAAGAAACAGAGCACTTAGAGCCGTGGTCATGCATTTTTGATGAAGCCGAGAAACGCCATGAGACCCAGCTCAACGCTTTGATCAATCAATGCGAAGAAAACGGAGATTCAGAAAACGTGGCTCGTATTAAAGCCGAGAACGCTGTTCTTCCTGTTTACAGAAAAGAGCTGAGAAAAGTACTCTAGAGAATCTACAGTGGATGTGTGCAATGAAAAAAGACCCCACCCTCAAAAAAGTGATGGAAACCCAAATTAAAGAGCTTAAAGATTCAGAAGGATTTGATTGGTTGGAAGCGACAGAATTGCCATCAATAAGCGAAAATTCTTACTCATTCGATTGTACGAAAAGAAGCCCATTCCACAAGATGAAGACTAGACCTACTATGAATGTTATAGAATTTTTTTCCTGGACGTTTGTATTGTTGCGTTTCAATAAAAACTGTTACCCACACTTTAAGTGTGTTTTATCGCTGACTTCACAATCTTTATAACTTTTTGTCTATACAGGATGTTGCATGAAATTTATTATTCCAAACAAACTTGTTTCATTGATTTAGAACAAAACGGAAGACCTGGGGTTCCTTATATTGTAAAGCATGTTCATGCATTTTGATCTGCGTGCATCTTGTACAATAGCCTTAGACAGATAAGACGGTAACTTTCTTTGTTTTCAATCTCTTCACGTTCTTCGGGGGTGATGACATAAAGTTGAAAAGGTACGTGTTTGCCTTCAATGTGTCTTTCATACAAAGCCTTTAACACTCGGTAACTTCCTGGATGATGCCTGTCCTCCCTTGCGTAGTTGTAATACGGCTGACGCAGCACATCGTCTTTCTCTAAACTAAGTGTTGGATGTGGATCATCTGAAGAATCTTCTTTCATTTTTTGGACATAAAACTTATACGATTCCCACACTTCGCGCATCCAATCTCTGTATCTAAGCCCATGAAAGATGTTAGGACTTCCTAGACTGTTAAAACCGTTGTCACACGTTAAAAACCGTTCGTCATGTTCGCGTGTTTGACGCTGGTGTTGAATAGATGCTTTTTGTTTAGCTTCTTGGTGTCGTTTCTCAACATCCCCTTTACCTCTTCATAAGGATGGAATCTTGCGACCTGTGGCTGAGGTGAATACGATAGCTGCTCCTTGATACCATGCGATATTGCCTGGTCTATCCACATGAAAACGTTACACTCCTTTTTGTAGCATGTCAGAAACATACGATTCTTGCTCCAAGCCTGTTTACTTTTTCTCAATGCTAGCTTGTTAGAACAATCAAATACCAACAAAGCTGCACGTTTTTTTTTCACACCAGAGTGTGAATGACGCGCGATCCACTCTATGTCCTCTTTCCATTCTGAAGCAGGGGCAAAAATAAAGCACATTTTCTCGGGGCAGTATAGGAATTCGCTTTATCTTCTGTCAGCAGAGGTGTAGCGCTCGATTCGACTTGCACGTCTGGAGCGATGTTTTAAAAAATATTGGTGATAGTAATACTTTTTCCCGGGCAAACTGAACTTACAAGAATGAAATTCTGAAAGGCGAGCGCGCTTTTATTTTGAAGACATAATAGACACTACACGATCCAATCGGGGTTAAAAGAGACCGGGAAAGCCTGGGCAAGCCTATTGTACCTATTGTATAAGGTAGACACTCATTAATAAACCTATACCGAATTAGTATGCAGGAAGGCACACGGAAGGCACTACACTAGTATGCAGGAAAGCACTAAATTAGAATGCAGGAAGACACTTATACATATTAATAAAATGAAGGCATACGGAAGGCAGGGAAAGGCACCAACGGGGCTTAATTCTGACCCTCTATGACTACTAGCCAGGATTTTATTGCTTTCTACTTCCTGTCATTCCGACAGCCAATCAGATGGTCTGGCATTGCTCTTAAGACTAATCAGCGTTGCGGCCAAAATCTGGCCGCAGGAGCACTGCCGTGAGAGACTGTCTTAGGCTCAATTTGAGCGCGACCACGTGAGAGAGAATGTATGGAAGCTGCTAAAACTGGGCATGATCTTAGGTTACGTGAACCAAGACCGAAGATCCTATCAAGATTGATGCAGACCTGTGTCTTCACTCCATCGTCAAAAAGCTTTCTTTGCTTGTCTGCGTTGTCAATATGCTCTCCATACAGTAAGCAAATCGATTTCTTCGATTTTGGGATGAAAGATAATCTAGAAAACGACTTCGTGGGAGTAGAACCTGCTGCCTCCATTCGTCGACTGACTGTATTGTGTTTAATGCGCTCAAAGACAACGGCACGTGTCTGATATTTGACGCCACTCCCAACACAGCATATGACAGTCATTTTTTCCCGGGTTAACTTTTTTTAAATATGATTCAAATCCATTTAGGGAGAACAAGTCGACCGCGAGACTTCGTTGCTCGCTCAGTTCCTGCGCGACCTCGTTGAAGCTCGCTTCGCTCGTTTTTTTGCGCTCGCTTTTTCTCGCTCGCTTCGCTCACTAAGAACTTAAGAGAGGCCGACTTGTAGCAAGTCTAGAATTGGCCCAGAAATTAAAGATACCTTTTTCTTGAAAACTGTTTCATGATTATTTTGAGTTCTTTTTAGCGACCTCGATGCGTTTAGTTAGCTCGAATCGCGGCACCACTTTTTGTTTAAAGACCAGATTGTAGAGAAAAGCAATATCGTACTATCGAATCTGCTTTGTTTCAGCTCATTGTATTTTAGTCGGGTTGTTTCATGGCCTTATTGTGAAGAATCTGCACAAATTTTGGTCATTTCAGTTTAAATTTTTTGTTGCCTTGAATTTTTAGAAAGAATTTAAAAAAAATACTCTACATTGAGTGATCGTATAGATTTCGATTGGGTTTGATTTCCTTCGGTAAGCGGGCGAAGTCGGACACTCCTCTATTATCATGATCGGTTAATAAACTCAATAGCACCGATCGTTCGATAGTTCGATTACCGAAATGTTTGGAATAGTTACTCCGGGTAAGATAAATGACTGCTTCGTTTTTAAATGATAAAAGTAAAATAAACTTACATGAAGCGAAGACGTTTATTGTTGAAAAATACACCACGTGTAATGTTCTTGATTCTGTTTGACGACAAATCGCTGTGAAATGAAACATTTCTGGTTACAACAGATTCTCTCTAACGTATTATAAACGATATAAAGTTCAGTATTTTTACATTTTAATAAAACGTAAAGTAATTTATCTAAATAAAAATGGATAAAACAGCCGAAAGGACAAAAATAGGGGAAAAGTTCCCTGATTTCCCTATAGTTATAGTCAATAAGGCTCAGGTCAAATGTCGAACTTTTCATGTACTGAACCTAATCCTTCAATTAAGTTCATCGAAGACCCAGGAATTTAAAGTTCGAATGGCCCACATGGGAATTTCGACAAGGAAGTGACTCAAACGTTGAACTTTTCTTTCATGTGCCGAACCTAATGCACAAATTACTATAACTTATTTTCACTGGTAAACATTGTAGACCATGTACATCGTGAAATGAATTGAATCAATCGTCGAACTGTAATCATTTGGGTCGACCTTAATATATTCTACCTTTGCTTTCCTGGCAAATGATTGAAAGATAGAACCTCGAAGCTCCTACGAAGACCCGAAAAATTGTTTAATAAGTAAACCTGTTTGACAAGTTTTCGTTTCCAACCAATGAGCAACGTTATGAGCAACAACGTTGCATATATCAAAAACTGGACTTGCAAAGGAGTCACGTTAGTGTGTAACGCATTCTAGTTAAGTAGAGGAGCCCACATACCCCTCGAGTTGAATAATAAATCTCTTATAGGACGCTTTAGTGAGTACTGTCGTGGGATATTTTATCTCGTCTTTTGTATTTTGACTCGCCCTACGGGCTACCCAAAACAAAACCCTGACTCGTAGAAATATCCCATGATACTACCTACTAGACCCTTCATGTCACTTTGATACCATCAGATCCTTGCTATAAGAATGAAGCGTCTACTCCAGCCTTACTTCCTCTTAACCATTACACATTAAAAAAATAATGCACCTTACATTAATTCTAAAGCGGATAGGTTGGCGAATATTCCTTCAGGAAAGTCTTGAATTGAGTTGCTTCCAAGATATCTGTTTGGAAAGGATGTAAAGATTTTCAGGTTAATTATGATAATATTATGATAATATTTTGTTCTAATTATTTAACTGAGGGAGCCCATTCCTTATAAGCCCGATGGCTTCTTTTGGGCTTCCTCACCATGAGAGTTTAATTAGATTTTGATTTTTGCTTTGTACAACTTATGGCAAACAAAACAATAAACAATAAACAACAAGGTTAAAGTATTAAGCCGTTGCCTATAATTGCGTTCGAGGTACGAGAATGCAACCCCTGATTTCTGTTGGGTGTTCTGTGCAATTAATAAGGAGGGCTTTTTTGTGATTGCATTTGTGTGGACACACATTTGCCTCGTTCTGAGGCTCTTGCTTACATTTTGCCTCACTTTGACGTTCTAACTCACGTGGTGATTCGTGTGTCCTTCGGCGTTCATCTTTCAAATGTTTGCTGTGGTCTGCTACTCTGTCTTCGTAAAGCGTTCATCTTTTAAAAGTGCGCTGAATCTTCGCAAAGCGTACATATTTAAGAGTTTGCTGAAGGTCTACTATCGATCTGTGTTTAATGAATCTTCCAAAGCGTTCATCTTTCAAAAGTTTGCTGAAAGTTTACACCCTGAGTAAAATTTGCTTTGGATTATGCCCTCATATTTTTCTTTGGAAAATGCGTGCGACTGCTGGTGCATGCATCAAACCGGGTTGTTTAGCTCGGCGTCCGTTGTGCCACAAAGCAAATCTACTGAGTTGTGTAGCTAGGCGGCTGTAGTGCCACAAAGTAAATCTACCAAGTTGTGTAGCTCGGCGGCCGTTATTCCACAAAGTAAATCTACCGAGATGTGAAGCTCGGCGGCGCCATTTCATCATGACTTGTGATATTTTCGGCACTGGACAAACGAACATTTTAGCTATTTATTCGGAAAAACGTGACCAGCCCACAGTCGTGCCACTCAAGCCACTGAAATCGATACAATCGACCAAATTACTGGAAAGGTTATTGACGTGAGCCGCACACACATTCTACTGAAGGCTTTGATGATTCCCTTGAAACGTGTGAAATTGAGTGCCAGTAACGGTTTCATTTTATGGTAAATTTCAGTAATTGTCTACATGAGGAATTTCCAATAAAAATAAAATTAATGATTACATCTAAAACTTTGTCAACTGTTTGCTTTTTAAGAGTACTTGGGCCGGGTTGTTCAAAGCTGGGTTAAGATAACGCAGGAGAGGAGGGTTAGAACGAAATTTGAATTCAGATGCGAAAGCTTCATTTTGTCAACAAGTTGATGATTGGATGCTCTTAAAAATAACAGAGAAAATTATCCAAAGAAATGTTTTT